>CM030369.1:93246418-93634904 GCA_003604175.2 Clonorchis sinensis | reverse complement strand
TGGAAACTTGTGAAGCACCGATAAATTTTGTCTATGACAGAGGGCACTGTTTCCAACTGCCACCTATTCACATGAAACACGCCGTGTGGTCAACGAGGAAGAAAACTTGAGATAAAAATGCATCAGTACACTAGATCAAATTGCGTAAACACGTTATGAAAGCTAACATTGCTAGTCTTAGGCCATTTGGTAAAATGCACAGTGAGTACTAAAGTCCCACCGTTTGAAGTATGGTCTCAAAGTGAGTGTACTGAAAAAAAACAGGTTACGCAAAGCAAGCTGCCATTATTTACAAGTTATCTTTGCAGTCAAAGAACAAGAGGAAAGCAAAAGCTTTGGAAGCTTCAGAAGAGTTATACATGATTTATATCTACACGATCACCATTTGACAACAGTCCAGTTCGGTAGGCTGGACGGGCCGCTCCTCATTTAGTTTGTATAGACGGACGAGACAAGCTGACAAAGCGAAGCACCTAAACAAGCGTCAGGAACGGTTCCCTGTGCCAGTACGGCAATCCAAAAGATTGCACTGGTAAGAACAAACAGAACGGTGATTGCCGATCTAATGGCATTTACGCAACAATTGGACGGTAAGGTTGGAGGAACTGAGCCAGATACTGAAGTGTAAGGCGGAGCTGGTGAACCCGTACACTGATGTGGTTGAGTGGTCGAGAAAGGACAGGAACACAGTTGACATTCGGCCAGATCCACACCGATTCGCCCCACACCATTGCTGCGGCGACCGAACGGTCCGTTGCGCCAACGAAAGCCATGGAATGTATCGTTTAGCGGACCGTTCCCAGGATCTGAATTTCCGGAACATATGAAATTTTCTGCATACGTATCCTAAAACAACAGGATTAACAGATAGAAGCTGAATTAAAAAAAAGTGATAGTTGAAGTATTTTCAATCTTTATTAGTGATGAAAGTATAGAGCCCTGACGCTTCCATTTGCTTTCCCTTGGGACTTAAAACCATAGTTAAACATCGATGAGCAAAATACGACAGAATTTATGCCAAAGACTACGTACCAGTGCATTCCAGTTATGAAAAGCTTTGGAGTAACACAAGGTCGCTTATGAAAAATAGAGAAAAAAAGTGCTGAAAAGTAATTATGTTATTTTCAGTGTAGAAATAATATAAATTACTTTTTTTCTGCACGTCTGTTGACAGCTTTTGTCGAAAAAATGCCCGTCATAACCATTCTATTCGCTGTCGAAGCACATTGGGCGCCAAACAAACATCAAATGGGAAGTACCTTAATCATTCACAAGTTAGCCAACTCCATTTTACGGGATTCCTGGTAGACTTCAACTACCTCAATGTAAACGTAAAGTCTATTGAGGTGTGGGCATCACGTGGAGCCCTGGGTGCAGAGTTCGGGTTAAAAGCAGCATCAGTCTAAAGGTTTGATTGGGCCAGTCATTTTGCATGGCCAGGACACCGAGACGCATGTTGGGTATCAGAAATTCGCCTCTGTCACATTTCTCAGACTACCACGAGAATTCCGTCCTTCATCAGGATGAAGCAGGATAATCATATTTTGTTACAGTATTTGCTCAGTGTAACTGAACCTTTCTGGACAAATTTTGTGTGAAATTATCGATGAACTAGCCATACGCGGGTCTCCGTGATGTAAGGCTATGTAGGGGTTCAGTTGCCAGAATGCCCCTTTGGACAGTTTATACTTTCAAGTGATTTTCAAACCTCTTCAGTGAAGGTGTTCTTCCTGATATTCAGTAAACTTTGTTGAATTTACCAAAGCGGATCCAAGTCCATCATGCCAACCTAGGCTATTCATTACACACCACTACTCACAAAAGAAATACGTACAATTTTTTTGGTGCAGCACAATTAACGACGTTTATGGTGGGGATGGATCACCCGACAAGTAAGGTACACTGGCCTTTCAAGGTCGTACGCATTTCTTTCCCATGCAAGGACACTTGAGAGAAATGTGCTTCCTAAACATGTGTATGCCAATCTCGGTCAGTCCATTTCATTCCACTGCGCAATCAAGCTCCTTTGCTTGCTGTTCGAAGATTCGTTTTGTCAGGTTTTGAGTCGGCCTGTGGAAATAGCCAGCCAGGCACGAAGGCCAGGGTGAACCTGCAGTGACGAGCCATTGACTTGCGGAAAACAAGACATTGATGCAAGGAATTGTCGAACAGTTTAACTGTAAAGGTCAGCTGTTTAATGAATACGCATGTTTCGACCAGCGGAGGAGCTCAGCAAAGTAGAATACGACACTTTGAGCACTCAGCGCAGCTTAGATAGTCAGAGTTTTTTCACGGTAGCTGGCACGACCTTTAACCACAGAATTATGTATGAATAGCATCAGCTTTGCAATAAGCTGATCTGTTTACATGTTGCAATGTGACGTAAACAGTGTTGCGCGGCTCGTTGGGAACCACAATAGTGACTTGTGCTTTGGTGGTGGGTTGAAGCTTGCTTGCTCTGATGACCATAAATTAAAGTTATAAGCTGTCTGATTTTCCATGAACGCATTAGGCTTTTAGTGGGGTGATTCAGTGGATTCACTAGGCGTTCAAGCAAAGGCGCCACTTATTTCCACGGGTTATTTGTCTGAACTTATGGCAAGTATTCCAGGCTCGCTCCACTGCTAGACCTAATCGATTAGTGCATAGGTCAAATGGTTGCTGTTCAGTTCTAGTCGTAGAGAAGCCGCATACCTTGAAAAAGCGGCTCTTTTCGACAGTAGAGCTACTTGGCTCGTCTTGTGCCAGAGGCTTTAAAACTCATTACTGCGGATGCCTGTACTTCGATTCATGTAATTCTGGTCCAAAGTACTGCTGCGACGCGCTGTAACTTGATAAATTGAGGTCAGATTTCATAATGGGAAAGGTCATCAGAAGCTGGAATAGAACAAGTGATCAGACCGCATAAAGGGTCTGCACCATGGACCGCGGTTTGACAAGGTAACAGTGGGCTTTCAGTGAAACAACTGAGGACGATATATAGTTTTTACAGTCCGCTAAGTTTTCTCACCTCCTGACGACTGTGCAGACTGCGGTAATGTACATGCACTTTATTGGATAGCATTTTTGGTCAACTGTGTAACTGGTCATGTAGGACTTTCGCAACCATGTTATTTTTTGTTTTCTTTGATTTTGTGCTAATTAACTTATGTAGAAATTTCGAAATCTTGTTCCACTCATCAGTCATTTGCCTACAAGGTCACAAAGTTCCGGGAAAAATAAGTTGCTCATATAAATTTGATGCGCCGCGTGTGTGCTGTGGATTTGGGATTCACCAATTCTGGTAGGCGTTCCAGACCGCAATGCAAACACAGTCACTATTTTAATAAACAGACGGTACTGAAAAATTTCACGATCGACAAGCTGTTCGTGTTGTCCTATTCAGTCCTCGTGCAAATTTACACGATTTCCAGGAGACTTGAATGTGCGTTGTGTTAGTATAAACAAACTGAAGTTAAACAAAATTATTTAAACATTTATTTTTGCCATATGCACCAGCTCCCCCATAGCTGACCAGCCTTCAGATGGAAGCAGATACCGATGATGGATGGGTTGTGACATCTCGGCTGAGTGTTTCGGCACGATGCGGTGGATTAAAAGGACAACAACAATTGTTTACTCAGCACCTGTTTGCCTGTTACGGGGGAGCGTGAAGTAAACCGCTCAAACTGGGTTTGTTTTTCCTATGAATGATTGGCCCAAGAGAACTGAAGAAACGCTTACCAAAGTGTAGTTAACCCACAGTTGAGATATCTGTCATGATGTTTATTGTAAACTAAAGACGGGGGAAGTGACACGAAGTGGTTGGTTTTAATTATTGCCGTCGACGTACCTTTTATTTGTAAATTGTTGGGTCAGTTTTTTAAGAAGGGAAAAACTGAATAAAACGAACGAGAATGAAAGAAAGTAACGACTATTGTTCTGGACAGTACTTAATTGTATTCAAAGTTTAAAAATAGGGGCATTTCCCCGGGTTAACTTCAATGAAGCCAAGTATTTGGATGATTACTTCTCACTATCCAAACCGATCGTCGGCTGTCCAAGAGTTTTCAGCAAAATTGCCGGTAGTTTCCTTTACGAAAATATACTGCAATATCTCAAATATCGTGGCAAATCAAACATGAGGTGGCCTCTGTGCGGCACATTCAATTAAAGAATATCTTAAACGAGAGATCCAGCTGAGTCTCCCGTGAAAACTAAATTGATATGCAAATGAGTGTGTTGGCTGTTATCACCTACGGTTATAGTCTTTTAGAACTTATTTGTGGTTGAGCTCGACTTAATACATCATGGATCCAGTCTCTATATTTGAAAATCCCCTCTGGTCGGATGAATTCAGGATCTAGATATCTTGGATGTCCTCGACAAAACCTAGACATATGCCCCAGGTGAGGGCATAAAGACGTAAAACTACAATATCCCTTCATTTGAAATCAGATTCAACATGGCTGCCATTGAAATTCATGTATTTTTATGTTCATTAAGGTGCTTTTTCTATGGAATCTACGCTATGTAGTAATAAACTTACTAAATTTATGCAAATGTTTTGATCCATATCTGTATTCCGAATAGACAGTAATTTGACAGAACTCACCAATTTCGTCGTCCCCATTCCCATTGGCTGAGCCGAAAATCCCATCGGGGCGGGGCTGTTACTTGCTGTGTTTGCCCCGGCCAAAGTGCCCAGACCAACCCCACATCCATGTCCACTTGCGCCGCCGCAGCTGCTGTTGCTACAATATACTCCATTGGAACCATTGACAGGCATAAATCCACCCGCACTTGCACGTCCCCCGGGTACAGTGGAACAATTCATGCAGGACTCTGGACATGTTCCTGAACTGCTGCCGCACGCACAACTTTGAAAACAGCCACCATTAGGGTTTGGATTCAATCCTACTGGTGGTCCCAAAGCGGTTGGACCTTTAGCTTGTAGCAGACTCGTGGACGGTGGTCGAGTCAGTCGCCGCCGTCTTTGACGCAACAAGGTACGACAAACCCACCGCTCGTGCACTACAGCCAAGCAAACAGACACGAGGATGAACAAGAAACAGATGAGGCACCATACACCAATCAATCCGAATAGGCCGGTGTGAGTTGGGTTGCTTTGATTCAACCAAGTCCAGAGGCCGGACATCAGGATTAGCAGTGCAAGTTGAAGCCATGTGGACTCGCGCGTCCCGATAGGTCCATTCCATAACAGGATTAAGGATGTGACAGCCAGAATCAGCGGAAACAAACAGTTGTGTATCATTTGGCCAGTTTGGGCAAAGCACAAATTAATTCCGAGGTTATGGTCAGACCCTGTAGGACCAAGAGTGAAATGTCAGTGGGGTATAACTAATAAAACGGATGAGACAAGTTTTGCCCTCTCCGAAGCAGCAAGCTGATTACTTCAGCTAAAAGCTTAAAATCGGTGATCTGAGTCGAGTATGAAGGTGGGAATCAGCAAGCAGAAGAAGCTTTCCATTCTTTATTTTACTTCACATGTAAAACTACCGATGTTCCATATCGTCCTTCCTATTTCAGACCACTGTCTTTCTGAGACACTTGTGTCCAAACCCAACCAGCTGCTCTGTATATGCACATTTTTAAAGCAAACGCACGAAACTCTTTGGATGTTTTGCAACATCCTCGGGTGATACAAAATCTTACTGACGACCACTTAAGCAGATAAACTTACCCAATGCTTCAACAGATAAACTGTCCTCTTGTTTAGTGGGTGTTTTTTAAGTAACTGTTGTCTCTGAATAAGCAATATGAGAGTAGGTGAAGGGTTTAGCCATTTCAACGAGCTGATTGTCTTTTCTCACCGAGGAACCAAGAATTAACAAGCCATGTGTTTCGAGTACCCTTCTATGTGCTTATTTTGTCTTCTTCCTAGATATATGGGAATACCAAGTTAGTTACTAGGTCACGCGCAGTTTAGGTGTGAACAAGCAGATTGCCACGACCTACGTATTTCGTTCGTTATTATTACAGTTCTATTACAGTTCTAAAACAGTTCTTATCCAAACTGCTTACCAACCAGTCAGCTATAGGTGTAATGTAAAATGATGGTGACAAAGTCGCGAGGACATTAGTTTCTATTGATGAATGCCATGTTAAAATTGACTTTTATCGGAATACCTACGGCAGATTGAGAAAGATTGATGAGGATTGACTGTTCCAATGTACGAATCCACCGATCATCGCCGTAATTTTGACTGCCACGTATGGGTTGATTGGATGAGAAAATCCTAGATGATTGATTGTTTGTCACTAAGTGTTGTTTCGACCATTTTCGGACGCTTCACCCCATCAACAAAGGGCACAAGCCTTCCGCAGAAGGCACTTTCCTCAACCACCATGGCTTCCATAGAAAACACGATAGCGGAAAATTCTTTTCTGGCACGGCTTTATGCTGGTAAAATACAACATTATATGGACTATCAAAATTACTTTTCAAATGGGTTTCTGTCCGTCATATGAAGCCAGTTCATACTGAAAAGCCGGAAAGCACTTTACAGCTGTTTCATCCCCATTGAGAATCATCAACACTGCGAACCACATGAAACTCCAGAGAGCTTCGTACCCCGACTTCCCGGCTACAAGTGTGAGCACTTAACCGTTGGGCTAAGAGGGCCGATTAGCATTGTGATACACTCAAACTTAGACTGGAAATGGTACCAGTTATCTTTGAATCATGGGGCCCATATCTAGGATTCCCGGCTTTTCAGCATAGATTAGTTTCACTTACGGGACAAAATCTCAACTGAACATTGTCAAATCTGGTATTTGATCAGGTGGCAGTTGATCTGTTCGCCGAGCTTGGCAATTGATTTGCAAACGTTTCGTCACCATTCGAGGAGACATCTTCAGTGCGCTGTTGGGTTGGTAGTCTCTCTCTTTGTGCTTGTGTTTATATAGTTTGCAAAGAGCAGCTTTTGCGCTGTAACCTGATTGGCCATTGACGAAAGTTGTACTTGGATTCTGGTTGTGATCTGTGTTGCATCGTGGTCAGCTTCTCGGTAGTTTTGATTGGTTGCTGGTGTAACTCTTATTTTTAGGTCACATCTGATGTCAAATCTCCTCACACTAACGTCAAGGTCGCGCTTTCCGAAAAGTCGTTCATCATGTTTGCTACTTTGTAGTCTCCACTACTTTCCTGCTCTACTCAACGAGTTCTCCCATTTCCATGAATTGTGTGAAGTTCACAAAACCTATCATCCTTCTTGCGTATCACCTGAGACTCTAACTGAACGGTTTACACACTAACCTGGCTTTGTGCTACCTACGACACAGTGCCCTAAATAAACATCTTCTGGATGCGTTTTTTTTCCGGAAAGTTCATTTTTTCTCTCGGATTTTCCACTCGAGATACTTACAATGTTAACCACCGTTTTTTATTGCAACGCTTCTGCCATTCGTCCCGTCTTTCATGCGTATTGATGTTTCATTATTATTCAGGTAACATCCCTAAATTGGGTAGAATGTGCGGTAGTTCCGAACATCACTTGTTGATGAGCACGGCGGACAACATAGTACGTGGTTAGACATTGTACCGTATGACACATTATTGAATATGTTACCCTCCTTGGGTGTCATTCGTGGCGTTACAGCGAGCTGTCAGCCTACGTTAACCTAGGTATGCATAACGGCACACCGTACACGCTCGGAATTTTGTATGAATTTTTGACATTCAACCGTGCATTTGGCCGGCACAATTGTGTGAAACTTGAATGCTGTAGATAGAGAGTAAGCGGATACGTGTTAAAAAGCCATTGACTTGAAATGCACTGATTGGGCTTTATGTCCAGAGAAGAGGACCAAAGGTACTCTAAATCAATCCCACAAACCGTTTTATTGACAAACGATCGGGCAGGTGTTCCATGACAGAATTCAGTAATTCCACACGAGTATTTTTCTGTCTTGACGAAAGAAACACTTTATCATTCCAGAAACCAATATTGTTTATGTTTTGTTACAGAAAAAGACCTGAGGTCTTTCTACTATCGTGAATCTACACCAGTGTAGAAATACTTACAGAAGTTTACATAACGTTGAATGATATGGATATCACTTTACTAGCACCTGAACATTGAGACGATGGCTTCGAATGATGGAACCAATTTAAAGAGGCATGAGCTAAACCACTTTTACTTTTGGCATTTCCCGTTAGAATACCATGGAAACTGTGTCTGGACCGTATGAAATTCATTTGCATGATTCACAACTCTTAGACTTCAGCCACTGAGGTAGACCACGATGTAGATGAGCGACTATTACTCTACTTTTGTTCACACAAGAGAAACTCGTAACATTCAAATGTTACTAACTCTTAGGGTCACCAGACGTTCGAGCACAAAATTCTTACAAAATTAGCATTACGTGTCTGGTCTGATTGGAATTGGCGGCGACCACCATAAGATGACCAGTGCGTCAGTTTGCACGCGCAAAGCTGTCGAGAAGATGCTAAAAATGGTGTGATGTCCATCAGTTTCCGACAGTCACTTGAAGTTAAGGTCAGACCGCGCAAAATTTAATTCGTTTAGATGGGGCTGGAGTAATCAGACATTAATTTTGGGATATGCTAAAGTAGGTTATGCTGCAGATGACTCGGTGCTGTTGCAGTTGTTTGATTTATTACTGCAAATTTGTCTTTCGAAAAAAACCTGAATTGGACAAGAACTTGGTTCCATTGGAAAAGATTAATTTGGTTCACTGGAAGAGATTAAAAAACTAGGCTATTGAAAAGAATGGTTCATAACAGACAGTTAAAACGTTTTTGGCGATCGCTCAAAAAATCTGCATTGATGAAATTGATCGAGCGACATCAATGCTAAATATCAGAGCTGGAGCTGTGTGATAGACACCACAATAAAAAAATTTCCTCTTGGTACGTTAGATTCAATCGGCGGGAGCATCAAAAGAACGCCAGTGACAACATGCTGTCACGCAAAGCGACGTGTTTATACGGGAATCTGTCTGCTTCTCTGTATGGCAATGGAATTGTACCGGCACCTGGACAACTGACAGACAGGCTCTTGCAGCGTGTTTGACGTACGATTTGATGGAGCTACGTTCGTCTGAGAAACCCAGACAATTAGGACAATGTGAAGTTTTAGTGAGGAAGTATTCCGCGGAAGTGATGTCGTTCACCGCAATCAACAGTTTGTATAAAGGATGGGTATTACCAGTGTTTTTAAGTTCCTTTGACAATAGTAAAATATGGATAGAAGAAACCACATTACTATAGCGTTACTACAGCGTTACTGCAGAATACTGGCAAGGACAGATGGTATCCATGAAGGAAGACAAAAAAACAAGACAAGGAGCTTCGAAGGCATAATTCATCTGAAGGGAAATATAGTTGAATCAATTGAACTAGATGCCCGTTTTATAAGGTTTGAGGAAGGTCCGAAACTGCGGTTTTCAAACCTCAACTATAAGCTCAAAGGTTTTTTCATACTTGTTAAGGAAGCGGCTTAAGTTTGTTTTAGTTCCTTATACTAAATAGTCTGAGTACTTGGATTCGGCGTATCACCTACAATGTTCAAAAGTTTTCACTAAAAACCTGCTCCGCTTGGGAGAGGCAGCCAAACGGCGCCTTGATCACTTATGTTTACCCCGTTCTGATTAAATGTGAGACTCCCTTGGCTAACATTCCACTTCCGCCTAATGGTTTGTCTTTCCCAGTCAAATGAGATGACCCTATAAATGTAGATCATTTCAGATGAGTGCTTCAGGTCCCAAACTTAGTGGAATATGCAAATTCCCGAATGAGCTCAGAGAGAAGGTTTAACAAGTGAACTGATGGTCTTGTTGCGGCCCTTCCGACTACGCGCTTTGCACTATCGCCGGAGCTCTGCTGTGAAAATTGTTTTGGATATACGGTGGTCACCGTGCACAAAAATCTACTTCTCTCAAAAGCAATCCTCCTGAAACCAAGAATATTGACCAATGTTCATAGATAGCTCTGGTCGGTTCTGCGCCGAAAGAGTGGACGTTCTGTCCAGAATACGCATCAATCATTTATTTTTCTAAACAACAGCTTGAAAGCTTACCGTTTAAATTGCCCTGTGAACCAGATTTAACTGAAGAGTATTGTGGGTTTTCGGAAAGGTTTGGTAACAAGCGGTAGATTTATTGCTGGGCAACGTTTCGCTTTTGAAACAAAAGCATCGTCAGGCCAAGTGACTAGGTTACGGGGCTGGTCGAGACTTGAGGCGGAAGGAGAAACAATCAGCTAAGTAAAGCTAACTCTCTGTTGGGTATCGGTCGAGGGGTTTTTTGTGTTAGGGTGGGCGACCAAGTGTTAGGCCGATGGGGAACCTACATGGATTTGGGTCCAGCCTAGGGTCTAGTTCTTCCGGTTCGGTTCACGTGAAGATCCCTCTTGAACTTTGGTCGGGTTGGGATTTCCACCCCCTGATTTGCTAATGATTCTACGTGCATTAACACCCGCACACACTCACGTGTCAACTCCGCTTGTCTAAGACCGCTTTCCATATGCTCGCCAGTTTCATTATTGTGAGTTTTTCGTAATCAGGATGGTCATCTATGTGTGTAACACACATCCCACCGCACAGAGGTTATCCACGAAAGGAGTTTGAGAAGAATGCCAAATTGCACCGGTATCTGGTCATGGTAAAGATGCATAATGACCTTGAAATACCTAAGTACAGATGAAGAAACTGAAAACTGACCGAAAAAGACTGACCTTACAATTTTATGGGCGGTTTCCCCCAAGTCGTCATATAAATGTATATATGGTAGCAAAGTAATAAATGGTGTATGAATGTAGACGTGTGAGGTGTTCTAATTAGTTCAAAACAATGTCTTCTTGAGTAATCGTTGCGGCAACTTCTCAAAAAGAATTAGGACCAGAGTAACGAAAGATGTAGAACAAGGGGTTATTGATCGCATAAGACTTGCTGTGCTGACTGATCACTATGACGGTGAAACGGTGAAATTGAATTACTCTCGGTAGGTAGATAACTCCAAATCAGCTTCGGGTAGATCGCGCGACACAGCAACTTAATACGCTCTACAACGATAGTGCTTCATTTATTTGCTTTGCTTCTTGGTAAAAAAACATGACCAAACATCCTTTTGCAAAATCACCCGTATCATTTACGACGTAACAGGGAACTTCGGAGGACCTCAATGTTTGTCAGTCTTTGTGTTCTCAAAGTGAAGGAAATGTCTAGTTAAGATTATGGGGTTTATGCTTGCCAGACGGATACTTAGGCTGGGCGAAAATGGTAACCATCTGTCCGCGGATTTTATATTGTTCACGCATGATACATAGGTGAAAGCCGGTGCAGCCTGTGGGTCACGTACTTGGCTGGTCAGAATCGATTCGTTAAACATTTTTAAGCTTCCAGTTAATGCCAAGTACACCTGAAACTACATATGCACCTCAATGCAAATGCGTAATGCTTTTACGGCATAGACACCGCATCACTCATGAATGATATATGGATACCATACCTCTGCAGTTTCTGCTGCTAGCAAGCAGGAGGACCCTCAGTTTGTTGCGCAAAAGTATTTCCTCCAAGGGGGACCACTGAGAACAGTTTGGTGAAAGATTATTATTCTCCTGTGCTGTGTGGTCTTCTTGCTATGAATTCCGATGAGACGATCCAAAACCTGCATGATGTGGAGCAATAGCTTTTGTCTGATAAGTGTAACTGACAATCATCACGATGAATGCGCGGTTCGCAATGCTTAGTCCTCATAAATACAAGGCAAGGATAATAAGACTTTTGGTTTACTGAGGACTGGTTCTGTCGTATCAAAGTCTCTTATTCTTAGTAGAATCTACAACAAGAAGGAAGATAGTTCTAGGTGTCCACTTTTGAAGACACCACACGTATTGGGAGTTGGTCGGTTTTGAAAATGTGAAGCAATCTAAAGCCTCCAATGCTCAGGACTTAGGTACACATTTAGGGATGGCAAAAGTAAACAAATGTCGTACGATGTTGTTGTTCTGAACCTAAATTCTATTACTATGCAGCTGATTTCACCAGGTTAAGGCACTGAACATTCTAAGCAATGCACCTTAACGCAGTAGCAGATAATCGAAGTCTTGAAATGTTCAGGTTTCAACCTTACTCACCTTGCTTGTCTATGTGGGATCCAAAGAGTTTTGTCAGTGTGACATGTGAGGTTGCCTGCATTGTGTCTTCTGACAGTAGGCAACCCCTTCTTTCTGTCCATTTGATTGCGGGCTGTGTTTGGCGCGACCCGTCTACAAGCGAAATACAGAAAAAAGAGCAACTCACTTCTTCGCATAAATAAGCCAGGTGACAGGGCATGACATTCGTATTTACAGAGTAGAAGTTCAGGAGCAGTAAATGGTTGAGGACGCTGGAAGGCGGTCAGCATTCCACATGAAACCATAACACTTATAAGGCAAACAGCTGCCAGAGCACAGGAGTAGTGAGTATTTTCCATCAAGACAGCTGAAGTTAGACTCTACGTCCTATGCAAAACAAAGTCATCTATCTTATAAAAAATATACTGAAATCAGTAAATATCTCTGAGATGAGAACGTGCTTGTGGGAAAGCAGTTGACACTTGATTAAATCTGCATACTTCTACTCTAAGGTACTGCTCAACGGTATTTAATGCAACGGAAACACTTCATTTTGTTGAAAACGTTTGAAATTGACATTTTGCTATCGAAATTTTGCAAATATTCCATTCATGCCTGAACCGTGAATCAAAAAGCTTTGGTATACTTAGCAGAGATCAGTCGTGAATTGATGCCTTGTCTGCTGACTTTTTAAATTAAGAGGCTGTTCACCCCCACTGATGAATTTTCCAACTCAATCCACTTTCGACTGCATGTATACATATTTTTTATTTCTACGCGGTTACCGGTGGATTTATGGATATATCAGTGGTTATCGACAATGGCATTCCCAATGGAGAAGTAGTTTGAAGATAACTCATGTGTATTTGAGTCTCTGATATTGATGCGTTTGTCCTCTACAAGCTTTTTGGCGTTCGCTCCATAAAAAACCCTGAATGCTTGCTCCTTTTTATCAGAACGAAGAAGAGAAATACGTGTCCAGTGCCTCGTAGCTAGGTAACACCGGATCACGTGGGTGTGATACATCAACTGTCACTTATCTACTAAAAGTTCCTCCGCACAAGCACACTGGGAACAGCAGAGGAGATCGTGAAATCGCTACCTGACGCCTAATGATTCATCAAGGTCGTCTGCTAGCAGGTTGAAACTAATTTTGGCTCTCTCTCATAGGCACACAAAAAAGTGGTCAAGTGCCAATGAAGTTGACTTCTTCGCTCCTCCGGTCACGGATCCAGTAGATAAGTCTTTTTGCCTATTCAGATTCCGTCGAGATCAATTGTTTGCAACCAGTGTGTTCTGAATTTTTGGGAAACTTACATAACCTTCTCTAACGATTTCTCTGCTGTCGCCTTTGCCTGAGTAAGAGGAGTTTAGTTCACTTCCAGTCCCAAAAACAATCTTTTAGTTTGCCTACGACAGATATTTTTGTGACGACCGTCAACTGGTAAATTTAACAGATCAACAGCCTCTTTGCACGCCCGAGTAGCCTTCATTTTTTTGTCAAACTTGGCAATGTCCAATCTGCGTTGCGTGATATTCTTGCCGATATGATTCTCTACACCTGCCAAACTTGTGCGCATACAAGTTGCCTAGGGAGGCCGAAATTCCACTACCAAAGTGGAATGAACAATAAAGTAACGGGAGTAAAAATGTTCCTCATGTGAGAGTACATCTTATTTGCGGGGGGTCAGATAGTTAAGGAAAGAAGCACAAAAGACCTCGGTATCACCTTTTGTTTGATCTAAAGCTATTCTAAATAATCAAAGCTTAGTAAATTATTTTCAAAAACATTTCAGTGACAGCTTTTTCTCTTGGATGTTATGAATTAGATTTGGCACACTTTAACCATGGTCACAATAGTACTAACCCAAAACTAATTATGAATTTTGATAATAGCTCTCCATGGTCATTTATTGGATCTACCATTTCGGGGGATAAGATCAGTCTGTCAGTCCTAATCAATCTAACTTCCTGATTGGGCATTAAATTGTACTTGAGAGGAGTCATGCTTGCACTTTCAAATAGGGTCTGCTTTAACGGGACTCAACAAAATCTCGGCTGAATCCCTCATTCCCGGTTTTCATCAGTATCGTTCCGACTGAACCATGAGGCGGCCTTTGTGCAATACATTCAATTGACGGGTACTGTAACTGAAAGCTTCAGCTGAGATTCGCTTGAGCCATCAGTTAACTCCAACTTAATTTTCTAGTCATATGAATCTTCTATTAACTACATTCTTTATGGTTTGGATTGACTTCAGATATTTCAGGACCGGACAAGTATAAACAATGTCACCGTGGAAATAAACAATCAGATTAGGCTCACCTTGTCTAATCCAGATGGGACAGAGTGTCGCGCCAACATGGGTAAGTCTCTTTGGTTGGGAGCATGCAACTTCGACAGAATAACTTTGTGGAGGAAAACGGAGGTGATAGAAATAATGAGATAAAAATTTGTTGTGAAAGCACTATGGAGCATTTGGAAGTTTACAGCTGAGCAATGTCAGAAGGACAAACTCAGATTTGAACGTACCTTTCAACAAGAGCATAATGAGGGCCCTCACCACCACTGCCACTACCTGTGAGTTTTGTTAGTTCTCTGCGGGGAGTCTGTCGAAGCGTGCTGTCCCCAGATGAATCTTGTTGACTGAACGATGATGAGATTCTTGGAGTTCCACTTGGCTGCGCCAACGTCGGACGGTTCAAGGAACCCTTTGTCTGCATTCCAGATGATGTGGCTTCTAATCCTGAAGGTGATGTTCGCAGTTCCAAACGTCGCGTGAGCCTTTGGAAATGATAACTCCCGACAATCACCAGATCAGGATGCCAGACACGGTCGGCGTCTAGACGTACACCACCGTTTATTAGTTCCATCAGTCTGCTGTCAGCCACACGTGCATCTGTCACCGGCCACTCCGACAAAATTGTCAGGCTTGCATGACAAACCTGTCGGAACATCAAAACAACAGAGCTGTAAGTCACACTTCTAACCGGTGCTATGCTTTCGCCAAATATTCGCCCATAAAACTATGTATTTTCTGTTATTATATAACAAGCTTGTTGACATTCATTAAGAAGAAAAAAAACAGATTAGATGATGAGGGAGACATCGAGGAGATCGAAAAGGAGGAAGCCATGGCCGTTGCTAAACTGAGATTGTGCTCAAATAAACACAACTATTTTCTAAGTACCTTTGGGGATTATTTCAGGTTTCGTTTACTGATATCCCATACAGAAAGTCTCCTGGCTGACTAAACCAACTGGAGTTTGACTAATTTTCACTTGGAAAAGATAGGGATGAAGCACTCTCATTGATACCGCATCAGAC
The DNA here is from genome assembly GCA_003604175.2 of Clonorchis sinensis. Lineage (NCBI taxonomy): Eukaryota > Metazoa > Platyhelminthes > Trematoda > Opisthorchiida > Opisthorchiidae > Clonorchis > Clonorchis sinensis. The sequence continues at coordinate 93,619,495 of CM030369.1, read as the reverse complement.
TCACGTTCGGTGTTGTCTGTTGTGGCCACGGTCTTCAATACTAACAACACACAGGATTCATCCCTTCTACCATTTCTGACTTAATCAAAGTTAATCAGCTGACCGTCCGCCAACAAGCCTGTCAAATTTTTTAGTACTGGATCGTCATAGGCAGTAAGACACCGGAAATAATCCTACATCTCTCAAACTTAGTTTATTTATTCCTGTAAAAAGAGTACAACATCTGATTTCTGTAGCTTCTTGGCACAAAAGAATGTGATTAGAGTGACATTCTACCCTTATTAACGTGATATGAATGTCATCCACATCCACATAATCAAATCTTGTAATAAATACTGTTCCATTCTGCAACCAGTTGTTTTCGGCCTACTCCTAAAGAACATGCAGTTTTCCTCTTTGACTACACACTACTCACGCATAATTCGCTTGCCTAAAGGGAATGTGAATTATCTTGAATAGGAACTTGAGTGCATATGAGGCTAATTAAAAGACAGATGAGGACATTTTGGCCCCCATGCAAAACGACACAATCCTCTCTGTTTCTACGTGGAGCTAAACAAATATCACCTGGGTAAATGCTGGATATCACTGTAAGACTCATACAAAGGGTTCGCGGACGGCATCCGCTTATATCCCGGCTAATCTTATAAAAAGAGGTGTAGGAACAGTGTCCAGGATTTCTTTCAGCTCGCACATCTTGTCAACAAGAGATGGTGGATTCAAACTGGTTCCAGGCGCATCTGTCTCTTTGTTTGCATTAAATCCGAAAAAGGAAATCATCTCATGCAAATTATTCCTGTTGAGTAGTCTGGTCACAAAATAACTCACCAGTCCGTTGTCTGTGTGCCGTAGTTCCACGTTGTCGACACTGACGGAAACATCTACATTGATGGCGAGTTCTGTGGAGAGGTAAAATTGATTGACGGGAGTAGTAGTGTGAAGATGGATGAGAATCGGGATGTGAATAGAGTGGTATTTTACAAAAGGCGCTATAGATAAAAGGTTTAGTGCTTGCAAGAAACTTGGACACCTAACAGCTTGTAAGGATTCCGTTTGTTCAGCATGCTGAACGCTGTTTTGTGGGTTTTCTAAGTTCGCAAAATTCACCCATAACATCGCAATCTAAATTCATTGGCCAATGTTCTTTGCCTTCTTTGTGGGGGTTTGTTTTCTAGCGATAGAACTTGTCTCGGTTCATCCAACAAACTATAGTTGGCTCGTTGAAAAAAATAGTTCACTTGGCGATTAAACTTTGTACCTGAGTCGTTACTCGGGGTGCCAGTCAAAATGCAACCACAGGAGATGGGTGCAGTGGTTGGAGAAAGAGTGAAGTCATTTTCTGTCTACATTCGAGTTAACCGCAAGGCTTATAAGCCTTGAAGGGCCTAAAGATTTGGTCTTCCACTAGTAGCCGGGAGATTGTGGGCTGCTGATTTACAGTATGGATGAAGCATCCAAGTTCGAATCGGTTGCCTTAAACATTTTCTTAAAGTATAAGCCAGGCGAACTTACAATTAAGTTTTCAGCGCGGATATATCCTGAAAACCTAAATACCTAGTCTGCGAGCAATTAACTAAACCATATTGAAAAAGGGCGCTTAAAGATAATCAGAACTGAAACCAGCTGCGCTATGCATGGAATATTTTCAGAGATTGAGGAATAAAAAGCGAACTAACGGATTGAAATTTCTTGTTACCTGAACACAGTGTTCAGATTTTGGTTCAAACGCGAATCTTTATTACCGATGTTGACGTGTAAGCATAGTTGCGAATTCAAGGAAATTATATATTTTTACTGGACCATGGTAAAGTGCTAAATTTGGACTCAACTAAGCAAGTCACTTCTAATAGATTAAACTACGTCCCACTACGACTGGGGACCTTTTCAATTCTAAGTCAGCAAAAATATTAAAATTTTCGCCTTTCAAGCCGTAAATTGGAATGTTCGATTTTTCACTCACAGTCTTACCGGAAGTATTGCCCACCTGTTGGTTACAGAATTCTAAGTAGCTCTGTCTTCTAGTCGCAGAACGACGACTCAGACTTTCCGTATTGCAAAAAAAACTGCCTGAAAGTGGGAATTCCGGTGCTTGATTCCTCAGAATCTTTTAGCACTTCACGATATTTTCGTTTCTGTCATTGCCAGAAAAGCACTTGCAATTCATACAGTTAAAACTTTTGGCAGTAAGAAACTAGCTAAATTTTATAACCTACACCTTATATTTGCACTAATTTAGTGAGATTTTGTTCTTTGCTACAGAGTCCGAAGCAAAACACGGTTCCCTTTATGACACAATCCCGGGGTGTAATAAAATAATCTAAGATTACAAGAACTTTGGTCATATTAGTGATTCTCTAACACAAGTCGCCGAAGCCTACTATCTTCCTGGAGGAATCATAATAATTATAGGGAGGAGATGTTTTTATTCTTGTCAATAAATTTCTAAACAAAATATGTCACTTTTGGGACGTTTTAAATAGTTTGTTGGCGCACAATCTCTGACTTATTTCCAGTAGTAAATTCCCCCTTCAAAAATCTACTGCACAAGCTTTATTGCTCCCATCACTGTTTTCAGGAAGACACCAAGTGATTGTACTTAGCCTACTGATTTTTGCAAAGTATGTTCTTCAGAAAAATAGTTTGGACAGACGTAACACACTACTCAAATGGTCAGTAAAAAGTCTTTGACATTCCAATACCGGTTTTGCCCATTTTGTCGTCCAGTAAGTAAGGGAAGTATCGAATTTTCAACATAGTGATGGTGGTGTGTCCGGATATACACGACAGAACAACAAAAAAGAAAAAGGAAGTCAGAGATGCAACATCTCGTAAATTGGTCTGTTTTGACAAACAGGATAGACCTCGATTGTTGCAACTCCTAAGACGCTCTCTCACACTTTTTAGGATCAAGCAACCGGCAGAAGGTTACACAAGCGCTTTGAACCATTTTTTCTTGCACTGGATGACTCATGGGGATTATCAATATTTCTTCTCCATGTACAGAAGCAAGATAAGTTCTTTATACATCTTTTGTTTACATTTTACAAATGCCACAATAGATCATTTACTTATAATTTTTTGGCATTATGGGTGATCGGATCATGGTACTGGGTTACATGGGTGCTTAAAACAACACTGGTTACCCACATAACTGCTGTGCACGATGAATCTCCGCTGAACACCGGGGCAAATTTTATCCACAATTTGTATAGCGGTTCCTTAAGGATACGAGAAAAAAATTATGTCATAAGCGGTCGAGATCGTTCTCTCACTGTAATCGTTATTGTGGTAGGATTTTTCCGTGGTGCACGAAAATCAAGCATCAAGTTTTTCTTTGGAAGGCTTTAATTTTTCGTAAGTGAGCTATGGAAGGGCGCTAATTTACGGAAATCTAATTTACTAAGATGGTTACAAAAACACGTGGAAGACTTTCCCTGAGAATATTTTCTTGTATTGACTGGACGTACAGTGTATGTTTGCGAACACATCGATGGATCAAAAAGTGAGTACTTATAAAACATACCTGATGGAAGTTGTGGTGCAACCGCTGGACCGGGAAGGAAGCGATACAGCTGATTCCATAACTGCTGTAACAGTTCTGGGCTGCAATGAAAAAAACAAATGAATTCTTAGGTAGAAATGTGCGGTGTCTGTTTCCGTGCAGACCGTAGACCAAACGGTGGAGCGAATCCATGGGATGCGTGACCATCTCTGACGAGTACAGAGCACAGTGTTTGTGTCAAAGACACCTGCACCATAAAAAATGAATAATCTGCAAGAGGAATTTTGAGGTAGGATTTGATGGGCATCCCATTCGGGAAGATTGTCCTCTGGATCGTCCTTTCAACGAAAACCTTATTAACTGGTTTATTCATAAAAAAAGACCACTAACTTGGCAAATGCTTATCTTTCAAACATGCTACCGCTTAAATATCAGCTAAGAGTGATTAAATATTGCCAGTCCGTTTTTTCTAGCACGCGTGCTATGTGAGAGGGGAAGAGCTTTGACTCATCCAATGGTTCATAAATCACCGCTCACTAGTCCAGCAAACGCTGTTGCTGAGGTGCAGCACACTCCAACGCATGAAGACTGCATTCAGAGCCGATGTGCTGTCACCGTGTCGCTGAAAAAGACTACTCAGGATAGAATACTTTACGTGTTATTCGTACTGGCGATTTTTTTGGTTCGTAGTTATTTCCGTACTGGAGAAAAAAGGATGTACAAATCGAAGTCCGCAAGGCTTATGATCCACAGGAAACGGCTTAGCGAGCGACCGCCAAGAAAGTCACGGTGGTTTGGTGAGACAATGCTAAATTTACAGATGTTGAGTGAAAACAGACGTTAGGCCCAGGAGCACACAAGATGCATGCTGGGTGCAGGATCCCGGTTCTCGCAACCTGAACGGACGTCACTTCATATATGTCCACTCAGTGGTCGTCAAAACAGCCATCAGCCGTAGATTTGCACATCATGTATTGTTTGAAACTTCTTTGCGTTTATTTCGATGGCACAGAAAACATGCTTTTATCTACTAGCGGTATTCTGGAGAAAACTACTCCCTTTACAATTGGCACTGTTTAAAAGAATCCTTGAGAACTGGGTTAAACTTAGCTTACTTGCAGGGGAAGTTACCTGAGTTGAAAATATAAGGGATAGCATGTATGAAATAATTCACACCGGGGTATCATTCAGTCCTCTCCTGAGGAAATATCTTGTTCAGAATAACACTGGTTATAACTTACATTTGACTTTCTGTCCTAGCATATCGCGTCTAATTAAAAATCACTCTAAACGTGTAAGTGAGAAGAACAAGTTTGCGGGATGACTTCATTTCGTTCACTGTGTTCTGCATGGCGTAATGTACATTAACTAGCGCAGCGTACGGTTTTTGTACGACTCTGAAGTAACTCAGCCGATCAATAAAATCAAGCCAATCTCAGACTGACCTCGAAATTTTTCTGAGCGCACATGACAGTCTTATGGACTCGCGGAACTTCAACCTCCACGGCCACCTTCTTCGTGCATGGACTTTGAACAGCGAGATGAGTTTAGCTCTGTAACATTTTCCGTTTAGGAGCCTAGCGATCGACGATCTGACCCTGAGTTCCAGCGGCGTTGAATTTTGGTCAGCTGACACTAACCACCGCATTTGCAGGCGAAGTGATGTATGTAGCAAGTTGTAGATGAAACTGAAGTCGGCATTTTGATTAGTGGTAATGCCTTAGCCCATGTATAAGCCTCCGCACACAACTGTGCTGCACTGAGTCCGGTGTAGTTATACGTTAAGTACCCATTTTAATAGGCTGAAAGCATGATCACTGGTTTTGAGGAATACCACTGTAAATGTCCTTTTAGGTGCTGTGAGTGGTACTGTTTGTTTATCCCTCGAAACTGGATGTTTTTTTATGATGCTGTACTGGTACATCATTCAGCAGTACATCATTCAGCGATTCAATTTCCTCCACGATAGTATTCGAGGTGCATATCTGTCCATTCCCATGGAAGTAAGTCCATTCCAACGCATGTCTTCACCGTAAAGGACAGAAACCCATGAAGATTAGTTATTCTCCACTCCACATCGACTTTCGATATACGCAGCAAGACAAGGTGCCATCGAAAGTTCTGGTGTTCAAAACTATCAAAAATGAAATTTGTTTTCCTGCCCTAATTTACAGTTGAATGTTAATTTCTAATGGAGTGTAAAAAAGGTATTTTTCCAACCCGAGAAATTACTGGCTTACTCACTACTGATGAAGTTCACAACAGAGATAAAACATCTTTGGAGTGCTTATCAGCCCTTTGACACCAAACGGCCTCGTTCACTAGACGAAGGTCCTCTGAAATGTTTGGTTTCTAAGAGTTACTCAGATTGTCGTTTACTCGCAAATGTTTATTTACATACAGTGGTCTTATTTTGATCTTTAGCATGTTGTTATAAGCACATCGGATCATACTTCATTGGAAGAAAACATTAAATTCCCACAACTGTGTCGAGTTCACAATTGTCTTTACCTAAGCGTTACTTGTTGGACTTTCTCCGTATTATCTTTTAAGTAAGTCATTCTAAAGAATTTCGGTTACATTTTCAAAGGTCCTAGAAATCACTTGTCCGCCTTTTTTCGGCTTGTTAACCTTTGAGCCACAAGGTCCGGCATCAAAGTATTTTCAACGATTCATCCTTGCTGCCCATTCGATGACGTGTGTGGATTACTCAGATGACTGTCTAGGAGATATTCCTGTTCTGCTATGAAGTACCTTGCAATATTCACGCTGAAAAGACTGCATTGATCTAGAGATGTTTCAGCAGTCCAGTGTTGTGGTTTTTCCAACAATACTGTTTTTTGGGTGCCAAACATTTTGTGCATTAAAGTTGATTCTTAGGTTGATTTCAAAAGGATTTGTGCCAACTTGGATAAAAGGAAAACCTAAGAAGCAATTAGGAAATCCATTTCAAAAAGTCTCCCGATGGAACTCTAAGAAGTGGCTCAGCAAAAATGGGAAAAAGTCTGTGATATGCCACAAAAAATACAGGTTTTGAGAAGGGCTCAGAGATACGGGCAAGCAAATCTAGAAAATGGACATCTTAAAATGGATATTTTAGAGCAGTTAATAATCTGCTTGTTAAAGGGCGTAGTGTAAACTTTTTTTGTAGTGTAAAGTATCCGAAGTTATTGATCTTCTGCAGCTACCTTTAATAGTGCACGGCAGAATAAAGGAGGGGTAATGGTTGCCGTTAATGTCTCCAAAATGATCATGAAATGACAAATGGAGGGTGGCTTTTCCGTTGCACTTAGGTTGAGGCAAAATCAGTCCTCCAAACTTCCTCGTCTATTGTTCTAAATGCACAAAATGACAAAAGTAAGAGATTCCAGGTGATTCTTCAGTTCGTTTAAGTCGTTTTCGTGAGTAAGTCCTTTCTTGTGCATACAGGAGATTAGATATGGACAATATGGCAGTCAGATAACATTTCCAAAGAATCAACTCATTCCCGCACAAACTGTAAATTTTAGACCGCGTTTATAGCTGTTAAAATCTGTGAATCAATACATCGTTTGAATTTTCAAAGTATTTATTTTTTGTCTGTTTGGATCTGGCCGAATAATTAATAATCACTTCTAGCAAATCACGTCTGTTCTTTTATGATCAATAAAAGTACAAAATCTATAACAGTTCTCCGCGACCCATTTATGAGAATCTCGACTAATTTTCGGTAACAAAAACATTTATTTTAACAACCTTTGTTTTCCTATAATCCTACTCTGATACAGTTGAAAGTTTCGTCAATTCTTTTGAAAGCACCTGACTGATCTAGAATCAAGCCTAAGCTAGCGCAGTACAAACGAACAGTCTCAACTACTGAGGTTGCTAAGGCCAACCAGGTACTCAAATTTGTCTTCGAATGCCATTGCTTATAAGATAAATCAAAATTTGTCGTTAGGAGTAGGCTTTTGTTAGCAAATTTTGGTTAAAAAGTATCATAAGTGATGGAGGCAGATAAGGTTTGGTTGGGCCACTCATCAACACCAGCCTAAAGTTTAGATTTGCTCCGTTTGCAGACATTTCGCTGTTTAGGTCAGTTCAACGGAATCTCGAGGACTACGACTAGCTAATCAGCCTGAAGCACGAAGGAACCGGTGGTGCATTGTCGAGGAACTTTCAGTAATTTTATTAACAGTGTATTATTTCGAGAACGCACCAAACCCTGAAGTGGCCCGTGCACAGCACATTTATTTAGGAAATTTTGTGAACTGGAATTTCAGTTAAGATTCGTCTATGACTCCCAACAACATAAACTTAGTTTTCATGTGGATATGGTGACCGCTGCTCTGAAATAAGATTTTGAGGTGTGGCAGCACTTATTCACCATTTCTTGTAACACTTGAGGCACATGAAGACCCAGTGATGTTCCGAACCAGAAACACGTAGAGTTTATATTCTCTCGCTTTGTATTTTTCCAACGGACCTTCCGATAGGCAAGTGCTCCATAGATGAAAAATTACGGACTTCACAGCCTAAATTGTGATGGATACCTGAGTTGGTTTATACTCGCATATGTTTAACTAATAAATACGTCAGTCCAGCAACACGATAAGCAGTTTTTGGGTATCAGATCTCTTTGTAAGGCTAGCAAAAAAGACTCATTTTTAAGATTTCAAGGTATACTTGAGTGTAAGCTATAACAACGACAGGTAATTAAGCATGTCAAGCCCCACCAGGAGATAAGTGAAGTTACTAGGAACGAGGCGGTTTTTAGTTATTGGGTAACGCTCTATCCCGGTCCATATTTTGTCACCCAAAATGTAAAGATATAGGGTATTTTTAAATAAAGAATGGTTTAGTCCATATCTCATGTAAATCCAATTGGAAAAGAATTTAAGGAGCGGCGTGTCCGCTGCGGCCTAATATTTGCTCGGTTTAACAGAATCGGCTTTTCGATCATTTGAAAAGAAGTTTGAAACCGATTGAGAAATTATCGCTTCTGAAGCGCTTGGTAAACAATCGGTGGTTTTCTAGGACTACTGACTTTTCACTAAGCCCTTCTAAAGGAATGGAATGTTGTTATTCTGATTCATTTTTCTTCCGGACAGCAGTCGTTTGCAAATCCTGAAGGCATTTTTTGTGTTAAGGTTTTTTCTAAGAATGACTCTAACTAAAAATTTTCAAAGCGGAAAAAGCCGTTTCCTAAAACAAAGTTTTGATCAGAGGATAAATAGCGTAATACTTTTGGGCCAAGTCTGCTTGACATCTCAAAAATTGTATCAAATGAAAAATGAGGTGGTCAATTGCAGTACAGAAGAGCATCATAGACGAGAGATTTAGCTGGGTCTAATTTGTATGTTGCGTAAAAACTAAAATGGTAAACAAATGAGTGAATTTGTAGACTTATAATACTTCTCTAAAGTCTCTTTGGTTTTGTCAGGGTAACTACTAGTTAGATAGAAAATCTGTTAGAGTATGACAAGATATTCAGCACATCTTTGAATTTTATTTGTCTTGTGTACTCTGATTTGATTTTTTCCTTGTAGCTAGTGAATTTATAATGTGCACCAGTACAGCATTTCAGATTTCTCCATAGGAGTATGCACACGCGTAAAACAATTTTAGAATAGCAAACCAACTCGGATAAATTAAAAATTTGGCACAAATAGAAGGGAAAGAGAGAAAAAAATTAAATTTTTCTGTTTTATAGCATAGCATTTCGCAATAAAAACAAACTAACCCGTTCAGTTGCACTGAAACGTTTAGTTATACCTCTACAAAGTTGAAAAATATTGGCATATATATTAGTCGAAAAACATCTCCTAACACCGAACCAAACCAAGTCAACCCAAGTAATGAAGGTAGGACAATCCGGTAGCAATGATGGTCACGTCTTTGGGCGTGGGAAGCGAATGGTATACAAAGAGCAGCGGCAAAAGAGTTTTCGCGGCTGAGTAGTCAGTTAGCGCCAAACTTCTATGCATCAAAGTAGGCTGCCTGGAGAGGTCCATGGGGCAAAATACTTCCTTGGTAGCAGATTCATCATAGGAACATTTCGGTTCCTCTTGATGGATAATCAGAAACCCGCTACTGTTGAAAACGAAATGACGAAACTTTGAAACACATTGGTTTACAGCAAACTGATTACCAGTTTTCACACGGATCAGGATTTGATACTGTCTTTGCGGCCCTTGATGATTTAGAATAAAAACTTCACACGTCGGATATAGTTGTGAAAAAATATATATGTTGTTGGTGGGAAACACTTATTCATCTTACACTAGTTTCCACGTCTATTATTCAGCGCACCAACAAAGGAGCAAAGGTTTCAAGTAACAACTTTCCTTAGTGTTACTGCGTTTTGTGATGCAATCAGATGGTGCAGTGCACTCCGAATGATTAATCACTGGCATGGATGCAAATTGCAATGCAGTGTGTCAATGAACTGGTTCAAGAATACGTCTCTAATAGGTGATGTCATGTAATTCGGCAGCCCGGAAACGGAGCATTAGGAATAACTGTTTCGCTGCTTAAGGACCTTAGGCTGCTTGAAACTGGGGTGGTGGATTAAGAAATTTGCAATGTCACAAGCCTCGTGCCAGCTTAAGCTGAATTTGAAGCGAACCAAAGCACCAAACTTCACGCTGAGGAGGGTTCTGTACGATAACTTACAAGTGATAGGGAGCTCCAGTTGGCCACTCATGAAAGGTCAACTACTCTATGTTTACAATGATCCCTCTTTGAAGGTGTTCGGTCCGATTCAGAATACAGAACAACGCCGGCCACCTTACCCAGTGTTGATAAAGCCATCAACCAGTCGTTTGTCCCTGGTAAAGTGTTATTTTTATATTCCAAGCAGCTTTTGCTTGTTTAAAGCCACGTGACCGGTCGTTTTTTCTGATTAGTTCTGGACTATCATAGAGGAAGGTCTTTTACAGGAGGCGTTTTTGGAATTGGATTTTGCTTCTCCTATTAAAGTCGGGCGGTCCACCAAGTTTCTCCTGGTGATCAGCAGTAATGCAGAAACACTATGAAATTGAGCTTACCCGACTAAACAACAGTTTAGACGGGAATTTACATATTATAACTAGGCGGAATGAAACCATAAGTTATCTTAATGTGTACCCTTACTGACAAATTTAACAGTGTCAGCAAAAGAGCAAACGGTGGATGTTTTTTTAAGCACTGCCTTCACATCCTGGCATTCTAAATACGGCAACACAATGTACATTTTCCGCTTCAGCTGATCTAGTAGGTGATTGATGTTCACTCACGATTCCTCCCATTGCCGACACCTTGGCTTCCTGTACATAGGTATTCACCAGAATATCACTCTTGATAACCAGCTAAGAGGAGCTTGGTTTGCATCTAGAAAGGACGAGATTTGTTCTTGGTTGTCCCAACTTCGTAGCTCCCAATACGGAATGTATAGGAAACACAATGCACATATGTAGCTTATAAATTGAATTTTCCCAATAGCTGAAAGACAACTACTTCGCTTTAACTTGCCAGGACCACTCGACCGTCCTGTGCACTTTGCACATGACGTAGAAATGATACATTGCTGTGATCGTGACTTTCCTACCAATAGCTTTGTTGTGTTTCTTCTAGTCACAATCGTTTTGCATTGTGGATTTTAGCAGGTGAGGATGGAACATCCACAGCGAATGCCCAAGGATGCATGCTAACCGGTGCATCAAATGTTTTCTCTGACTTTTAGACGTGATAGTTGAGCGCTCAAACTGAAATTAGACTCGGCCTGCTACAGTCAGTATAGTGCTTCCCTTGACTGACAGAGTTATAGATTGTTACAGTAAGGTGAAAGTAACGTCCAGCCAAAGCACGAGGTGCATACAGTTGAGGGGAAAAAGTGTGAATTTCCAGTTGCTCATCTGAGTAGAGCAATTACGGAAATATTTAAGCGAGGCCGTTAGATTTCACTTGATTTAAACAAGTGATAGACAGTAACTTCAAACAAATTTTTGTGGACTAAATATTTGGTTTTCGCTCACATTTTCTGCATCGGAAGTCTATAAAAAATCAACGGACCAAACAGTTAATTGACGTTTCCATCCAGTCATAAATTATTTCTGTTTGGATTGGTTTAGACAGAGAAGCTATTCTATCGTTTCTTTCCGTAAATCAATGAACCAGCTCACTTTCTTGTGTATTGTAAGACACCTGCACAAATCCACGTCAGTTTGTAGCCTCAATATTTTTTGCCTAGAACAGTCAACTGGTGTAAGCCGTTAATTTTGTGTAGCGTTATCCTTCTTGTTAAGGTAGCCGTATCATTTCTGCGTAATCTGTTAGAAACACGTTACTTTCCTCGGCTACTTAGCTATCATTGTACTGGTAAATTTACTGCAGAACTCATGGCATACACTTGCGGCCTGATGTAGGCGACCTGTTTGGTAGACGCAATCTGAACAATTTTATCCACCTCAGGATCCATGCAGAACTCTCACATTCTCGCAGTCGTTTCAACTGTTGACCTGTGAATTCAGGGCCAAGATGGCTAGAAACAGCGCTGCCTCTAATTTTAGTAACCACGAGGTTTATAATTACCGCATTGAAATCGTGTGAGTTCGTCCACTTGTCTTATTTACAACGGCATTATTTGTGGTCCTGCGGATTCAAACTATGCTTGGATAATGCTCCGTTTCCCTGATTTGGCCTTCATTGTCAAGTTAAAATGCAACAGCAAATTCATATTGAAATATTAGCATACGATACATTCGCTGTTTGTCAGAACAATGACTTGCAAAACGGAGTTTTATCTCCACTAGGAAAGGCCTTAGGATGAATGCGTTTTGAATGAAAACATGATTCGTTTTGGGCACAAAGCAGCAGTAATTTCATTAGGCTATCAGCAAAAACACATATAGCTTAGCAGTGCAAAGGGAAACCAGATTCTGTTTGCTTTGTTCTGTTTGTTCTGTTTGTTCGACAACAACCTTCATGAACTGAACTATCCACAAAGTTGATCCTTTATGAATTCTTCTAAGGGTGCATGCTGAACTATGGATTGGAGTGGAACTACCTAGTAATGCTCTCGTACCCTATTAAGTTCCATTGTTATGCTATAAAGAACACTGCGGTTGTAGTGGTTTATCATCAGCCGAAAAGTCTAGCAGGTCAAATGTCCTTGTTGTTCAAGAAGCACAAGGGAGTGAGATGCACGTTTCAGTTTTGACGACCTGCTTCATGTGAGTGCTGATACTGTCATGGCGCCTTCGGCAAATTCAAGACGCTACCTGCCAAGACTGATGCGAATCTAGCTGCCGAAGCAGTTAATTCACCTTATCACTCTGTAACGTGCTTGCTAACAGACGTCCCAATAATTTGTACGCACGTCGTTTCATAAATAAATACGTGGAATTAAAATTTAAAATCTCCAAAAATGGGTGTGAATTTCTGAAAAAACTACCTCTTTGCCTTCTTTGCCAAAAAACAAATAACAAAAGTTTAATGCATGAAAAGTGAATAAGCCAGTAAAAACGGAAACCATTTTATAAGTCACTCGTTTCAAAGTCCAAGTTTGTGTGCTTTGTTCTCTCATCCACCAGGTGCATTAACTAACTTCGAGTTACATAGTGATTAACGTGATTGCGAAAACCTATTAACTACTTTCCTTTACTGTGGATGGTAAAACTTGGCAACAATTTAATCGCAGTGAACTAATGTGGTTCCAAAGATGAGATTCAAAGACAAACTCTGGACCTGTATGCATGGGGCAACTTTTTGAATCTGTCATTTTGTGAATATTTTTAAATGTGACGTTTATACTAAGAATACTTTCTTTTTATACATAATTTCGACCAAGCAAAGGTATTTTTAAAAAAAAATGCATAAATTATATCACGTAAATCACGTACTCATTGGTGTTCGCAGCAGACTTGGACAAACAGATGAACAGAAGGGAAAGGAACAACAGATGGATTTTGAACATGGTGCACACACGCCAGTGCACTGTCATCCTGAGCCTGTCGTGTTCATTGAAATCAAGCTGAGATGATAAAAAGTATCCAGGGTGGAGGCTGATTATCCTTTTCAAAATAACCAGAAGCGTTTAATCCAGTTACGCATTAGGAATGGTCGGAATGTCGCGCACAGGTCGTTTTGACATGGCGCTTAACGAAAGCACCCGATTGGCCAGTTGGCGTCCCACGACGATTGGATAGTGCGGACTGCGTGGTCATCCTATCTGATTTAACGGTACAGAACCAAGGTCCTTTGATGACCGTACTGAAAACCAAACAAGTATAGAAGTATCCAAGAGTTTCTCCATGACTATTTTCATATCAATGAAAAGTATGGCCAATTTTTTCCGCCAAAGCGAGATTACCCCGATTGTGCTGACGCCCGATCGAAAGCGGGAAGCTTATCAGACTAAAAACTAACTAAAACTAACTAACAAGTGTAGATATGAACTGACTTGAGATGCCCATGCTGGACCAAACGAAGTCTGGCGGAATTATTTTGACTTAATCAGCTGTCACTCAGACAAGGCCAGCTGCGGACAAGAGTAGTGGAGAGAAACAATCACTATGGAAATATATGTAGGACTCCAGAGCTGTAATCATGGGATGCAGTAGGTGATGGAAGCGATATACAAGAATAAGCTGTAGATAAATGTGTAATTTCTGGCTTTCAGCCAGGATTAGAACAATGCTACAGCAAGAAAAAGAATCTACGAGGAGGAAGGGGACAAATGAATGGTCACTGGGAACAAAGGCGCTCTTTAAAACCAATCCAAAACAGGCGGATTCAGGTGGATGGTCACGGTGACAACTGCTTTTACTTAGCATTAGCTTTACTTAGTATAAGGAGTATGACATACCGTGCTAAGCGGACCCTCAACACTATTTCCGAATAGATGTGTTAATAATTTTGGAAACCGACATGATCACCGTAGAAATTTATACATTAAACAGGGGTAAATACACTCATCTGCATAGTTTGCAGGCGCCATGGGTATGCGGCTAAAACCAAATGAAACTGGAGACCTCAGATTCGTTTTGGGCTATAAAAAACATACAACTGTCTAGAAAAAGACTTATTTGTGACCTGTGGCTTTTTTGTAGAACCAGAACTTCAGTGGCTGTTACTTTTTAAAACTGCTCGTTTCGGGAACCAATACTTGTTGAAGCCATGAATAGTATTCACGGAAGGCACAATGGCAAATTAATCACTATTAAATTATTTTATTCCCTGTAAATTTAAGATCCATCTAGTTCTAGCTTATCACGGAAGCAGGACCGATTTTGATTACCCGCTTTTACTAAAATGAGTATCCTGCAACATGACATTTCACTCAGAGTATCCGAAAGTTATAGTCCTTCCATACACGACGAAAAGTAAATGAACGACACAGAACAGTTTCACGGGCAATCTTGCTATTCGGCACTCCATCGCTCCATTCTAAGGTCACCTGCACTTTATAGCTTAATTAGTGAGAGATATGACAATAATCAATCTCTGAACTCTCCAACATCTCGACTGACATAACAGTTAACATATCGTTTTGTAGAATTTGAGTTCATTTCATGGTTGCTTAGGCAGCCCTTCTCGCATTCAGTCGCAATTTTTCTGGTAAGTTTGCACCTAATAAAGGAAGCACTGGGGCTCCTGTTGCAGTCCATTAGTAGTGCACAATCTTGACTGGCATACAAGGCGAACATGTTTAGTTTGTCAATGAGAGAACAGGTCAATGAAATTTATATAGCATGAAATACAATTGTGTGGTACCTTTCACACGACACGATAACATTTAATGATTAATATCTACAATGCTTGCGAAAAGCATAAATTGTGAAGATTATTTCCGGTGGAAACGACTTGAAGAAAACGACGATTCAGTTAAGATATTTTGTCTAAAAGTTGAATCGACTTCGGGACGCTATCTTTATAGACAGCAAACTGGAAGTGGTAAAGAAGTCAAAAATTTGACCCGACATTGACCATTACGGGAAAATTTAAGAATGAAACCAGGTGAGTTCGTAACTGCTTTGGAATTATTCTATCAATCTCCCATCGGAATCATGTCCAACCACCGAAACAAAGACTGAAAAGGAAGCTGCTATTTAGGTCAAACGACACGTTTAATGTTTTTGTAGTTCACAAGGGCGATAGCTGAGACCACGAGGCCAAAGCAGTAGGACATTAATTTCCTGGATCGTACATAAAAAACCTAGAACTGTGTGGGTAAATATCTCTACGATTTCAAACCAAAGGGTAGACGACAAGTGTAGTCTGCTGTTTTTCTCATGTCAAACAGTAGTGAAAAATCATGCACCAGCATCATGACCAGCAGTCGATTTTATAGATTGTACAACCTGTAAACTATTGAGATGGTTGAATACTATACCCGACATTCCTCTTAACTCTAGTCGTAGGTCGTTATGGTGGGCGACACGCAGAGTACAGGAGTTCCCTACCTGGACAGTCAGCCACCAGTCAGCGAATCTAACAGCCTAAGTACCAAATTATACCCTAGACACATCCAGAAAGTTTAGTAAATTCCACCTTCATTTGTGGAACCAGTGTACAGCGATCCATTGCCAACATATATCCAGAAGGTGTGAGACTGCATTTGTGGATTAAGTCTCTTCAGTGTATTATGCAAAACATTAGATAACCAAATCACACTAAACAGAATACTATTTTAAACTCAGCGTGTCCCATATCTGGCTACTCTACCATACTGGGGTTTCTGAGGGAAATCGGATGTTGCTTTATGATTTTAGAATCTACAATGAGTTTGGCAATCCCAACAAAGACAGTAGTTGAGAAAAATGGGGAGACAATAGTCTCAAGCAAGAATGCACAGCCTGCGTGTTCACGATGCAATGCCGATTTTTCCGACATTTTATGTAGGCCACATATGTTGACAGATTTTCGTTTAGCCCGAAGAATAGAAGTAGTAAGCCGGACGTGCTTCACAAATATCTTAAGAGCTTTGACCAGGACGTGTCAGCGGAATGGTGCTATCTGCTGTCTAAACTCAACATGTGCGTCGATGGCGTCCAGGATTTCAAAAATAGACGACGATCCAACCTCAGTGACAGAGAACAGGTGTCTGCTTTTGGACCATCACTGACGAACGGTGACCCTTCGTCACACCTATACGTAGTATATAGCATTGGTGACTTCACATCCTGTCCTTTCTCACCCTCTGTGCTAAGCGTACAGGCCAGAGATTATAAGCAAGTTGTGAACTCAAACTCAATAGCGAACAACTGCTACGACATTCTCCATTTGGTTCTGTTCAATCACTTTTTGGTTAACCATCTTTGCCTCTAAACGATCTGTTGTGTTACTAGGTTTTTTGGGATTCAAATCATCACATTTCTCTTCTCTTTGTAGGATTCTACTATGTTCAGACTACCTGGTAGAGTGCGGCACCTAGTTTTGGCCGACGTTCGTTTGTTCAAATTCCCGATTGTTATACTCTGCAGTCGACCGAAGCATCTAGGCGCTTTTGTTTGAATAACCGAAACCTTTTTTTACTGGCTGGGGGCGGTCCGTCAAGTCCGATTCTCTAGTAGAGGATTGTTGTTAGCCTGTAAAGCGCTGGTCTCACCCTAGACTGTGTCCCATCGTGATCATAAATCTGCCTTCGAAAGTTTCCCCCACTCCTCGGGTAATCTGTAGTTATCTCAGGGTGCGCTGTCTCACTGTGGTCCTCGCTGAATTGAACTCTATGTCTTCGCTAAATTGTATCCTCTGCCTTTACTTCATATCCTGGTAGCTACGTCTTTTCAATGCTCCTCCTCTTGCTCACAGTCCGCGAAAGACGCAGAACATATACTCCACCCATGCCCCTAGTTTGGACAGCTTGCTGATGTTACTAAAGTAGTGATGATTTAGCGTCAACTTTCTCCCATACAGATGCGTGACGGCTTCAGCACCATCTAAAAGAACCAGCAACAAGCACAGGCTATTGTGGGCTTTGTCGTACGCCGCATGACCTTCTTTACCGAGGACAGTATCCCGTCACTCTCTTGGTAGATGCGTGACAGCATACCGTTGTACACTTGACGCGGCTTAGCTTGATTGATAGCAACGATGGTGAAAAATGAAATGAACATCACGAGACGACCCTTACTTGTGATCGAAAGGTCTGTGGTTCGAACCCAACCTTTGCATCTCTATTGTTCCTGTTTAGGGTTGGGCAACTTGACAGTATCTCAGCTCTCGTGCTAACTCTAGCTGGCATGAAAGCTAGGCACCGGCTGTGGGTAGTGGGGGGATGTTAAGGTCTAATTAATGATCTCATCCTCTACGTAAATGCGGTGGACGCTGAGTAACTCAAACAGCAATGTTCAGCTTTTTAATCCTTGTTTAGAATAACTGAAACGTCTATCACACGGATCTGCATAGAAAGACAAACTGTAGCCTTGTTGGTCGTTGAACATCCGTTAATTTGTCCACGGATGGCTGATCATCTGTGTGATTAATAGGACAGAGTATAGCACCACCACTCTTCATTCACGCAACATCGCGTATGACTGACTGCTTGCGGAGATGTTTTTCATGAGCAGCGTCGTGTACATTGCTGGATTCCTACCTTCCTGAACAAATTAGTTTTAATTTCATCGATAGGTAAAATCTAGCCGTGATCCTAGCGGGGACTCGTAGTCATTCTATGCTGTAATGTGCTGTAGAGTGATTCTGAACTCTTTAAGTTAAACTCGCTCCCCGTGGCGAGTAAAAACAAGGTTGGCAAAGTTTTTGTTACTAGGATACACTTTCTTTACGTATGTATTCTTTGCTCTCATTTGTGTCCTGCACTTCCACAAAAGTCAGTTGTTTGTTGTGATGGTAAGATGTGATGACTACCACCCAGACTCGGCAAGAGGTGCAAGTTTAAATCCTATTTTCGGAATTGTCAAAACATCCCTACATAGAAACTTCTCCATAGCCTGCAATATTTCGTCGGGGGACAACAGAACCCACTTGTGGATAGGAAAATATTTCCTGATCATGAACAGGACTAATAGATGACTTTAAGTATTCTTCTGCAAGTGGAAACTTCGTCACTAAAGATGAATTCTGCTGTCTTCCGATGGCGTATTTTTGTAATGAAGTGGAATGGATTGGAGACCATGTCCGTCGTACGAAACAAAACGTCTTTAGATAAACATGCGTAGCCCTGAATTATCAGACGTATTCGACTGCAAAAATTGGATGGTAAATGTCTTAGTCGTTGGACATTTAAGAAATTAGCGCATGCACAAACACATTCTCCGAACCTTCTTAATTTCCGTGTAAATCGTTTGTGCGCAGTGCACAAAAAGCACACTGTGTTTGGTTCTGTCCGGTTACACTTTGCCATTTATTGCGGTGGGACAGTAAAGAGTGGATCAAAGTGAAGGCAATTTCCCTAATAACCATATCATCTTTGGAATACCAGACTTAACAACCCCCGCGCTTTGGCAAATACTAGATGATGACATTGACGAATGATTCAAGGAAATGTTCCGCGCAATTTCAGCAACTGAGAGAACGGGCAGAGAATTGCTTGGCAGTTTCCTATCACCAAAGTAAGGTGATAAATGCTATCGGCTTTCTTTGGATTGGAAGTGACGGATAAACCGAAATGCATTTTGGGCCAGGGATGGATTGACTCGACACCGGTCTCGACACTTAGAGAAGGTAATTACGACGATTTGTTACGGCCGACGGCCGTAGGTAACCAAAATATTAGCATGCAGGAAAAATTCCTATTCCTATGAACTTGGAAAAAATCATGTATATACATATGCATGTGTTATATAACATGCATGGAAAAATGTGTAACAATAAATAGTCTGTAAAGTGGTATAAACTGGCAGCTTTTACCGTCGGTTGTTTTAAGGCACGAAACTCTGGCGTGGGACAACAGTAATTCGGTTTATCCAGTCATTCTTTGCCGTACAGTCACACTCCTTAAGAGCCTGCCTTATTAAAGTAGATAAAAACTTCCCTAGAAAGACCAGTGTTAGACGAACACCCTTAATCCTAGAGTAAGCACACAGTTCCGAACAATACTGGGAGTGAAAATATCGGTAACGTGCGATGTTATTTTTTGAAGATATTGATTCAATTTTTTTACGTGTGCCAATTACTTTTAGCGGCTTATTTAACTCAAAAATACTCTTCATGCGCAATTGCATAAGGCTGTATTTTCAGGACATAAGTCGGTTTCTGGTCCCATCCTTAACCAATGTTCCTAATCTGCCTAGAACATCGGTTTGCACGACTACGGTTGCGCGCCACAGAACGATGGCCAAGGACATATAGGACACTGACCTACGACAGTAGCCTTCAGACTTTTGGAGCATCCGTGAAGACGTAGACATAACTAACTATCTATGGCAGCGCTGGTTACACGTTCCGAGTGTGTGCTTACGGATTTGGCTGAGTAACTTCGGATGATTAAACTAATATGCTTCAGACAGTGATGGGGTTAAGATAGTGTAATAGGGAGTGTCAGCAAGTAGTTGTTCATCGAAATCGTTTAATCATAAACAAAAATGTAACTAGCAATGAGTTTGGATAAACAAAGGACATTTTCGCGATCGAGCGACTTGATATCTCTACTGCACGCCCATTATTTAAGTGTAAGAGGTCATGCGTGCAGCGGCCATCTGTCAGCGGTCAGCATTCTTTACAACTCAATCCCTTCTCTCTGTATTAGAATAAGACCATTTGTGTTGTACCACAGTTTAAAGACAAATCAACGTTTGAACGAAATAACTTGCATTAATATCTGGGTTGTGAACTTTACATAACCTCAGGTCTGAAGTATCTCATTCACTTCGAGCAATTTTCATTCGCGAATAGAAAATATTTTTCCGCATGAAAAAAAGCAAAAGGGCCCCAGAAAGTCTTAGTAAATCCGTTGCCCGTTTCCATCGCATCCGAAATGCGTAACGGTTGTCTTCGAAGTGTAAGCTCACTGAGGTGAGTCGGCTGTCGGTAGGATTCCCCAACAGTGATTGTTGCTAGTCACTGGTCAGTGTGTGGCAAATTCCCAGAGGCTGTTTTGGTTTCCCTTTGGAAACTATCTGTCCACCGTAATTCAATCATCAACAGACAACAAAAGGTTTTCCCTGATGCGGCACTACTAAAATTTTGATGCCTGACCACTGTTCGGTTCTTTTTTCCAGCCACCATACAGCCGTCTTCCTGGGTTTCTATCAATTTTGTTCCTCCAGTAAACAAAGAAATAGGGTGTATTTAGAGTTAAATGCATATTTGTGAACTGAGCTGATGTCAACAAGGGGCTCAAACGGGACTCTTTGCCACTTTTTCCAACCGAACAGGCCACCTATTAGCCACCTGATATATTGTCTAGAAGTGTATGTGAGGTATCAGAGATATGACATTATGACCGAGAACAAAGAATGGAATTAATGGGATTTTCATTTAAGTTACCCACTGAAACCGTCATAAGTTGGAAGTGAATGCTTGTTTTTTACATTGCAGGGAAACGTTCATCCATTCAAAAATATTAGCCATCTGAACACCTGGAGGTCCATTTCGGGCACTTGCTAGTTGGATAAAGTCGGTGAAACTGGCATCCTGATGCGGTAAAAAAAGTTGACCATTATCAAACTTATCTGGTATGTGTGCAGCTTCTATTGTACACACGAGAGCTAACCGCCCAAGCTATGGAATCCAAGTAAAATGTGTTCAGCTTCAGAGGAAATGAATGAGCACTTGCGCGATTGACAACAGTGGTGGACGGTCCAAACCCACCTTAGGCGATTCCATTAGCTCACTGCCTGTAATTGTTGCCACAGACCGTCTTGCTGCATTGTGCTTTTGTTGCGTCACGGCACAAACTAAAAAGCTTGGTCATAGTCTGTTCCAGGTGTATGGTGATACAGGTTAGTGATCAGCGAGATGACTCAGGGGCAAAATGGTTCAGTGGTTAGAGTGGTTACTGACTAGAAGGTCTGTGGTTCGAACCCGACATCTGCACCCTGGCTTCCCTTGTCTAGGGTTGGGTAACCTGGCAGTATCCCAGTCCATATGCTTCCTTTAGGTGGCGTGGCAGCTAAGCACCCAAAAGAGTGCTACAACTGAACGATTATTATTTTTTAAAATTTTTTTCAGCAAATCTGTTGGTACCTGAGGATATCAAGGCACTCCAACCGTGAAATGGTACCATTGTATAGAAAAACGTTTCGAGTTAAAGGCGTTTCTGTCGTTGATGGTGCTTCAAAGTTCAGAAAAGTTGCTGGACACAATGACTTTACATCTCTGGACTGCATCATACGGATCACGAAATGTCCAACAAGTTGGCCTTTTTAAACAAAGACAAGTAGACTTATGTTGAGAGGTTTGATCTTCGTCGTAATCAGCAGATTAGCGTCAGACGCGTTGGCACAGTCGCTCGCATGACAGTTGGACACCATCTTCGTGCTATTTGTAGTTGGCCAAAAGCTTAACTAAAGTGGACTCTACTGCGAGCAAATGATACTCTACTGTTCCAGAAGCAGAGGGATTATTACCAACGCTTCAAAATGCACACGAGCTGCTGATCATCATTATGGGCATGGAAGGGTGTTGCACATTTCTGAGGAGGGCCTCTGGAATAACGTTAACCATGACAAGAATGGGTGAACCATGTGAAAGGGGTTGAAGGCTTTTGGCAAAGGCGAAGAGGTAAATGATCGTTCTGCTAAGTCTATCAGGACTTCATGACAGATACGATTACGGTGATGAGCTAGCGTCAATAGGTTTGACGAGTGGGAGAACATAGGTTCGAGGAAGAATGGCGAGATTTGCGGATTTGAGAAGTCAGATGTTGCAGCATTTTCAAAAACTCTAACAGGACCTGCGGTGAGTTCAATAAGACTCTCGCAATCGGAAGAAATACAGGGAAAAGTAATGAGGATGGATGATCGTCAGCGGATAACCAATTAATTGGTTGAAATAAAGCCATCTCAGTGAGTGGGTTGTGAGACCTTCGTTGATCATTAGAGTGATTTATTTTTTAAGCTACTACGCATACGAAGTGCTGGTAGAGTTAGTACACACTTGCAAATTAAGTTGGCATGAATGGAATACTCAGGCTAATATCAGCTCCACATTTCCTTTAAAATATCACCAACCAATCACCATTTGGCCTGGTAATCGAGATATGAGGAGAAGAAGGAGGGACCAGTCGAAATTGTTTGCTTTATTTGTTAACCACCTTCCGGTGTGAGAGACCTCTGCATTACTCTAGTTACTAAGTTTATTTAGTCGCCTCACTCTTACACAGTCTCTGCGGAAATCGAACGACTTTTTTGTATGCCTTCAACCTGAGAACACCATCTGTTTCTTTAGATCTTATCCGCAAATTTATTATTACACGAGCTTATCCGCGCTAAGTTTGCTGTTTCAAAGCCTTTTGTAGAAAGATTGCTGCCTCATAGTTTGGTCACGAAAACAGGTCCCTAAGTGCACTAGACTCTCCAGAAGTGCAATATCTGCTTAAAACGCAACAGGTTTGAAGTATATAGTACATGTACCCACGACGTATTACCTGACGGTCAACACCACCCGTTCTATCCAACTCTACGTGTAGCCGTATCGAATTCCTGCGTGCGTGGTTTTCAGTCCATCAACCCCCTATCTTTGGTCAGCAAAAATGTTGCAGCGCGAACCACTGCAGCTTGGTATACTGTTTGCAACTGATTAACTAACTGAGTGACCTAGAAATCATTGGTGTACTGTCCCGGTGTTTAGCCCCACGTAAGAGTATGGTGGTGAGAACAGACGCAGATGTTATAACTTATCTTGGTGTGTCACTAAGCCCTGTCTAACAACAGCAAATAAAATTAAAACCACTCTAAAAGTGCAAACCCTTAGGGTGAAATCGAACAAGAATGACTGCAGTCGGTTGACCAAAGCTTCGTCCTTTCCATTTTGGCAATGTTTTGGGTCTGATAGCGCTAAAGAAGCTTACACAGAAGCCGGAAACAGATTCTTTTCATTTTTTTCGCTCCGTAAATTACATCACCATGAGGATATGCTTACAACTGAGTGAAATAAATTGATAAATTGCCAAAACTTTGGCTATTTCCACCAACGGCTGTTGATTGTTCGCCGAAGTTGTTAAAAATTATTTGAAGTTTTCCGCAGGAGATCAAAATGGTACGTCTGAAGTAATCACTGAGTACGGCGCAACCAGTAATCGTCCATGGGACTGCAGCCGATAAGATGTTTGACTCCTGCTGCTCACAAGCGCTTGCAGTTTCAAAGGTAACTTTCTCTTCTGCCTGTATCAGAGAGGAAGCTGTTATTTTGCTGTCACAAATAAGCTGACCACTGCCACTACCAGTCGGTTGCAGAAGAGGGATTGAAAGTTTAGGTTCTTTACACTCGGATCAAATATAGCGCAAATCACTCCTCAGTCTCCATGACTTCCAGTGTTGACCGACCACTAAATTGGCGAATTCTCAGACGGAGGCCCATAACACCTACTAAATTTTGTTTGTTCACAGGTTAGTTTAAATCTGAGCGGCAAAAATTTTGTCAGAAACAGTTTTCATAACTAACATTGGCGAGCGGACAAAATGTGCGTCTTTTTTTCCCTTTCTGCAGATACCAGATATTCGTACCCTGGGGGGAAGGTTGCTGAAAACTTTTCCACAGACCAGGACTGGCTTAGCTACTCTTAGAGCTCATCAAATAGGCACAAACCCTTAGTTTTCGTCAACATTTTAAAGGCTTTCCAGTGGTTTCCATTTACTGACCTCCCTCTGAAACAGCGTTATGAAACAACAGTTGCTGACGCCTTATTCAGAGTTTTAGGGTACGATTGTGAAGCACTTGTCGTGTATTTTTAACAGTGGCTAATAATTTACTGCAGCCTGGAGTGCCAATTCATGATGTTTTTTCAGTAATGGCCGGTAAACATTTCTACAAAAACATTGTGCAGTTGTGTCTGGTTGGCACCTTCTCTTTCGTGGCTTGTACAAGATGAGATCGCTCTTGTCCTAGTATTGTTAACGATTAGTCATCATGCACTGCACCACGCCGCAGAAAATAAAAGCTGACTCGGCTTTATGCCGCACAAGGTTCTGGTACTGGAAAGCTCGAACATGGGAAACAAAGTAAATGTTTGGTAACGTTCCATCTGAAAGGTCATTGTAATGGTTGCAATATTAGTCAAGCATTTATGGTCAACATACACGAGAACATTGATCTTTGGAAGTGGAGTGCTGCAAGAAGCAGGTTGAGAGAACCTGTTCCTAATCCGTCGCACCGCTATTCCACAAACACATCTGCTAAAACGTGCGCATCGCATTTGTGGGATTGGTCGATGTAGGCCGCAGAATTCCAAGTAATCGTGTACTTTTTAAAAGTGCAACAATAAGGATGTGCCATTTTGTGTGTTTGCACGTTTCCTGACGAAATGCTCCCCACTGTTTCGCAAAACATCCCCAAAATATTTCATTTGTTTTGAGAGCACACCTGTAATCACAGCATTTTCTAATGAACATTCGAATAATGACAATATTGAGATATCGAATTCGTGCG
The DNA here is from genome assembly GCA_003604175.2 of Clonorchis sinensis. Classification (NCBI taxonomy): domain Eukaryota; kingdom Metazoa; phylum Platyhelminthes; class Trematoda; order Opisthorchiida; family Opisthorchiidae; genus Clonorchis; species Clonorchis sinensis. The sequence continues at coordinate 93,594,489 of CM030369.1, read as the reverse complement.
TGGATAATCATCAATCATGCCTCACCTCTAACCCACTGCTACCCTCACTCTACTCTATCCTCTTGTGGGACATTCCTGTTAGAGTGCGAATTCTGTAAATACTTACTGATGACAACAAGATATATTGAGTGGAAATCTACAATGTTTCCGTCACCAACCGCGGCATTCATTAAAAGACAATTAACTGACAAGGGCTGGTCGGTAAACTCTCATGTGGGCACAAACAACAATACACTAACCAGGCTAACCGCAGTGATAGTGTCCTAGTATCAGTCATTTGTTCCTTGATAAAGGCCACTTTCGGTGGGCCGGAACCTCGGGTAGTTTGATTCAAGAACCAACATCCCAAAGTGTCTAAATTCTCTCATTTCCTCCGAACTCAGTTCGTAGATTTCGCTTTAGCCATAACATTGTTGTAATTAGTACTTGCAATCACTGCGTTGCCTTTACAACATTAGCTTACATTTTTCAAGGCGATAGTAGGTGGCTTTATGACGAATCAACAATATCATTGTCGCCAAAACTTTGCAACATTTTCTACCAACACGTGTTCATTGGAGGAGATAGAAAATGGCGAAAAAAAACAGTGAGCTCAGATAGCGCAAAGCTGTGTGTTGATGACGCAGAAATGCGGATGCAGAGCAGTGTTTTTAGATTTGATTTTCATGGACTACGATATAACTTTGCTTCACGTACCTCTAAAAAGCTTCCCCTCTGTCGCCAGTAAAACGAGCAAAATGATCGCTGTCCGAAAAATTTGATGTTTTTAGAGTGAAGTTTTATGCTACACATTGCGTTAGATAGCGGCTACTAAAAACCGTGGGTTGCGAGTATTTTCGGAACATGTTTTATACAATTCACCATTCCATTTGTAGGTGGACGCTGTGCCTCAAACTACGTGTAGAAATCCGACAAACTCCTGGAACTCACCCTTAGAATCACCGTGATGTAGTCAATGGGTGAGCTGTAGGTTGACTTGGTGTGAGAGTTGAATTTTCAGCGCTGAAGTCTGAGGCATTAGTATTAAGCGCATCTCAAGGAGCACAGTATTTGGCAGAGCTGATCCATACAGGGGAAGATGTGGCGCACCTTGAATGTATTCTGTTCTAAAAATCTGTCTAATTGAAACTGGCATTGCTGGTTTTCATAGAAAAAATTGGTGATTGGTGAATTTATGCTAGGACTACGTCACTCCTCTATACTTTCTGTTACATATCACTAGGGGAAGCAGCACATTCGATAACCGATTCGTAGACTGTGAGGAGGCGGAAACTCTTCAGTTGCAGGTTGGATATCCATTAGGAATAGGTCTCGTCAATGCTTTGCAAGGACCTTTGGGCAAGTGGCCTACATTTATGCTAGGACTACGTCCCTCCTCTATACTTTCTGTTACTTATCACTAGGGGAAGCACCACATTCGATAACCGAATCGTAGACTCTGAAAAGGCGGAAACTCTTCATTTGCAGGTTGGATATCCATTAGGAACAGGTCTGGTCAATCCTTTGCAAGGACCTTTGGGCAAGTGGCCTACTTTCCAAGGGTCGCTTTAGGAGGCATCAGGAGTTAAGCAACCACAGTTGAAACAAGGCATTATTTCTCTGTTACGGGCCGCATCAGATGTATCCATTCCAATGTCTTCTTGGATATTTTGCTCTGAAGGGAAGCTACAAAGTATCCAGTTATTCGGTTCGTTAACCAGACATCATGTACGGCGGTACTCCACAGTAGGATACCGGGCCAGAACTCACAACCACTGCCAAGGTTATATAGCATTTTATCTATTTTTTTACTGCAATACACTGACCTCTTAAAGTATGAAGCGAAGTGACATATGGTTAGTGTTTGTTCGTGGATTAATTACAAACCTCTGTGCAGCCTCTTTAAGTTTCATTAGATTAGTAGTTTACTGCCGTGAGTTGCCGTTTTTTCCATCTGGAAGAACCATTTTGGTAGGCAGAAAATCATACGTACTGTTATAATTTGTGAGCCAAGTGAACGGGCTGTTTTGCTGACGGATTGCATTGCGGACTACAGGTGGTACCATCTTCATACCATTGAACATCGTACAATCTACTCATTGTGTATCACTCTTAGAACTGGGTCCCACGGTCAAATGATTAAGATGAACAATATAGTGATTTGCATAACAGGATCGAACAAGTATTAAACGCATACAAATCTGCTGAGTAGGATGCCCAACTTTTGGACGTTTGGAGGACTAGGTTGCTCAGGGTTTTCCCAAACTCACTTGATAGGGACTACCACTCATAAGCTAATTCATTTCCACCAAGTAAGTTCTCAGAGCATGACTGAATGAATTGTTGTTGCTTAGTTCTAATCGAATTTCAGCTGACGAGTGTCAGGAAACTGACAGCTTAATTATCTCTTTGTGCGCAAGCATGCGTTGTAAGCAAACTGTTTAGCTGTGAATTTCAAACAAATCGAAATCAGTACACGCTCCGTCGACATCCAGTAACGTCTTTGCAAGAAAGCGCAGGTGAAACCACATTTCTTCCACTTAAGATTCATGTTCGCGAGGGTAAATTCAACTTTAAGGACTCCATCATGTTATTAGGAGGCGAAATATTTTCGTGAGCATCCTGGTAACTGGAGTTGTTGGAACTGTGGCTGCGTTCGACATTTAGAGGCACAGGTATGTGGAGCAAGCCTGTGCCTCTGAGACTGATTATCTGACTAACGCGGTTATTTATACGACAACCATGATCAGGGTCAAATACAATACCCAGAAGGCGAAATGGAAGGTAATAATTTCAGTTTGTAGACAGAATCAGGTCACTGACGCAAACACACTAGTGTGAGGGACTAACTGGATCAGCACAAAAATTTGTGTTCCTGCCGAAATATCAGACACACTGAACTAAGGCTTCAGCTCTAGAGCACCCATGCTCAATATTCCAGGCTCATTTTATTCTCAGCCTGAAAAGCAGAGCGGCCGAAGTGAATTTTGGCTAATTCCTGCTGTCTGTACCTCAGACAGTTGCCTACAAGTGAGCATACGAAAGCATCGAGGTGCTTGTAAGTCATATCTAGTTATCGAGACTGGATAACGGCGTGGAAAGAATTCCACTGGATGGAGCGGACCACGTAGAAAAGGTGACTAACATCCTCTCAGACCACATCTTGGAAGATGCTGAAGGCGAAAAACAAAAGAAGGCTACTTTCAAGTTACCATGACACATGAAACAGACCAAGCAGGTTGTTACCAGTACAGTTTTGCGGCTCTACCCAATCGGTAGGGTGGTAGCTGAGGCTTTCCAGATTATGAAGATGGGTTTATCCTGCTCTTCGTATCCTTAGTTTGCCTTGTCATGTATTGGTAAAGAGGCTTAACGATATACATGAGACCACTAGGCATAAACCAACAGTCTAGTCTCTTGGATACCGTACAGTTTGTCAACCAGCTTACGGGATGTCATTGAATCAACTGGCATATATTCTCTCTTGACACTGCCTCACCTTTTACGAATGTGCCATTTGAGGAAACAGTAGACTATGTCCGTGAATTTTTCGGGGGCAGTGGGTGAGATGTCAGCATTCCTGCCTGAGAAAGTAAGCATTTACTGTTGCCGCGCATTCGGAAACTTCTATTCTTATCTAAAGATAAAATCTACCGACGGAAAAATGAGGTGGCGATGGAGTCTCCATTGGGTCTCAGTCTGGTGGGCACGTTTATAAATAAAGTGTTCAGCCACATATCTAAAGTGACCATTGGGTGATTCGCTTTCTACCGACGATATTCCCTCTACCTATTTATTACGTAAACTTTCGACACCAATCTGAATGTTGTTCCGAACGTTTTCAGCTAAACTCACCCCAATATCGGCTTTGCTCTGTAGCAGAATGCCTTGGCTTTTCGAATGTTTGCATGAAGAGGAGCGAGGATGGTAAAGTACGGTGAATTGTACAACATAAACATGCCTGAACTATGCAGTAGTACTGTCCGTTAAACCTGGAAGGAAATCTCATCGGGTATCTCACTGGCAGGATAATGAATGTCTATTCTATATGACTGTTTATGACAAGAAGCAGAGTTCCTGAAACTAGTGTTTATGTAGACTTGCTTTGCAACCCGTTTGGCACTGAAAGCATTGAAATCTACAGAAGAGCTGGAGACTGTGCATCTCAGTAGATCAGGAACAGGTCTACATAATCCTTCCAAATATGCAAGAAAGAACGAGTGAACGGATTTTCAGATGAAATGACAAAAGTCAAGCAAAGGATTAGGAAACCTCGGACTGGGCACATTTGAAACATTGTATATACTCAAGATATTGTTGCAGAGTCATCTCCGTTCGAAATGTGAAACATGAGAACTCAGAGTTAGCTCTGATAGTGCTGAGGAATAGAACAGAGCTGAAGTATCAAATGCGCGTTTCATAGCTTACATGTCTTAACGGTTGGAAAGGACAGGAACTTGCTATGAAAAGTAACAAAACAATACAAGTTTAATTTCTTTAAAACTGAAACGTGCTTGACGGGTGATCTAATGGATGGTTGAATCGGTAACTTTTGACTGTGGTGTAAGCCAGGAATATTGAGTAGGGGCCGGTGAGTTAAAAAGTCATGAATGCGGATAGTGCTTTTCAGCTCAAAGTCCTGTGGACAGTTCCAGCACATAGTCTGCCTCTGTTTTGGCGTTTCTAGAGCTTGAACCACCTGTAGCGGCTCAGTTTGGTTGACCCAATACATATCATTAACCTGTCTGCTGTACAAAAACCACGTGGAAGCGTCAAGTTACTACCTTGACTGTGGTTATCTCCCAGAAAAATTTGCCATTACGTTATTTTAATTTGCCCACATTTGTTGTTTCAGCTTTGAATAAAAGGAAATATGAGGAATTTAGGAAATTTGAGAAACACGCGATACAGAAATTGTTCAAAACCTCTTCCGCATTCTTTGGAGGAATTCCTTTGCTGTTTTGGATTTTTAACCGCCGTGTTTCAAAGGAAGCATCTCCACAGTCCTTCTTTTAATAGCAGAGGAATGTCACAATGCTTTGATGGTCTTAGTTGCGAAAATAGTAACATACAAATATGAGTTGAATTCTTTTTGCGTTTGTCGCAAGTTGAGTGTTAAAGGGTAACACAGGAAAGACTAGCCGAAGACGATTTTAGAGTTATTAACCTACGTTGTAAGCCGTCTATTATTAATTAACCTATCACACCTCTGGAGACGGTTGGTTTGGGAGTATCTCTCTTCCTTGCAAGCTTATCAGAAAAAAGAATTTCCATCACAACGCACCTGAGGTTTCTCACTATCAGGGAAGCCATACGGCAGGACTAATAAGCAAACTGCATTTCGCCTTGTTTGCTTAAGCTTTCTACCCCTTTTCTGAACAGACAGTCTGAACTAAATGGGAGTATTCAATCTCTTATCCAAATGGTTACTGGTATGAACATATTCAAGGATTTGTGAGCCGGACCCACCTGACGATGATGTTACATAAAGAAACTACCAACCCATGCTCTTCGGCTATTCTGCGCCAAATGACCTCATTTCCAGGATGAAATCCCCATGTGAAAAGTCTTCGTAAAAGTTGATACCCGTAAAAGAATTTCGAAGGCTGATATCCATGTAGAATGAATGTCACTCGTTTCAATACAGATTAAATAGAATAACCATAGGGTACTCATGGTTGTGAAAAAGTTTCTCCCTAGTGGGAGTAGTCAAGTGCGGTGGAGTTCGTTAAGGTTGAGTGGTCCAACGTATAAAATCTATGGGGTTGTATTAGTATCGCTGTTTTATGTAATGATGTAATGATTCACCTATAAATCCTTGGAGATACTTCTAATCCATGTTGAGTTGTGCTGACTGTTCTCACACATTCGTCCCTCGAATGACAATGACTTTCACTGGACTGCCCACTTTTGGTGTCGTGTGGGACGTGATACCAATTATTTATGTCTGTTGCGCAGGAGACGTCCTCGGTTGACAGTTATTTGACTGACTGGGTCGGCGCCCCTACCAACCAATTGTACACGTGTGAATCGCGTTTTTACCGATGTCTCAAATGACCCTATTATCATAATCATCATTTTAGTATTCCACCTTTCCCATTTTTTTGTAATTTCGGAAACACTCATATATAAAGTCATCGTGGCTGGCTTCGAGTTTTGGATTCACATTAGCTGGATGCTATCTTTCAGTTCACTTCATCCGTCAGTTATAATTAAATGACAAATTAATGAGGTACGCTGTCTTTTTCTGTCTGACTGCAACACGACTGCAAGATGCGCATTAACAGCTTTTGCGACATTTATTGGCTATACATCACTTGCTAGTTATTGTCGTATTACAAGAGACGAAATGAAAGGTTGCTGGAATGGAGAATTTATGCTATCCGAATGTCCCACACACCAGTTTATTTTTGCGACAACTGTTTCCAAGTGGTGATGTTTATATTCAAACGGTTCTCAGTTCTTAAACGTTAAAAGGTGTTTACAGATCAGTTAAACTATTCGAGATGCTGAGTCCAGCCCACGTATTTGGCTAGAGTATTTCCGTTGCAAGGAAGAGACAAATATTGTGACAACAAATGTTTTGCATTTTGAGCAGGTCATCAATGATCTGAAATTGCTCGTCATCCTAAATATCAGCAGTCTCACTGCCCACTGCCGCTGCATCTCATCAAACCAGTGGGTCCACGGTAAACTGGCTTTAAGGCGGATAAGTGTTACTGTTGCCTAATTTGGTACGGAGTAGGAAATTTTTGATCGACTACACACCGTTAATGATGACTGAGCTAATGCAACATGTTTGGGTGAAGCGAGGTACGTATTACATATATTTGCCCAGTCCGCAAGATAAGTAATGAAAACTAGTCATTAGGTTAGAAATGGAAACGCAATCATTTGTTTGTCAGCAAATCCAAGCCTCATCCAAATGGGCTCTGTAGAGTGGTTTAGAGGGCCATCAAGCGAGTGGAGATTTCTAAACTTGTCACATGACCAAGGCAGACAGCGTGGTTACCGATTTAATGATAGTATTGCGACTGCTTCGTCTGTGCTCAAAGAACAGCTTCGGATCGACACTAGCAGTCTATTGGGTGGAATGACTCGTTTGGATTGATCACGTGACCATTGTCAATAATGTGACGCAATCCAGCTTTTGGCCAAGCCGTTGATTCTAGTGATGTCCCGGTATGAGCGATGTTTACGTATTCTCTTAGCAACATAGTATGGCATGCGCTTTACATATTCTGCCGAACACCAGCAGGAGAAAAGGATTGACATATTGTCTTTGAGGCTCATGCTGAGCAAAGTGTTGTTCGTAAACGAAAAACACAGAGTTACACCCGGGAAAAGTGCATTGTAGGAGTTCAAACAAGCGGCATTTCACTGTCTGCTAAAAACCGTCTTTGTGAGGTAGGATGAAGTAGGCTGGCTTCTTTAGAATCATTGAATAAAAAGTTTTCGGCTATATATCCACCAGGACGACCTTTAGCTTTGAGCACGTGTGCAATGTGGTTCCGTTCAAAGAGATTCGTGTCGCCGGGTTTGCTAAATGGTAAATCGTATTTTATAAACGTAATACACTACTCATAAGTTTGCTGAAAACCCTGATGGCCACGACCGGTTTCGCTCTTCTTGGGGCACATCAAATAGGCACAGTCCCTGAATTTCCGTCAACCTTTTGTTTTACTTGAACCCAAGTTAGACTGATTTGGACAAATACACTCATTTGCATATCAATTTGGTTTTGACGGCAGACGCACCTTGAATCCAGCTGAATCTCTTATTTATGAGTTTTTAGCAACCTTATGAGTACTGTGATACGTTTATATATGTATCGCGATATCTCGAATATCTTGCCAAGTGAAACATGAAGCGGCCTGGTGCGGCACATTCAGCTGCCTGAAAACATCATAAACAAGAGATTCAGCTGGTGATTCGCCCTTCAAAGCCAAATCGGTTTTCAAACAAGTAATTCATTTTTCTTTTCTTCTCCAGTGACATAAACCAATGTGTGTTTAAGTACGGCTCAACCCACGTGGGCTTTCTTCAAATCGAACTCTGAATTGAGCAGATGGAAGGTCTAATTAATTTAGCTCTCATTTTAGCAATTAGGTATGTACTGATCTTATTCGTAGGTTCACAAAAAAATAAAGTGCGTTGCTCTGTGTACTTTTTAAGTGTTGGCTTTTCAGATTTATCGCTGACTGGCTACTTAAATTCCGAAAGCATGCATATCTCATTGCTTTCGCATTGTACTTACACTGAAGTTTGTTCTCCCTGGTTCATAACATGGTAAGAACCGTTGCTCCTTTGTTCCATCATTTAATTAACTCCAAAGTGGAGTGGAGATTTTTCCTTGTTTTACTTCTTAACTAAGGACATCCTAACGTTTGAGAAATCTAGAGTGTGCGGGGTTTCCCTAGCGTACTTGTGGCCCAAGCGTTATGGGAACTGCTGTATGCTGATACACTAATTTAGCGGGTGTTGGGACCTTTGAGTTTTTGTCTGGCCAGTAGTTCCCCAGATTAGTTATCTGCATTACAGTGTTGTTGCCCGAATTTCAAAAAAAAGACGCAGATAATGGATAATTTGGGAAGGTCAGGTACTGAAAGCTGAAACCACGGTGACATCTTTTTGCTCAAAGTAGTAGTAAGAAAGGGGGCTCGAGTAGTTTGACTAGCATGGCAGGCTGACCAGTAACTCATGGTCTGCGGCTAAAATGGTAAAATTGGACGTCGTGGTGTCTATTAGGCCTCATCTACCAATGATGACTTGCTTCAGACGTTTAACCCGAAAAATGGGAATCTCAAAATTAGCGTGGCTTATCAAGACGGTATGACAACACAAACAACTTCGTTTCTTCTCTGAGATAGGTCATTTTCAAACCGAGTAGTTAGTGGATCGCAACATTTTATCCTACTTTACACATATTGGTTTTGGCAATTGAGTCACTGTGCAATTTGGGCTTTGCAGGTTCGATTCCTGATCTGTGGCACCTAGCTTTCTGAATAATGATGCGAAACCATAACTACGTCTTTGATGCACAGATAAGTGCTAAATATCAAGAATGTACGTCAAAATAATTGACGCTGGACATAAGAGCAACCACAACACTACGGAACACTGCGAAAATGACAGTTACTCATTCCACGAATCAGATGTGCTGTCTCGTTACTGGAGTACTGAGACGCAAAAAGTTTCCTTCATAGGTGTGCGAGTGAAAAATGATTTATTACTATTATTTTTTGAATGAAATGCTAGCACAGTAACCTGACATTGATCAAAGTCCCCCTGATTGATCTTGCACTGGAACACAGCAGTTTTTCCAAGTGAAATTCTCCTCGAATGCCAACACACATACAGTAACTGGTGATTCATTGGCATCGATAAACTTTCCGGTGTTCAGTGATTAGAAAATTTGAATTGAAGCGAGGATTATTTTCACTTGTGCGCTAAACAATAGTGATCTTTTTTGCGGACGGAACACACCATTCATAAGGCTGCTGAAAAGCCTTCGACAGCCACCACATAGGAGGAGTTCCCAAGTTTCCTTTAAGTTTATGTTCTGCTTTAACCCATTTTCTATGATAGTTATGAAATAGACTGATTTGAAAAATAAATTGCTGTTAACCACATCCCAAATATCGCGTCACCTGAAACACGGGCGGTCTTCAGGCTGCACAATTACTTAAATAATATCACAAACAAGAGATTTAGTTGGATCTACCGCTAAACTCAAATTAATATGCAACTGAGTGTATTTCACCAAGAATACCATCTCTTCGCAGGTGTCAGGTTGGATTTGCGCACGTTAGACTCGCAGGTAGGCTTGTCACCATGAAGGGTCAGATACATCCAGATGTTCGTTTCTGACTGTACACCCAAAATTATAATAGCAAGTCAAATCGCTAAAAGCTCAGGAACATCCACTCTGCTTCATTAATCAACTAGAATCTGTGCCTAGTTATTAATGACAAACTTTGGTCTGCAACTGCTTGGATCTGCGTGGGGGGGCGAGTAAAAGCAGAGCCAGTCTAGAACGGAAAAGCATGCTTCGCTTTCGGGCGGACATAAACATGTTGCCAGACGCAGTTTACTAATAGGATTTCAGTACTCGTTTCTGGATAGCCGTTTGTTGTAGCGTTTTTGACAACTGGGGGGTTGGAATAGGATTGCGGATCTAAGTACAAACATATACGGCAGCACACCGATGGCCATTATTCTATCAGTCTGAGTTAAAAACTGACAACGGCCGATACCGGGAATAGTCACATCCTAAGGAACTTCAAAGTGGTTGGGTTCACCAGTAAACGAAATTACCACAACAGCGTCTATTCTCCTCGAGGATGATTATCTTTCAGCAGTGGTTCGTTGGTGCAGCACCAACCCAGATTTCTATGGTACCATAGTTTAATTTCAGTTAAATGTAACCTTCGGTTGTTCAACAACATGATCATCTCCGACAGGCCCAGGAACAAATGGCGAAATAGGAGAACCAAATAGAGTGTACTGGCAACTAGAAGCGAGCTCTATCGACTTCACGACGTACTTTTGACTTGCGGCTTTGTGTTACCACCTGATATTTGTGTAGAAATGTCGTAAGAGCATCTAAATGGAAACATTTTTCACGTATTCCTCGGTGAGTTTGAGGGTACAGGCGTGGAAAATGCTGACGCAGCAGATAAAACGCTGGAGACTTCTGTGAATAACTCATGTTTTTGCAACAAATTCACTCATTTGCAAATCCGTTTGGTTTTCACGGGAGACTCAAGTGAATCTCTCGTTTATGGTGTCTTTCAAATGAATGTGCTGCACACAGGCCGCCTCATGTTTCAGTTGGTACGATATTCAAGATATCGCAGTATACTTTAAGAAAGGAAACTACTCAAAAGGTCGAAGAGTTTTCAGCAACCTTGTGAGTAGTCTCCTTTATGAAAACTCACATTTTTGTTGAGTTGCCTGAATGAGCTAAGATTCAGGTAAATTCACAGGTAAGCACTTGGGTTATACGGTTTTTATTTCTCAAGGGCGTTCGAAAACTGGCTACCACCTCCATTCTTGATGATCCATGAAATTTTTCAAAAGTGAAAAATGTAAAAACCTTGTGCTTACATCCTGAAGCTTGGCTTTGCGACACCCTTTTGGTCAGTTAAGTACTGCTCCTTAGGAAATGACCACTCTGTTAAATCATTTCACCAGAATTCGAACATGTTTGTTTGACCGATTCGAATACATCACGCGCTGATTTTATGCTTTTGTGTATTTGCATAGTCAATATCTTACAGCGTGGCACACTGTATATGTACATCCACTAGTAAACTCTTACGTTGTGGTGGCCACTAGCAAATTAAGCCAAAACGCTCAAACCGTGTTGCTGGTCGGGTCACCGAAATACAGTGACTGGAATTCCGCAGATCAACGTTCGACCATCGCAATAGGGCTGTTTAAAAAACCATAGCTAAAGTATTTGTGTGGCAAAACGTGTGTGGTCCAAAACGTCTCATTATCCGATGTTTTCACGGGGTACTTACCGATAGTTGGAACAGTACGGTGCAAATCTATCCACGTCGGTTTTTGTGTCTGGCCAAGTTTTGTGGAGCCTGAGTAACTGTTTTTCATTGCGATTTCTTTTTTTAGGTGCAGCCAGTCTATGCTGAAAGGCCGAGATGTACTGTACAACTATTTTACTCTTATTGGGAGTAGTGCAAATCTCTGGAAACCCCAAGGAGTTGTGAACTCGCTACCTCCTGGCTAGTAGTTGGAACAATTAACTGTTTGGCCAAGAAATGTTGATCAGTAGCGTGACCAACCTACATTTTTCAAAAAATAGTTTTTCACGACTGTTTCTAAACTCAGATTGGTGTCCTTTGGCAGCTCAACGATTTCGAATTCGGTATAATATCACGTAGATTTTGGATCTTTTGAGGCATGTGAAACGTTATCACTTTCATTTTGATGCACTCTACACCCAGTTGATCGCAGTATTTAGTGGTTCATTGACTTACTGTCACAGAGGAGTGAAAGCGGAAGGTAAACCCTTTGCAGCCATTCACCACCTCGACGAAATGCCCTAACAAATCTATCAATTCTGTGATGCGCTGGTGGACGGTTTCAACCCCACTGACGGTCGTATTATGTGCACCGAGCCAGGTTCCCCTTAAAAGAACGTAAAGCTATGGGAGTTTAGATGGCACGAGCCGGTGGGGGGTGATTAGCATACGAAAAACCTAAGTCAGAGTGATCATTACTATCCATTATCAAGCGGCTGCGGTAATAGTTAGCTTTGACAGAAAAGTTTTGATTCCTTGTCCAACTGATACCACGACCTAATTGGACATTGCCTGCTGGTTTTGATAAGGTAGTAGTTAGCGTTAAAAATTGTTGCAACCTCCTCAGAAGCGAAGGAAATCTGAAGCCGAATACTGAAGCTGTTCGATGTGGTGACGCATTTATCGCTGAAGTCTCATCAACGGATAGAAGACATGAGAAGTTGCCTTGACTGGAGGCTGTTACATTTGGTCGTGTAGGGCCAAGCTCACCAAAATACACTGAATGGTTTGAATAGCTGTCGGGCAATATATCTGTGAATGAGTACGTTTCCATGGTATACCCCAAATGACTGCATTCACGCCGGTACTCAAGAATTCGGCATCTGAGCCCAATAATCCTCACACACCGGAAGACAGCCGAGTCGCTGCCTACCCGTTTCCGAATATCAAGTGAAGTAGCCAATGGTTTCATTGGGTACGGTCGTTTGGGATCTTCGTCTTCCTGCCGGATCCAAGGTGCGCGGCCAAACACCCAGTATGACCTAAAAACATAAAGGAAAATACCTTGTAACGGTTCTGATTATATTAGTTTATGTGGGTTCCTCCACCGAACTAGTTCAAGCTGATGGCTGGCTATTTCAGAACGCGTAGTACACTAGGTATTTTTCCGTGGCATTCACCTTCACTGCAGCTGGTAGAAGACGTAAATAAGGATACCACAATTAGGTTACCAAAATTCCCGTTAAACGCCTCCAACCGACAAGTTGAATACATTTATTTCAGAATCATTACCACAGACCAGTTTCGAGGACATCGAGGAAAAGTACTAGACGTGACGATAGTCTCGGTGTTGAGCGGAATGAGTGGTTGGCACGAACAGAATTACAATGTTGAAGAATCCTGTTCCGGTACTATTTCGACATTGTGTGTCTATTGTCCGTAAACCGGACGTCGTTTTGTGCCATGGAACTTGCTCACGAAAGTCCACTACGACTCTTGTAGTGAATTAGTTTTCTAGAGCCATAGTCACTGATCTACTTTAAGCTGTTTTCACTCACTTATAACACTTTTGCGCTACGTGTTTGGCGTTATGTCTTGCTGACACCCTTTCCAGTTAACTCCATGTGATGCGATTCTTGAGTGTACCAGTGATTTCTGAACCCAAAAGGGCAGAGAGCCTTGACGTACTTAATTTGGTTTCTGTCGTAAATCTCTGAACCACCTTCTCATACAAAATTTACTTCACCGGTTTTGTAACTAGTCTATCAAGAGTCGTCGAATTAATGTCAGGCCCTGGACCGCAGCTATCTATCTATTATGTTGCCTGTCCACTTATGTTGTTCTTGCTTCTCTGCAAAAAGAATGGAATTTGTGATGCTGAGTGTATTAAAACGTAGTTTGTAAGTAAATCCCTGCAATCCGTATCACATAACAGGAAAAATCATAACTCAGTCCCTTGAGCTAACTTGGCTTATATGAGGATTATTAACTGTCCAGCTGAGACAAAAAGTTGTTTTCCTCTTAAATTTATAAACCGAAACGCTGAAGGTCGTTTGCTTACTTTTAAAAGTGCGGTTAACAGCAGTTTAATAGCTCCACAGAAGGAAGGGATGGACCCCTTTGCACTGAACTGCTAAGTAGCTCGTCCTATTGACAAGTCGCGGTCAAATAATATGCGTTTTCATTACTTTACTAAGTGAACCTTTGGGTCATAAAATTTTAGGTAACAAGTAATCCATAAACAATCGCTTTTACGGTAATTTGTCAGAAAGCAATATTCCGGCATTTTGAGGGACTATATCTAAAACTGTAACCTTAAGCTTCAGAAATACGTCCTAAGGGAGTAATTTTTACGTTTGTCGAATAAACTAGTCACAGATGCGCGTGTGCACCTTTTTAAAATTATTTTTTATTCTTGTTGCAGAAATTTAGAGCGCAGTAAATCGACCAATTTTGGGCACGTTCGTTGAGAATACTGGCTCGCGGTGATGGATGGGTAAAATCAATTAACTGGTCAACTCGTATCCCATGAGATGTTAAAAAGTATCGGTCAACTTGGAACGAAACAACAAAACTATCTTTCCGGTGGAAAAACCGGATGATCAAGTGTTTGAGTCTGCCTGCCGGACAGGTGCTGTGTCAGATAAGATACTACTGGTGATTTCTCACAACGCAAGCATTCACTTAGACGTCTAGTCAGTAAATGAACAATGAAAAACTGTCAATGTCGCTAGGGACAGTGGGATAAAACCGAGCTTATAGTCTGATGGACGTTGCGCCGGAGCAAGAATCAGCGGAAAAATATACTTTTCATAGATTTCACGAATTCAATTGGTTTAAAGTTTCGGTGTTCTAAATTGAGAACAAAAACCTGCAGCAAACAGCACATCAGATTTCATATCTGTTCCCCTGAAAGGGAGTAAAATCCAATTGGATGTGCGAGTTTCCAAGCAAGAGGGATCTGCTTAACTGGGACATTTGAAAATCAGTGAGGGTTAACCGAATATGTTCAGTACGCAACAATTGGGAGCTCAAACTTACGCCGACAGACAACTAAGAACGACTGCCATTCTGAGGTGAAAGGTAATTCATTTAGGTACTCTCCATGCGAGCCATATGATAGAGCATCTCTGCGTGAGAAGAAAGGGGCGTAGTCAGGTATGTTTAACCCATTAAAGTTCACAAATGGTTTCTAGTTCAAATACACTACACCTGGTCAGCACACGGCAAACACCCATGATCCTGTATATGGTACTTCACCGTCATTCTGAGAACAATCGTACACATACGATCCCCTGGATTCGTTGATACACGAAATTTATACAAATGCTGCGGCTAACATGGTCACATTTAATCCAGGCTGGTAATGAACACTAGGCTAAAAGCATCTAATGTGAACTAGTGCTTATCTCCCATCGTTTCTTATTGTGCAAACTATGACTGCGATAACTGCCCTTGACAGACATTCAGTTGCATTTATGCGTCACCCTACAAAATGTCTAACTACCCATCAGTTTTCTTACTAGAATCCCTATTCAAGAGGTTAGCGGGTGTTGCTGGCCCCAATTAAAGCATGGTCTGTTACAGACCGACCAATGAAAATCCGAAAACCGGTCGTACAGCTTGAGCCGGGTGGTCCCGTCTAACTTTATTCCTAGTAATTTTATTCTGAAAGTCTATCATATTTTAGCTAGAAATCGGATAGGCTAAATCTGGAGATGATAAAGTCGGAAGTGATTGGAAGCAACAATGTATGGAGACAAACTGTAAGTCCATCACCGGCTTTGCAGTTACATCTATACCTAATGATGATTAGTGTGTCAAATCAGATACTTGATGCACACACTGAAATACCCATGAAATGAGATTATTGTTGCCACTTAAAAGCTCGAGGAGTACGGAATAATTTTAGTTAGAAATAAGCCAATATTTACCCCAAAATGACATGGGCGGTTTAAGAATTGAACTTGTTGTTGCACGTTTCATGATGTAGAGTTGATTTCAATACTAAGGACAAGACCATGCTGGTCCAAGTATGCGTAAGTAATGCAAGTGAGCGTAGGTAAGATAAGTGAATATAAGTAATGTAAGCATAAGCATCAGTATAATTACTATGAATGTCCTGGCCAGGGAAGGTTGTCAAATCATCGCAACTAACACTTGGTGCTTCTTTGCATTGCATAGGGAATGAGATATTGCCTGATGACTCTGACCTAAAGAGAAACAGCACATTTGTCGGGGACATGGTTAACGGCTTATATTCCAGTACGTTATTTTTGAATACCCACAAGTCGCAATTCTTTCCCATTGTTGTGCAGTGTTGGCACCGGAGAACAGGAAATTCCGAATACTACAAACATGTTAGTAAGAGCAGTTGGCTACTGCACTCTTCGTCACAATTCTGGCGCCATGCGTAGTGTTTTAGTTTTCACTGTCTTAGTTTTCATGACTACGATTTACTTTTAGCCAGGGATTTAACTTGTAAAAGAAGCTAATTCCAAAGCTCGGCGAACAGATCGCCGGCCGTCCAATTAAACATCAGTAAACGGACACATTGACAATAAATATGGGCGTTGTACGCTCAGAAAAGCTCATTGATGGAAATCTTTCGACTGCTATCAGATGGGTAGGGGGATTACCAGACTGATGAATACAGATGCATATAATCGCATTAGAAAGTACAAAAAGATAG
Source organism: Clonorchis sinensis (assembly GCA_003604175.2). Lineage (NCBI taxonomy): Eukaryota > Metazoa > Platyhelminthes > Trematoda > Opisthorchiida > Opisthorchiidae > Clonorchis > Clonorchis sinensis. Next base: position 93,578,052 of record CM030369.1, on the reverse strand, counting down.
TCAGTGAACAAAAGACGGCCTGCCCGAGGTTATTGGGACCCGAACTTCTACACCAACTCAGCATCGCAATATAGCGAAGTGTCAGATCCACCGTTATAAACAAGAACACCTGTCTTAAAAACAGACTGTCTAGGCTGGTTATTAACCTGGAAAAGGAAAAAACACGATTCTTGGACAAAGGACCTTCCAGACAGACATTTCACAGAGGTAGAAAAAATGTCCTAACAAGAGGACTTTGTTTCAACTACAAAGATGCCACGAACCTGGAATGCCTAGCCAGTCTAGAAGCAGGATTGAAGCGCAGGCAAATTGTTGATGAGAACGTTCGTCAGCATCTCCGCTAAGCTGAAATTCCAGCCATCACACGCATCCGGTGCCCTGTCAAGCAAAGAAAAGGAAGCATTAAGCAAGCTAAACAAAGACGAGACAATCGTCATTCTACCAGCTGATGAGGGACGCCCGACGGAAATCATGGACTGGCCGGACTACGTCAATAGAGAGAAAGCTCTACTGGACGTTACAACTACCTATCGTCGCATGGAGAATGGCCAAAACGAGAAACATACAGACAAAATCAAGAACCATGTGAAGAAACTCTAACACCTTCGGAGGATTACAAGAGAATGGTACTGGAAAATGGAAGCTGGGGACTCGGTCATTCCTCGTTTCTACAAACTCCCAAAATTATATAAAAGGCAACACCGTTAAGACCAATTGTTTCACTTCCGGGAACTCCAGCGTACAACGTATCAAAAGAGCTGCGGAGGAGGTTGCGATATTTCATCAGTGGGTCAGAATACTCAGTATCAATGCATAGCAGGAATATAAACTTGTGAGAGAATGAAATAATTATTTCCTTTAGTGTAAATTCACTGACCTGGACTCCGCCAAGACAACTATCATCGAACTCTTTGAAAGACATGGCGTAACGAATGGATCCTCAGATAACGAAGACCTCTGAAAATCGCCCATCCCATGCTTGACTACATATTTTGAATTCAATGGAAAGTAGTATGAACAGCTATGAGAAACAAAGAAAGCTTCTCTGGCTTCTGGAGAAATTTTAATGCAAAAACTGGGACGAAATGTACTTCTGGACACAGAGCCCAATATACGAACCAGCTGCTTGGACGATAGTTTTATCATCACCAAAATGAATGAACTACAAAGAATGAGTTGTTGAGTATATCCAGTTCACAATAGAAGAAGAAACTGGCATTCGTAGGCGTTCTCATCAGAAGATTGCCAAACGGACGACTGCAGGGAGAAGTCTGCTTAAAGGAAATGCTAGCACAACACTCATCCGAACTGTCAAAAGCAAAGCTGTATCCATATTCTTTTCTAGCGCACTGAGAGGCACTGTAACACCACGCCTACGCAGTCAAAGGTCAGAGTGGAGAAACGCTTGTACAACGATTTAAAGGGAAATGGATGCCCCAGAGACCGCCAGAAAACCCTATTCGGCCAACTGAACAACACTAGCAAACGGATCACACTCCCATACATCGAGATTACTTCGGAAATGACTACACGGTTGCTACAACAATAAAACACAACCATGACCCACAAACCCGTGAAAATGCTACTGAGAGCACGGTCAAATCCAGTGGGGCGATTGGATACCATGTATAGCACCAACGTCGTATGCAAGATTCACTGCGGCAATCGTGACAAGCACTAGGCGGGACAAACAGAAAGGAGGGTATATAACAATTGGCCAATCGCATGATAGGATCTTAGGTATTCTGCAAAACCCATATAAACGCAGGCATATACGGACGAAATGCCAATTTTATTGCAACAACGATATCCCTTTAACTGGGGATGAAACGTTTGCCACCTAATGGCAACGCCCAGCGAACAGATCAATGACCATCTGATCAGCCGGAAGTAAGCGCACCCGAGCTAATAGTATTTCGAGACAATGAAAATAGAGCTCTTCTCTTTCCAGGGGTTGGCATTTATTTAATGAAGGTCTGTATCAGCTCTTATTGTGCTACTGGACCGCTTGACTGTTCGCCAATCATTATGGTGTGTTTAAAAGACATTCTCATGATTGTGGAAGGAATGTGGAAAGGGTTTGGAATTTTCAACATCACTGTACGTACAACGGAATGAAGCTTTTTGTTTATGGCACTTAGTGAACTCTCTAGTGTTTCCCTGATCAAACAGATAAAATCTAACCGATCCCCCCAGTCAAGAGACCCTCTGAGCGAGTGATGTGTTAGTTTCTTCCAATGTATTTCCTGGAAAACCACAGAACAATCTCTCAAACGTGTGTAATAAGAATGAAGGGAAAGTACACACACAATTTCTAAAATTTCAAATCCGTATGGCTGACAGTCAATCAAATAAGTGAACATCCTTTCCCAACAAATGTGGAACAGCTGTTCACGGTATGACTGCTTAGTTCTATTTTAAAATCCTCGTCTTATAAAAAGCAGTATTATGTTAGAATAGTTTCTTCACCAGAAATGGTGATAGCCATACATTTCACACTTTCTGATGGAAGGCTACCCGCTGAGAAATCATCCAGTGTCAGAGCTGTGCTTGCTCGGTGCATCGACTAATCAACATGGGCGTTTTGGAAACGAGCTAAAAACGTTTGAGCAAATAATTAAAAATTGAATAAAAGCCAGCTTTGTTGGTCATGTGCTAGACCATCAATGGAATATGCTGGGCGTACCGCTAGATAAGATTTTGTAAATTCCACTCGAATAATAAGCCATTTTTTAAATTTCTTTACGCATTCTGTCAATCTTTTGATCGGTAATGGCTAGATGAAATCTTTCTCCACAGTATGAATAACCATCTTGAAATCTCTTAAAATAAAGGTCGCCATGCTAAACCCGAAACCTATTTCACTAAGGTTGTTTGTGCTTCGATGTTGATAGACTTTTGGTAATAACCAGTCTGTGGAAACGCTTTTCATCCTTTATGTTATATATCCTATTACCCGGTGGAATAAGGGTGCTGATTGGTTGCTAGTCTTTAAATTGTCACAGAACTCTCAATAGGATAATCGGAACTTTCAGAGAAATGCCTTGACATGGGTGAAATAATTTGACATAGATCTGGTGGCGTACTGGTTGATAAACGTTTACCACTCAATCATCCAAACTGATGTTTGCGTGCGTGAAATTGGGTATAAAGTCTGTTCCGGAAATTGAAAAGTCAAACTATACGTTACTGTTCACATTTCATTCCGACCAATAAGTATTGAAGCTTCGAATTCAGAAGGACCTAAGCACATATTACTGCTGAAGTGCCATGTTGTATTGTTCATCATTTGGCTAGCGTTTAAAGTTCTGCTATGTAAAGTATCAGGTCTCCTCAGCTTTATGTTGCGCGTACTCAGCAGGTGCTGCTCGGCTTTTGACATTTTTATGCAGAAGGCCTCCACAAAACAATGTTTGCCTATAGAATTTTGGGACATTTCAGTTTCAGTAAGGAATTTCTCCCCTTAAATAAGCTATACTTTCGACTGAAGTCATGATGCTCAAAGAGTCCGATGAGATGGGTGTTGAGATGGCGTTGACACATCGTCGGCTTGTCCGTTGAGGACAGAGTATGAATTACCGCGTTTTTATTCCTACGTGGCGAGATGGCTCAGTGGTTAGAGCGCAAATTTACTGACGGAAGGTCCTGGTTCAAACCTGACCTCTACCTCTTGACTTCCCCCGCCTAGGCTTGGGCAACCTGGAAATATTCCTGGCAGCTAGGCACGGAAAAGGTGTTAAAGCTAAACGATTATTATTATTACATCTGCATATGCATCCGTCGCTATTTACACCTCTATGATCTCCACCTTACGAAAATATATACATATATATACTAATTTCTTGCGGCAAGCTTACGTAACACGTTGATCCCAGAAATAAGGACCTTCGCAATTGAGTGCATCGGAAAATTATACTGGAGTATCAAGAATTTGGCCGCAGAGTACACATGGCCAAGGCTAGTGAATATTTCTCCTCCCATTCGGGAAAGACCAAGAATTCACGACATAATTGAGACGCATAAAAAGGTTTGATCGATTGAATCACTGTTTTTGCGGAGTTGTGTCGATAAAAACACCTTTCCACCCGCATTTTACTGAAGCCTTTGACAGTCTCAAACCTGGGTACTCTTTTGTGGTCTATATTTGTTTTCACCATGTCGATCTACAATAAGGTAATTCAATTATCTGCAGACATAAACAATGTAATTTTAAACTTCCATGGGGATTTCAAGTTGAATTATCATTTGTAAAAAAACAGGGAAGTATTGATCTGCTCAATAGGAACGGAATTATTTTCTCACAACGCATAAATGTGCCGGAACATTCTGCGTCTGACTGGATGATTGCAATGATGTTTTCTTCTAATGAGTTGCCCGAGTAGACATGAAAATGAAGACGAGTTGCGTCCGAGCTGTGATTGTGCAACATGTTTAGACACTTATGTGATGATCGACTAAATCATTTATATTCTGTCTGGAAAAAGCATAGCAACATTTTCTGCTCTAATTTGGGGAGCAGCACAATGAACCTTGTTGTCCGCCTTGTTGACTGTATAGGCCTGTCTGATTTTCATCCGTACGGACGTCGTCCCGACTTGATCTACGATAAAAATAAACAAAACTCTGATTTCACCAGCTTTAAATACAACTGTGTTTAGGATTATTGGATCTGCCAAAGTACTCGTCAAACCCAAACCCCTTTGACTACTCTGTCTGCCTTGCCTTTCAGGTCGAGCGGAACCTAGTGTTCTCAGTCGCATGGTTTAACGAAGTGACCCAAGGCTGGTCTGCCACCTTGGCTCGTCCTAGGAGGATTACTGATAACAAGGGATCTTGGCGAATCCATGGCAGGCAGCAACACGTTAAAAACCGCATGAATAAACCTCCTGATGTTCGACCAATGATGAGGGCTGATTTGACCATAAGCCAAAACTCTGCCCCATGGGATTATCCAAAGAATTTCTTATTACCAGTCTCAAAGATGAAAATATTTGTGTGACAACATTTGCACAGCACACAAAATAACACTACCAAGTCTTGCAATACGGGAAAAATTGAACGAATGTTTAAGCGGAAAAACATTTTGGGCTAATCAGCTGGCAATGCTCTACGGTAGTAGATGCTGAATTCCCTAACACTCCGCATCAAACGGCTTAATTTTTACTAGCAATCAACCATCTCGTGTGCTTCCAGTTAGAATCCCTGGTGTAAACTATCATACGCCTATAAGCTGTTCTTTTTATTGACTGCCTACCCTATTTGCAATCACGTGACCGTGTACAGAGGATATGAAAGTTAATGTCCTGGCTACTATACATGAGAATATTGGTAGCTCAGTTAGCATAGATGGTCGTTGAGCTGGGCAAGGAACACCTTGGAGTAGGATCAACAGAGGTCACGAGCCGAAACCCAGAAGGATCAACGACAGAGGTCACTCCAGCATTGACCAGTGTACGAGGGCAGGGGAGGCCAGGCTCAAAGGTCACGTGGTCATCGATCAATCGGGACACAGGATGATAGAGCAACCAATGATACTCCACTACGCTCCCTAAAAACGCACTGATGATGTCACCTCGATTGGTGATGCAGTCAGATTGCCCAGCTCAGCGAACAAGCAAACGACCGTCCTGGCAACTGATAACTTGGTGCTGTTTACCCAATACATGCACTCGTCCGTTTCCGTTGCTGATTGTTCACTTGTTTTGATAACCTTCCAGAGGCGGTGATCTGCTATGAATAGTGATTAAAATGAATTTGGATGAGGCACTCACTCAATTACTGACTCGTAAACATAAGACCAGTCAGTCCAATATGAAAATAAAACATATTTTATGAGGTACCTAATATCTGGAAATTTAAGTGAGAAACCACTTTATCGAGCTGCAGCTGACGGACTTAAGTTACCTAGAAGTTATTGCATCATTAATAGTAATAACTTCCGACCCAAAGTAGATCTCCGCCTTCGATGTGTCGTATATTAAGGGAAGTGAAGCGTCGATTGATACAAAAGGGAACAGTTTTAGTTGTAACGGGAGATCTAATGCATCTTGGTCAAAAGTGTCGTTTATGATATTCCCCAACTGAATGTGTTGCAGACTGGCGACTCCCGTAGAAGTGTTTTCGGCAATCTCTGGGTGAAACATTAATGTATTGCAGTGAGTGCTACGCAGGTTGTGAGCAAGGTATGCCCCAGAAGAAACAGCCTCACAAAATTTTTAATTCTGTGGAACCAAGACACTTTAGGAGATAGCCCATTGCCGACTTATTAGCCCCGAAAAGATTCTCTTCGTTTGTGAAGAAGGTTTGGATATTTGAGACGCTGTCTTTTGGCAGACACTGTACTATACAGGAAAACATTTTTCTCACTGCAACTGAATATTTATGGCCAAAAAGCTATTTTAAAAAATCCTACTCCCCAATGTGTTTAAATTAGGCATTGTTTATCGCTTTAGGCAGTCAAATAAGCTTCTAGCCGGTATATCTAATCTTTGTATTACTGCCTCAGCCATAAACCCTGATACTGGTGATCACACTTGAATTTCTTTTAGCTGTGGATATATTTAGACCTAATATACCACGCACGAATTTGGTAAAAACTCCTCGACTGTGTGCAACCGGTTTTGCCTTTCTTGGGACTCTTCAGGAAGACAGTCCCTGGGTCTGTGTCAACCTTCTCTTCTGGTTGAACCCAAATCTTACAAAATTTGACTCATGCACTCATCTGCATACCGATTTGGTTTCAGCAGGAGTCTCACCTGGAACCCAGCTGAATTGCTCCTTTATGATGTTATGGGCTGTTGAAGAGTTTTCAGCACACTTCTACGTAGTGTATTATGTCTACACAAGTTAGTGCGATATCTCGAATATCGTACCCGCTGAAACACGAGGCGGTCTGTATGAAGGGAAATAAGTTGATTGAGAACATCCTAAATGAGAGAATCAGCTGGTTTCCAGCGGAGGCTCTTGTCAAAACCAGATTGGTATGTAGATGAGTGCATAAGTCCAATTCCGTTATTGTTTCTTGTTCGTTGTAATGTGAACGCTGGTTTATTTGGCCTGTTTGGAAATTTGGCTGGATGCGTCTCGTCAATGATCGAGCGGACATCATCGCTCTTGTTGTACAGCGAGGTAGGGCAGCTCGTCAGTGGCTTCGTAAACCAAGCAAGACATGCAAAGTTCAAGGACGTCCATTGTATATTCATTTCTATGGCCATACACAAGGTTACGGAAAGATGTTCCTTCTCTTTTCCAGACGTTGAAGTAACGGTGACTGGTTTACTTACAGCATTCTCATCGAGTGACCTGACCTTCTGAAGCTTTGCGCATCTGCACGTATAGTCAGTGACGGATTCAAATGCAAAAGCAGAAGTAACCGTTCAAAAGCATTTGAAATTCTTACACGAAAAACATTTTCCATCTTGAAAGCGCCTGATTTTGCAAATTTAACTGGAAGAAAATATTTTTTCGCAGAACTAAGTGACTGAATTTTGCCGCTATTCTGATTAACAGTCATATCTTAAAGCAACAAACAATGATAGATGCAAGCACTTGTTCAGGGCAGCTATTTTAAGTTGACTGAAGATGACCTTGCGGAAATACTGAAAGGTTAATGCGAGCGAGCGCGACTCGAGTCTGCTTTAAAGAGGAAGTTAGTCCACAATTAAAGCATCTTCACTTGCTTACAGGTCACCGACAACGCTTCAGAAGGCTTTAAACAGGGATTTTTTCAGCTGAAAGATTGTTTTCTGATGTGGTGTTTCATCACTGCTATAGTCTAATTTCGTTGTCAGAAGACGGATATTGCACGTGGAAGCAATCAGGCTGTGCCCTGATAATCTAGACTGCAAGTAAGCAAATGTTTTGATTAGGAATTCTGCTTATTCGCCATTTTGCACCCTATGGTCCGTGAATTGACGTCAGCGCTGCCATTCTTTTGTGCAACGGTACAATTGAGGTGTGTGTGATAACGGAAATTCTGTGCGTTAAAATAATTGCACAACTGACTTTCCTACTACGCACTGGCAAAATGGTTGACGCGCCCTACCTGTGCCTTGTTTACGCAGTCTAGTATATTGATGTTTTGTTTTGTCATGGCGTGCTTGGCGCCACAAGTCAGCCTGCAAAGAATGACTACACTTTCCGGGTGTCAGCGCTACAAAGCATGCACGATTTTAAGGCGACATTTACGACTGAACGTAATAATTTCATTTTCTATTCAAAGCCTTTTTAGAGAACTTAGTGTCATTTGATGAACCATCACTCTATTTTCTCATAGTGTGCCTGATGTTTTCGGGAACATTCGGTATAGAGTTCTTCAGCGGATTACTTCAAGATACGCGTTCATAAGAAGGTTGGAGTCTATCATGAACTGCGGATAAGGTTTAGTTAAATAAAAACCGCAATTTACGTGTTCTGATGGAAATGCGCACATAGAAGGTAACTAACCTATTTAGGAGACATGTATGATGAAACAAACAGTATTCGTTACCAACCTTCACTTTAAAATCGGACACCTCGGATAGAAAATATTACATCTTTATTCCATCCGGAAAGGTACACTACAGCTGCATTGCCTTTTTCGTTGATTTAAATATGCTATTTGACGGCTGTGAGCAAGCCCTAACTATCAACATGCATGAGACACGGGTGGTTTCTCCCTGACCTACTGCAGCGTACTCGACATTAAGGCATGGTGAGAGTTTGGGAGGGAACGAACATCAACAATAAGGATTGAGGTTGGAGTAGTTGGAAAAAATTCACAGTATATTCCGACAACTTTACGTGACTTTAAACCATGCTATCTATTTCTGGTATTCTCACTCGAGTTTGTGGCAAACTGAAGTGTGACAGACGCTATGTGCCTCACATGTATTGGTCTTCCGTAACGCAATACGCAACGAGAATTCACGGCCATCGTACAGATAACCATTAAATTGTGCTCGTACGTCCCAGCTGCCTGTACGCAAAGCCAATAAAACTATTATGCACTCCGAGAAATGACGTTTGACCACAGGAAGTGTGCGAATAGACGGACATATTTGTTTCGGGTATTTCCCTTCAGGTCATAAACCCATAAGGTTCCAAACATAGTAATGAATACCTGGTAATAAAAAATGAAAATGTCAGCTGAAAAATCACTGCTTTTTGGGAAGAGTTAGCATCCTCCACTGGATGACTCGGGGGTATGGATCACTGTGGGAAGACGCAGGGTTGTGCAGATACCCATGGTTGCGGCGGTGTCCACTGTGGGCATTTAATATCGTAGAAGTGGGAAACATCATCACACTCTGAAAGGTTTCTCAAGCTGTCCGTGGACAGCGGAATTGTCTCAACCAAGTTTAGTAAGCAATAAAGGTGAAGTAACGCGTAAGGTTCAAGTTCGGTGAGATATTTCGGTATCTCTGGAGTATTCCACTTCATAAAACAGTACACTATTGACCTCATGTCCGGAATATTCAGTATGTTATATTGCGTAAGCTTTGGCAAATCGACACAAACGTAGAAAGAACAGATCATCAGCGGTACAAACAGGAGAAATATTTTTCGATCTTGTTACTTGTACTTTTGTGCCACATAATAATTGACCAGTGATATCAAACCTGAGGACAGTGTTCGCGATATGATGGTCGCGGGATGCCCAGAAGAATGGACAAAGCTACAGATAAAATGGAATTTGTCAGACGTCCGGACCGTTGAATTGTTTGAGTTCATTTTGGATTCTTGAACGCCGTCACGAGGTTTCTCACTTGGGGCCTGTTTGAAAAGATCAGCAGTTCTTAACTATTCCATACAATTGGGCGTTTCGATAGTTAGGAATAAACCAGTGCCGGTTGGATGGATAATACATGCTCTCCACCATTGTGGTTGACAAACTGAGAGTGTCGGATAAATGCAAAGCATCAGCGTATAGACGCTCTTTGTGAAAACTCAGCCGCATCCCACTTAAGCCGATGGACTCTTCCCTGAGAACTTAAAGAGGAAAGTATGGATCTCTTCGCCACCTTCATAATTTTCATAAATGTTGTGAATTTTTCCGGTAATTACCCCAAGCTGATGCGGATTGCTGGACACCTTAAGCAACAAGCCAAGTACATTCATTGTTGAAAATCGGATCTTTGTTTCATGTACAACATGCACACCACGCAGAACAGCATAGAAGAATATCTGAGTTGGAGGCAGCAGTGTTGCATAATACCCCAGCAAATGGATGGTGGCTTGCTGTTTGATTTCATAGGGTGCAAACTTTTTAGTTCATATTTTTATAGCGAAATGCATAGGTGTTCCGTTAGCGTACAGAACTTTTTTAGATGTGGTCAGATCATGGGTAAGATCTCCTTACTGGTTCAGATCCGTCACACTCTTTTTAGAAGTCTGAGTAATTTGGGTGCATTTAAATGTAATCTTAACAAAGACCCGGTATACAATCGCATGTGGTGTGTCAGAATAACTGAGTGTAACTTGATAATTCGGGAAGACACGTTTTACAGTTCGTGGTGAATGTGATACCGTTGTAAAGCTTGTTGAGAAACTGCGGACTGTGTTTGTGTATTTTGCAGAGGATAGCTACATTATCATCTAAATAACGTTAAGGAGTTTGACGAATCATGAAAAAAGGCTATATTAGGCAGCGAAGAATGCTGTATGCTATAACTGGCGAAACGGAACAGTCTGAAGCGAAACCATCTGTCGACCTGTTGACAGATGCGGATTTTTGGTTCGTTGTTTGTCCTTGTCAGTGTAATCAGTATCGTTTAACTATCCTTAAATAAGTTGACTACTTATCACTAGAAACTTTGGATTATCGTAAATAATTATGAATCACCGTTTTTCTCCAACCGAACCCTACTAATGGACAATCGTGATATGGCGCCGGACCTTTTGAACTACATCTGAATCACCGACGGCGTGGAGACCTACAGAATCTTCGAACACAAACTGACATTGACGAAAAAACTGACAAACTGAATTAACCCTCTTTTCAACAAAAGAAGCGCATATCCGATATCTGCTACATTAGTTGCCTAAACTGCTGTCGAATTTTGAGGACAAAAGTGCATGAGACACTAGAACTTCACTCGATTTTTTAAGCAAGCTTATCTACGCCAGCCTAGTTACCATTCGTTCAGTCTGAATCCGCTGGGCATGTGTCGATACTTGGCCCAAATAAGCACTACCAGAAGATTTATGGCCTCCTATCCATTGTTAAAATAAGTCAGCAAGAGACAGTCAGAGTGTAGTTTGCAGTCTGCGCTAAAAACAGGTCTTGACCAGCTAACGTTACCATGCCGGGGTTACCCCCGCAATCCAACCAAACGTACGAAGGCGATTAACGACAACTAGCTTGCAACGATTCAAGCAAATGACTGTCATATGAAGACCTAGGGATTTGGCGTTATCAACATAGAATGGAAACCACAAAACACAAGGCAATTCTATGTGAGCTTAATTTCACGCTGGTCACACTTCTTTTAGACTTTGCGGACGATTTAAACTATGGTAATGTGACGTTTCACCGAGGCATAAACTTATTCTCAACAATGTAGTTGGTCCGCATTTTGCTAAGTTCCTATCATCAAAGCTGACAGGCACAACACTGCTTTTGTGAAGGACTCGCACACAAGAAGAAACCTTTAAAACTTTCATCTTGTGGACTGTACGAACAAAGGTACTTATCGTAACTCGTGCTGAAAAAACAGATCTCTAAGTGGGCTTATACCTAGTTGACACAAATCATCAACCTGGCTATCAGCTTTGGGTCGCACCTGCTGCTAAACGAAGCAGTGCATTCTGCGTCTAGGGGTCATCAACTATCCGTAAAATCCGATGTCTCTCTTGAACTGAGATTGATTTTAACCTAGATGCAACCAATAATGAATAAAAACATGTTGGACAGGCTGGTAAGGAATTTTTAGAAAATGGTAAATATTTCTGTTTCATTCTTAAAACCTCCAGGGAAGGATTACGCGATATCCTGGCTATTGATAACACCTCATTTAGGCTCTGATTTGTCAGTTCGTGATCTGTGCTGCTTTTTGGTCTGTATTTCTTGCGTTTGATTGCTCCAATATATAACGAAAACGTCCCCCATTTTTCCTATTCTGGTTGGTCTTTAGTGATCTGTATGGATTCGTGGTCCACCTCCTGACTGCTTGATTGGTTGATGGAGTACCTTCCACTTTTAGCATTTTGATATCTTCATTGATCTGTAATTTAGTTGTGCATCGGAACTAGCAAAACTGCTCAGGCTAACGAGACACAAGTTTAACCTGTGAGAAACAAGAACGACTTCGTTGTGGATTAAAGAATACTTCCATTCTTAAAATCAAAACTTTCTTCCGTCTCATCAAGACGGCAGTAGTCCTAATTAATGTGAGCTTGCACCGAGTGTCTTGGTAGATTAGGGAATTTGACATAAGTCATAACAAAGAATATTTTAGAAGTTCTCGAAATGTAAGAATTGCTTCACTAGTTATTAAGCTTACTTTTTTGTTTCAGTCCATGATGAGTTGTCCGTATTCGCGGGAACTGTGGATATCGCCGTTTTAGATTTTCTGCCAGCACTGAACTCAATTGTGTTTGACATTTTCCACCTCACCAATGACTCACACGCGGTTCGTTTTCAACCCGATCTGTTTCTCTTCATTTGATCACGCAACCATGTGTTATTTTCATGTGGATAATAATCCATTTGGTCGCGAGAAAAAACATTCAAGTGGTTGTCACACTGGATTGACTATGTCTGTTGGCACCATTACATACGGAAATGCTTAAATTTGGAAGCAATTTTAAAGTGTATAGTTGAATAAAAACGCCTACTGAGGTGGAGTTCGCGAACTCTTTCGAACATTTCGTAAAACTCACACCAACGTCACCGGAGAAGTAAAGTGCACTGACCCCACTCTTTGTTGTGGATTCACCAGAATGATTGGTGGGGGACAGGATGAAGAAGTCGATATGAATTCGAATTCTACGAATCGTGGCTATTACCCAAAAGTGAAGTGGATTTGTCCCAAAGTTCATGATTGTGGATATCACCGATGAATTCTGTGTTGTATCTATCGTGTAGGGGGAAATATAGGTAGTAGTTCATAGTACCTGAAGGATTGGCGATGAAAGGAGATAATGATATTCTTCAAATCTTATGCTCGAAAAACAGTATAAGGCTGGAAAACCGATGCCACCCTCTTGAGTGTGTCAAAATTTAACGTTACCAGAAAACAATACGACGTCCTAATATCAAAGTACCGTGCAACTAGTGAGCTGCATCTGAGACTTTTCATAAGGGCAGTCTTAATGGTACTAGATACTAGATACTATATACTACCAGATACTATAAATCAAGGGGCTTTGGAAACTAATATGATCAATACATGTATATGTGTCCTGTCTTATGTTTGCTAAACAGCTGGTGAACGTCCTGAACCCAAAAATGTCAGAGCCAGCCCAACGCAGCTTGCAATGCACATTTGAGCTTATTCTCTGCCTTAAGGACTGCTACGGTTCAAATTACCTTGAGTGTGTCATAGACAGTAAGTTCTTTCTAAATTTCTCCCTATTAGCAACGTTGACCATCCAGATGACGGCATAACAACCCTTGAAGTTTCCGTTGTATTCCCCGGTAAAAACTTAGAGACAAGGCATTTTTTCAGGATAACCTGTACAGATAAAACTGAGGCAATGGAGTTGGAGGGCCCTCTTGGATCATTCCCTACCCATGGTTACAGTTGTCGTGATTGCTTGATTTGGGACAACCGGACTGGACCCTTGGTACCAAGGCTTGGCCACACTCCTATTTTGGATTTTGTCATCAGGTAGACATCTGATGGAATTCCGCACAAAAAGCAGGCTGTAATACGGCAATGTGAGAAGAAAACGGTTGTAGTTAAGATGATGGCTATAGAATTTTCTTACCATTCTGTTTTCATTGATTTCCATTGCATATGGTTGGAAGTTTATGCCACATAACTGGTCCCAATGTGGAGCACACTTTCACCGAGTATCCCTCAATCAGGACCAATGAGCCAAATAGTGTGACGGTGTACATTGTACTCATATCGAGAAAGGTCCACAAAACAGTCCGAATCAGGTTCGCCGATGGCGCCTCACTTTAACATGATACCCAACTGCGTTCATGCACTCGGAGGTGGATTTTGATTTAGTCGTCTTCTCTTGGAACATGAGCTTTTGCGAACTACACCTGCATATTCCCCTCCCTCCCACCTTACTGGGGTACAGGTACTCTTTCTTGTATAGCGGTTAAGAGCCGGCTTTTACTAGTAGTATATCGCTGTCTTTGCCGCAACATACAAGATCGTAAAAACACTAAGTTGCGGATAATTGCTTCAAAATAACCGAATAAAACCACACTACTTTTTTTTAATCCAGAAGGCAAACGGGTAGCTCTGAAAAGCAGGAACATCAGCCGAATTTTATCTTTTGTAATGTCAAGGCAGTCTGAAGCTTATTTGTGAACGATAGGATACTTCGCTTGAATTTGGAATACTTCACCTAATTTATCAACACCCTGAACAGCTCAGGGGCCGTTGGTACGTTAGCATGAGTCACTCAAGACTGTTAGCCGACGTTTCGGAATTGTTATTTTCTGTTTCTTTAATGGGTTTTGATGCTTACGGGTTTCCTTTCGAGAAGAAAAATCGTAGGAGTTGTGGATAGGCCCGATGATATTTCCATAAATATGAACTGCTCTAGTGAGTAGTTGCTGTAAACTGCACTAGATGCTGGTCCCTTATCAGCGAGAGGGATCGCTGACTGGGCGATTACTGTGGTTTAATTCATTTGGAAGCGCCAGTGGAATAAGGTTATCAAAATCTGGTGTCGTAACAGAGATTTGTTCTACTGATAGATTGCGATACGTGTAACATGGGCCGACAACACTGTTCGTGGGTGATTGGAGATTCAACGACGATTTGCACTGTAGACAGAACACAGCGCACGTGGTTTAGTAAACTAAGAAAATAACTGAAACGATTGAGGAACCCGAAGTGTTACTGCTAGCTTTATGGTTGGACCGTCGGGGGTGTGCAAATGCCACCATCTGTACAGAATAGTGTCTGAAAACTGTTTTGTCTTCACTGTGTACTATGCTGATCTGAGGTTTTCACGGGATTCAACTTCACAACACTGTCCACTACCGCTCAGCCAAGCACGAGGCAATCATGGTACATCATGAATTAGCTTTGAGGAGCACATTAGACATGGCAAACCGTACGCGTCTGTTGTCTACAATAGTCACCTACGGAACTTTTTAAAAGGCAAATGACGAATTCAGCCAAGCAAACAAAAAAGTCTAAATGCCTTCCCACCGTCAGAAACTCGTCATATCGGGAGAGATCAACACAAGCACGCCGCTATTTCCCATAAACCCAATATGTCAGATTAACTTTAAGCCTGTCACCAACCGCAACCTAGGACTGCACAAAACTGTACATACACACACAACTTTGGTGTGGTCAGCTGAAGTCCTAGTTTGGTAAACCACCCTGGACGACAGACACCCGTCTGGATGCCAGCACAAAGGATAATTAGTTTCTATTTGTGGTGCAGTCGATTTCTCAGTCGGCACGCTCAAAATTCGATTGTTGCTGTGTTGAACACACAGATGTTCACCAGACAGCAGCTTTTTAACGAGCATGCTTGGAGATTCTAAATCGCGGTAACTTGAAAGCGGTCGAATTACTTATGTCAAAGAATAACCGAAATGCCATCAGAAAGAAAACACGACAAACACCGTCAACCTCACTGGGATGCGAGTGCTTTTGTGCAAATTTTGTTAGTGTTGAAGATGAAATGATGCAGTTTTCTGCCATTAGACTGATAAAACAAGCTTGATGTGAGCGTTGTCAGAAAACTGCCAACGACCTGGTTGTAAACCATGGATTATGCCGTTGTCAACAGAACTGACAATAATCAGAAACAAATTTTAACACTCGTACAATGTTGTGACAGACTGCATCAGTAAGGGATTCTGGGGGTACATTAATTTGTTCATTGCAGTGAAAATAGCGCTTAAAAAGTCTGGGATATTACGCAACAGGCAGAGTCGACCAATAGAAATATAAACAAGGTTACCAAAAGTAGGTGAGAAAACTGAATCTGAAGCAGCAGTTAATGGCGCAGCAGTCTGTTAAAGAGAGGTCAGACCAAAGGAGAATGTAGATTAGCCAGGTTTGTCAGCTTTACGACCACTGGTTAATTTCACAGGATGGGTTGGCTCACCCATGTCCTGTACACTTGCTGCCCGCGAAGGATATTCATAAGATAGTTCTGCGGAAACTGGAACCCAATTACAATCAAACGGGGCAACTGAAGACCGAACCCTGCCTTACCTGACCTAACTTAGTCAAGTCAGCTCTTCAATCACTTTTCAAAATAAGGTTTAGTGCTGTGAGCATACTAAAACAACAAACGTGAGTTTCTAAGGTTTGGATTTCTAGATACAGTGAAACATTCACAGAAATTTTCGTAACTTTGCTAGGTGTTTAACTCATGGTTTATCAGAACATCCTCCCTAAGTGCCGATCAGGATATTTTACAGAACCGTCGGTTTTCAGAACTGATCCTAGATTCCATCGGCCAGACTAACCAAACATGAGCAGCGACTTAATTATCGCTCTGTATGCGGGCGACTTTTTTCTCTTCCATAAGGTTCTTCTTCCATAAGATTCTTGGAAACAGTATGTTAGCCCTCTTTTGATTCCCAGTCTGTAGAAAGACGCAGCTGAATTATCTAGATACTGCGAAGCATTCAATTTCATGATAAATTTAGTAATCATTTTCTCGAATATCTACGTGTGAGAAACCCAGTTTCTGATACCAGTCACCATCAAAACGAGCGATGGTGACTACCGCGAACAGTCGTTTTAAGAGCTTCTACGCATCATCGCGTCATCGCAGTGACCTCAATGCATTCAACCTAAATGCTTCAGCTTAACTGAACGCCCTTAATATCCGATGTATCATGCAGTCAAATATGAAAACAAATAATCCTGGCGGGAAAGGACACCCGTGTCTTCTTTCGAGAGCAACAAAAAAGCTAGGGGTTTCTTAGCCATGAATTCGAAATCAAGCTTTCGCCGACGAGTAGTAAGTTTAGGTGGGGGTAACCACTTGGGTGGGCATGATCTCAGCAAACCCAACGAAAGCGTCAATAAGGTGAACAATGGTTTACTGCATGGTTCAGAACCCATCAAGCTAACAGGAGGCATATTAGATTATTCTAACTGGGCCGTTTATGTAGGATACTGGGTTTACATCTGCTTAGACGATGTACAGATGCTTGAGATTAGCTCAAGGTTGAAATGAGAGACGCTAATTTTTACCAAAGTCAAGGATCGAGAGATGGCTGGCTGAAGTTTCGGTCTGCGTCCCGATAACGACTTATGTTATACATGGCAAAATCATTCGTGGAGACAATCCCTAATTCCTCTTAGTGCGCGTGTAATCAGTCGGTAAGCTCTTCATGCGGTCATCACGGAGCTCGTCAGCGTCATGGGTCCCGATTCGTCTTCCTTCCCAGTCCTTCCTGCCTATTTAATGGAACCCGTTTAACTGTTACTTATTAGCAGTTTCCATTTCACTCATCGCAGTTGTGATACCAAATAAATGCGCGGTAAATTATAAATACGGTTTGAGTGCAACAATGATCATTAAACGTTTTCAAGTCATTTACTTTACACTGCAGGCAACAAACAGACAAGGTCAACCTGATATTGCACGTCCTCTGAAGCTCAACAAAACTTCAAAACCCGAATAGCCAAGGGTTTTGGAGTATGAAAATGCGGACGGCATGGATATCAAGAAACTCAGACTGATTCTGCAACTAAAAATTGGATGAGGGTTCCTTCCTCATTTTTTAGCTTGTATTGTTCATGGGTTTGAGCAGCGATGTCGTGTTTTTCAAACAGCCGGGAGGATGTACTGTGATAATATTTTAAGGCTGAATATAAAGGAACAGTAGCGGACCATGACGATTCGTATGGTTATTTTGATTGACTTGCAAGATTGTTCAGTTTGGTAAAATTCTGACTCAATTAACCGTGGTCATAGTATCAGGACAGCCACGCATTTTATCATTATGCGTACCTACCCAAAGCATTAAAACAATGAACCATAGTTTTCATGTGCGTGCGACTAAATTGGGATGATTTAAGTCTGTTCACTAGTTATAGATTCCTCTGTTACACAGCTACGCCGGTCTGACAGTAAGCGTTCTGGCCGATGCAGTCATGTCCTCCCGGACTATGTTATTTTGTTGGACCCGCTGAACCGCGGATCACGTTTGCCTAATTCGAATCCTGTAAAAGACTGAACTGTGTCCTATCCGGATGGATACTACTCAACAAAGGGTGATCACGTTTGTTAATAACACTGTCACCAAGGAATTACGTTAAGCACAGCCCTATTTACCAACCTTTTGTGTGCACAAATAGGTCCTTCGACAGTACCCTAGGTTGTTCAACAATTCACACTGCACTTACTGGGTTTTCAGTGTCATACACCGCAACGAACAACGAAAATCTTACTTCCTAATGTTTAAACGGACTTACATTTCCAAACTTTTCAACCTTATATGTTTTCTGTAATGGTCAGCTCAATACGCATCGGCTGGCATTTATTCATCAAACCTGATGACGTCAGTAGTCGCTACCTTTTGCAAACAGCAATGTCCCGAAGTCAGACCACTGTCCTGAATGACAGTATTTTACCAGGCAAATCGTTGAGGATTGGTTTCTGAGACTAAAATTAATTTTCTGATATGCAGGAGAACCCCAAGGCTTATTAATGCTTGTTGTTCTGTCTTCTGAGCTAAACAGTTTGACTGTGGACGTTTCGCCACCGATCAGGGTGATTTCAAGAGTGCCTGTTGTAGTGTGACGATGAGTTAGGGTTAAGCGTCGTGCAGTGTCCTACTTATGTATTAAAACGGTTTCTGACAGTAATAGCCTCACTTTCTGCTTAATCATTAAATGGTTCATTTTTTGGCTTTTTCTCTGATTTGGCGATGTCCTGGTGCTTATACTGTTAAGCATGGGGAACAGAAAACTAACTGAAGATGACGTAAACTAGGTTCTGGCAGATCAATTTTGGGAACGTCCTTCCTCTCGCGATTATAGTTTCACCCAGGAGGGTAATCGAGAAAGGCCACGGAGTTGTGAAAGTCTTTGGTCTGTGAAAATCATGTGTTGATTTTCTTCTTCCATTCTTATTGTGTAAAATGTGATTTCCCTTTTCGTTGTTTCGGTGCCGCCTTGTTTTTGAACTGCTCTTTGACCTTGTCATAGCGCGTGTTGTTTAAATCAACACATGGGTTTCGCTATCTCGTGGCCACCTTTCCCCGAGACGGCGTGGACTTCGGGATCCCGTTATGAATTAACAGTTCGTCAACCGGTGTTTAGAAGCCGGTGTAATCCTACGATTTGAGGTCTGTAAAATTTTATTATTTTGTTATCTTATCCATAGTACCGCATTTGTTGGTTGACCTCCATTTGAACCATTTAACTTGTGGGGTTTGCGCGTAAACAAACGTGACCCAACTGACTGCTGGAAACAATCAATACCATGGTCAGTAGATCTTGGAAGAGCAAGGGTAAATGTAGGACACTTTTGCAATATCAGTTAACGGTCTCCTCTTCCAAATTAAATCGCGAGCTCTAAATGAAAATTGTGTTCTTTTAGAAGGATCCCTAACGAAGCAAAATTGCCTCCAGATTTCCGCATTTCTTCCGTATGGGCAGTCTGGTTCCTCCGAAAGATGCAAATGAAGAGAAACTGTGTATAACAAACAGCGTTCCTTCCGCAACTTTTAGTGTACTATTCTACGCTGCTGTTTGATACGCGGGCTGTTTGATAGACAGCATCTTTCCGCACACCAGAAGCATTCTATGGCTATAGAGCACGAGTGGCTGAATCAACGAATATTAATCATTCCTCCGGCTGCCTAACAACAGCTGGTCAGATTCCTTATCGTCGAACCACGCAGTATGTCCGTCAGGCAGAGAGACAGAAGACTATTGGTAGTGCCATAAAGGGTTTATTTATAGGGCCATCTCCATAGGGGCCAACTGAGAATGGACACAGACACATAAATATCAGGGTTGAATGTCATGTTTCACGTATTTGTTTCTCTCCATGCAGGAGTTAAAAAGCCGGAGACTTCACATGGGCGAGTGGAGTGATTGCCGATGTGTCACAAACATTACCTTTTCAGAAGTGACAACTGTTGGGACTGAACACCAGGAAGCCTGTAGTTTATTCCCATATGTGCACGCGTCGGTAAAAACTTGCTTCATGTCAACCCACAAGAAGGACGCTGCAGAACAAGGACGGGAGCAGTACATCAGCGAAATGTGGTGGGGAGAGCTACCGACGGATTTTTTCATACACATTGTGCTAAAGTGCATTAATATGTGCAAGTAAACTAAATAGTTACATTGAGTACCAAGTATTGTCCCCCCTGTCTGTCCACATCCAGTGCGTTCTGATAGCTACCGCATAAACACCTCAGCGCTATGGACGGCTCGGCTTCTGCTTTGTTTCTTCAGGTGGTCGGATACCATCTGCATCAAGATGATTGCCTCAAAAGCGCCAAAGGGAAGGCAGTTAACTTACTGGCCTCCCAGGCTCGCACACAAAATGGTACCCCAAAACAGACAGATGGACAACGAGAACATCAAGCGCACAAGTCGGAATAACGGAAATTACAAAATTACGGGCTGTGAGAGCAAAAACAACACCCATGATAACACTTCGACGAACTAGCTTTGATGATGACTGTAAAAATATTTTATTGTTTCAGTTCTTGGGGAAGCTTACTGCATGAAAACAATTAAAATGGACCTTTATGGATTCTCAGAGTCCTCCAGAAGGACCTGAAAAGAACGACGTCTTTGAGCCTTGGAGAAAAAGATGATAATTCCAGAAGAAGAGGTTGGCTGTTTAAAAGCCGTCTGATAAAATATTTGTTCCTGTTGAACCTCATTAGGTGGGTGTAGCAAGATCGACCGCATGTCCTTTTGCTTAACAGTTCTCGCCGTTTACCGCAGCATCACAAGGACGTTAGCTGCATCTGCACCGTTAAGAAACATGAACTAAACTGATTGGTTGTTTTAGTCCGTACGAAAAAAGTTTGAATTCGTGTCTCTTGCTTGGAAAAGAAGCTGGAAAATTTCACATCAGGTTATCAGATCAAAGACATTCATGCACTCCTATACACCCGTCCGAGTGTTTTTCCACAATGATACTTATAATAATAAAATAGTAAATAGAAATAGTAAATAATGATAGTAATACTGCTACGGTATTACTGATAACACTGATCCCGAAATGATCTTTAGATGACTCCTAAGAAACTTAGGGTGTCTCAGTAGGATTCTAATTACCAGGTGATTATTCGTAATGCCTAAAGAGTTCCTAACCTTTCGGAAGAAACCCTACTCTTGTATCGAGTCTATGCAATGTCTCTATCAAGACACTATGAGTTTCTTTGTGGTCATTGGAAGAAATTTATCTACGCCATAAAACACGCCTGTCGTAGGTGCTCTGGGAAGACTCGGTGTATTAAGCAGCTGCGGAATAACAGAGGAGAACCTTGGAAACCATCAGCTATGAAGTTCCATTTTCATTCCTCTTCATGCTACTACTATGTAAGTTTTGATCGACTTCGTAAATAGTGTCTTACAAATAAGGTGACATGCGCGCAACACAGTTGGCTGAGGGATGGGATACATGAGGGGGGTAATTAATGTCTCCACTTTGTTACACCATTTTAATTTGCCACCGACTGACTGACTCATGTTTTACCGAAGATAGTAACTTGTAGTTTTTGTAGTGCATACAGTCTTGAGCACCCTACTATCGTAAAGTATACAGGGAAAAACAGTCAACATAGGGGTAGTTCTGCATGATTATATGGTGTTTTAAATTTTTATCTCTATCGGGGTACAACTCGATTGGTTACGTCGGCAGAAGAGTTCGTCACGGCGTCCTGAGGTGATATTTTCTTACATTACATTGTAAACATTGCGTCATCAGTCCAGGGAATCGATTTTGTCCTCAAGCGCACACCTTTATTGTGGAACTAAAATGCCATTCGTGGTGTCATATTTAGTGTTCTGATTGGCTTTAATGTCCAGTGCGTCAGAGGCGAAAAATACGAGTTTATTAATGAAGTCGATTCCATAGTTCATGAACTGTGCTTTTTGTTCACACACACACACACACACAGAACAGCATTCTTCCATAAACAACGACATTTTAGGAAACGACCATACCACCGTAACAAGGTGGGTTGAACCATTAGCATCTTCGGTGACATTCAGTTTACATTTCTGATAGGCACCTTTACTCAATGACCGCTTATAATAATTTTCTTGAAACATCTACTGTGGCATTTTTGTATTCAAAACAGTTTGATAAGATAAGATCTCTCCTGAGACGCTCGTGTAGAGTCTCCGTAGTGCAGTTCCACCCTCGATGATTTACAATTAAAACACTTTGGAAAAAAATTTCCGCACTTGCAGCCGCCAGAAACATTCCTTACAACTTAATTTCCGGGTCTAGTTTGAGGGTATTTCCTCCTTACTCTTTTAGTGTTTTGTTAAACTGTTTTCGGGTATATCTTATCCCATTTTTTGTACACTTGTTCAGCTTGATTTAAATGTTCAGAATAAAGCGAACGCTTATAAAATTTAGGCAGTAACGACGAATGGAAAAAATTTCTTTTCTGTATTTTGTTGTGCTGTCTGGTCCGGATATATGTACAGAACACCAATAATTTGAATGGGGAGTAGGAGCGACAAGCTTACGTCTGAGGCAAAAAATTTAACCAACATAGGGAAGCTTTGATGAACTAGACAACGTGTATGTAAGAATTGTGCCCAAAGTCTTTATGTCGCTTGTGGATCATCAAGAAGTGTTGTGTCCATTGATATTTGAAACACTAGTTATGTGGTCTCGAATTCTGTCTGGTTCTGTTTAAAATATCGTAAATTGGAAAGTCTGTTTGCTTCTTGTCTTCTTGCTCACACATTGTAGAATTATATGAACTTGTTTGGTGTTCTTTTATTAAAAAACATTTGATTTTTTCCTCGAAATGAGCAACTTTAAGCGCTTGCAGCCAACAAGGAAGAATTTGTCAAGTTCCTTATCACTTAACATTTGGACTAGCCTGTCTGTGATAACTGAATGCCCAATTTATCGATGCAAAAGTGAATCAGTAACTCACACAATGTAGCAGATTTAGTCATTCTTTATTCAAACTATCAAGAGGCCTTCACAGAGACCAGTTTTCGGCGGAAACTACCTTAACCTGGCACCGTGATTTTTCCACACTTTATGGTGACCCCCAAAGCTCTGGGACAAACTCGTAATGGACGATGTGTCTTAAGAAATATCCGGCAAAGCGCCAAAGTGTAAAATATTATCACTTCTCTCCAGATAGTTATCCTCCAACAAGATAAAGTAGAGTAAATAAGTTCTGATATTGTGCCCAAGTTGAGGGACCATGATGCTACGTGTGTTAACCAGTTTGATTAAATTTATATCACTTGGATCACTTAGAATGACTGAGGTCCAGATTGTGTGCCAAGGCACGGTCTTATTTCTTTGGAGTGGAATTCAGAAGGTCTGTTGTGTGTGTGTGTGGTAGGTGGATCCAGAAGAAAGCTTTACCGCAGTTTAGAGTAATCGTCTATGCGGGTTATTTATAATTAGGCCAGAAGAAAAATCTGAGGCAATAGTTATTACGTCTGCTAGTATGCAGCTACAGTGTTTGGGCTGTTTAGAGAGAAAAACAACCCAACCCTTTTGAAGCTTGGTGTATGCAGATATGTGCGTGATTCATAAACAGGATAAGACACCGTAAATCACTGGTGCAAATTCGATGAGGTCAAGCTCTCACATTATTGGCTTTGGCAACAAGGTGGATGTCATACTGGATGAGAACGTAGACAAACGCACAAAGACACAAAGACGGAAGTGCGTGAGGATGCACGAGTTGCACTTCGCCACATTACGCATCCTCAAAGGAAATGTACCAGTAACAAGATTCATACAACTTTGCTCTATCAGTGGTCAAATCTGTCACGAACATTCGGTCCCACGAACCACAGTATGATGGTTTGCACACTACTTTTCCGAGTGACTCCTGAGTAGGCCAGAGGCATCCAAGAGGAAATCAAGTGGAAGACAATATTATCTGATGTCACAGAGAGACTCATTTGGGTAAGGTGGTTTGGTATGTTTGATTCAGTTTGTTTATTCATAGTTTCGACCTGGATTTCGAATCTCTTGGGCGGTAGATTGTAACGCCTGGGACCCAAATCCATTTTGACGGTAGAAGTTAAGCACACTTTTTCGTCTTCCGTCTGCTTCTGACTGGACTCATCATCCGGCTTCACGTTGCTCTGTCCCATATGTATATATATATATATATCCACACCTGCTATATGCTGGTACCGAAGCGAATTTTGTATAAGTGATTTATCCGCGCATCCAAGCCGATACATTTTGCAGAGTTTAGAAAAATGCCTTAGTCCTCGCACTTACAGATTCCCGACGGACGTTTCTTAAGGGGCCTAGCACATGTATGGTTATGGAACGCTGGCAGATATATGAAGGGCTTCAACAATTTCATCCATTAACTCAAGTTTTCGAACTTAGATTTCTTCTATATGGAGGGTTGGATTATACCGTGTTTCCAGGTCTGGTGGTTTTCACATTTTGTTGAACAACACTTTATTTAGACCCAAATTACAAAAGGAAACAGCCTGGTTTTTCCAATGAGTACGTAGTAAAAAACCCAATACGTTTGACCTGCTCTTGGTCTCGGACAATACTTTCAACCTTCACATGGTGTATGCGGCAGATGAGTGCCATACTAAGTCAGATAAATGAGGAAACATTATGAGTTCAAACGTAACAGTAATCTGACAGTGTGTGAATCACCAGTTTATTGACAGGGTATGAATGCCCTGATAATATGAATTAGAGGAAGCAGTTTAGATAAGTATCAGAGTACTTCATGTTTTGATATGCCACGGTGGGCGCAAAAAACCAGAAAACTCACGTCAAACGACAAGTGAATCATTTGTGGACAGCCGATCTGCACTCAAACAGTTTTACCCTGTGCAGAAATACGTTCGTAGTAGCATGCACTTGAAGGACGTCATAATAGCTGGAAGTATTCACAATGGTAAATACGAGTGGAATGTATTCATGGCGCTGCAGTTAAAAATAACACGCTGACAGTTATAGATCTATCCAACGATTGTGACCTCCCGGAAGGAGCATCAGAAATCGAGCCTCACTGGCGACAATTTAGAAAAAAACACTGTGCATATTAAAGTCCAGAGTTTGGAACAAATAAGCTCATTTTTGTTGTAGTATTGACAATTTAGTTTCCCTGTAGGAAGTACTAGCAGTGGCTTGTTGCACACCAACGAGAAATCAACCTCCTAGGATCGAGGATGAATCGTTAATCATGATGTTTTGATGTTTTCATGGTTGTACTACACCAAGATCAGATAGAAGCTGCGTAATGTTTTGAACAAAAGCACCGCTGTCGTTTGGGAACGTTATGTATGGTCGCTACAAGTGTTCCCCAAGCTATCACTGGGAGCCATGTGTGAATAATACCAATGATTATATTTTCACCTATACTGAGTGCCTCATCTAGTGTAACGAGATATTTCCTTACCTGAATGAAGAAAAGCTACCCGAAAATTTGATACGTAGTCGGGCGTTACATTACAGTTTACCACTTGGAGTTGCTATATGCTGTGCATAATTTGTTGAATACAAGATCTGACAGACTGTCCGTTGAAATGTCGGTTGAATGCGCTTGAGGGACGGTGATTATGGAACATGTGATCCTGCGAACGCTTCGCTGACAGCTGCGATGGGAGATATTTTCATATCACGAAATGTGTGCAATGACCTTCCACTCACGCAAGTAAAATATATGTTTAATCCTAAGTGTTTTCACAGTTTTATGACTTCTTTGTGCCCGAGTTCCTTGTTTAAAAAAAGAAAAGACGACTTCTGTTGCTATGGCGCAATTATGACGTGATGTGAGCATGAATTTTATAAATCCTGCAACTACCTACAATTTAAAAACAATGATCATGAAAATTATTTGGGTATTTCGTTTCAGTTATGCACCCGGTGAATGATTTCGCCACATCTGTCTAAAATCCTGTGGGACTTTGTACCATGCGGGTGGTCGCTGTCGCTTGTCCGGATGTGCTACTGCTAACTGTTATTGTTGGCACATTCCATACGGTAGCTGCCAAAATATGAATGAGTGACGGCCAGGATATGAAAAAGGAGCTGTTACTTAGGCTGAACAGTACTTGAGTGCCCTGACATTACTTCGTGAGTACTGGTGGCCCTTGAATCCATACGCAAACAGGATAACTCTCCATGATGATTGACGTCGTTAGCAATCAACACTGACTGTGTAGCCATCCAGGCCAGTGCCTTCAAGTGGAAACGGATATGTGTTCAGTAGACACCAAATGGTTGAGCTTGGGGAATGAAGAGCAATCTCAAGTGCATTTTTCTTTACAAATACTCAAAATCTTATTGCATGCATACGCAGAAGAGAATTGCAGCGATATCGTTCTGGAAGAGGTAGCCGTCCTCCAGACAAGCAAAGTCACTAACCTCCGAGAGGGAACACTCGGTTTGTTAGCTTACGGTGTCCTAGATGCGATGCCTGCTGTAGCTACTACAAAGGCTCGTTGTTCTTTTCACGCACTTCAATATTTAAGTTATATTCAGTGCCCAATGAAAATGTCCGGTTTCGCCATCTTCGAGTATCTGATAGCTACGGTGCCTCTGAAAGCGAACTGAAGTCATTGGGCACGATATATTAGTTTGGAATTTGTGCTAGCCCATTGCTCACAAACGGATTATAAATCAATTTGTTCCAGAGTAGTAGTAATGGATACTACGTGGAGACCAGAGCAGACGCTGAAATCCACAGGTAACCCAAGAGTAGGGTATACCTAGCTAGCTGAAGTTTTTTTGGAACATGGCTGTTCTTTCTGCTTTAAAGATGTGCGTTATCGGCATGGAGACAATAGAAGTCAATATCAACATTTCTTTCATTTTCATTGTTCTCGCCTAGTAGTTGTATTTCCTTCGTGGGAATACTCCGGTGTTAATCACTGTTGATGAACTATAACGTCAACCTTGATGTTCGTCGCATCTTTCTTGGATGGCGATGGACATGTAGCAGTGTTGACTTTTGCCGCTACCGTTCTGCTACTGCAGCTGTTGAGCAGGTGACCGTTGGCAATACCTCCACACTTGGAAGTTGGCTTGCACGGCAGTTGTTTGGCGGTCAATTCGAGCACCAGAGCTATCAATATTTCGGCAGGTCCTTTAGTCACATTTTTTGCTATAGAGCGAAATACTTTTTACACTGACTAGCAAGTGGGTTTACCTTTGTGAGACTGTAAGAGGTTTGTTCATCGATAACAAATGGGGGTTGAAGATAGTGAAATGTAGTTGAACAGTGTTGCTGATTCAGAAGTTTTTTTCAGTAATACAAGACATTTTCGCAAATGGATACCTGAGTGACAATCGTCTGAAAAACTCCAAGGTAATGAGGGTGATGATTTACTTAATCTGGGTCTTAGAGAGATACAATGAAATAGATGATGCCGTTTCGCTAAACAGCTACGTAGAACACACATTCCTTGGTCGGGAAAATGACCTCGTATATGAAGTGTAAGGTGTAGCTTCATATGGTGGTTTATTTTATAACAGAAAACGACCTTGCATGAATAAAGTGTCAGCTAGTAGACTTTGCCGAAATCTGTTGTAATTGAGGGTTTCAAGAAAGAGTTACTCTCAAGTTTTGCGTGACGTCTTTTACAATAAGAATTCGACGTCACAGGACAGGGACAACCAGCCTGGAACTCTTGGGAATATGATACTGTTACTATTAAGGACATTGGGGGATAGACAGTATTTCACAGCTTCCTTCGCACCCATTTCTAAGTTCAAATTGACTCCCGAAATGAGGCCTTTAAAACCAATCAGACTACCACTGATCTACTCACATTAACTAAGCTACTCTGAAATGGGCATATACCTGACATAAAGTTGGAAAAGGATGGAAAGGACATGATTTTCCTTATCATGCCAACAAAATGCAGGGTGGATTTTCAGCAAAGTATGCTCGGTGATTGTGACTAGCTTACCAGCGTCTCTTCACATTGACTCAACAGAAAGTTGCGGCCATACACCTCTGTTTCATCATTGCTGTTAGCTCACCCTCACGAAGTCTCAATGAAAAAATTCACCATAAGTATGTGAGTTAAAAAATTCGAGGTATAAACAAACCGACCATCCTGACATCTTTCTGAATTGATCCGCATTTACAAACACCCAGAGACAAAGTGAATAGGCTGACCACTCAAGGCTGTTTTACGGTAGTCAATGCAGGTCCGTTTGTTGCTCAGAGGCCACTCTAGCAAAAACCTATGATGGCTGAAAATTATCGGTTGATTTTCACGGGGGACGAGCACAGTCTGATTAGACATAAATTGGCAGATCCACAATTGAACGGAAGCGTTTCTCATCAAAATAACTTTTCATCTTTGGCGTTTGCAATATTGTCATGTATTTTTCTCTGTCGTACCTAAAAACAGCTATACCTGAAAGACGACTTGTGTTGATTGCGTCTGTCTGATGATCGGCAACATTTTGAAGACCAAACTGACGTTGATGTTGTGATGACTGTTCCATATACTTTGGCTGCGCAAAAGTATATGAGGTTGTGTTGAGAATGTCCCAGTTTTAACCACTGGAGACCATCTTAGTGTATTTTTCGATTATTTTTTATAATAGCCATTCCGATTTATTTGTGTCGAAAGGAAAACGGGTAGGAGACAGTTTAGCGTCCGGATAACAGACTAGCTTATACTATTTATTGTCAACGTTTTCACTTCTCAAGTTTTACAGCAGCTATTTGTGGACATTGTAACATTATAACGAAGCACTCATATTTGTGGTGAGCTGTACAAAACAAAGGCTTTTGAAAAGAAATTTAAAAGACATTGTCTGTCAGGAGCGGTCTGCCCAAGCACGCAGCTAAAATTCGCAAAACCGACTGCGGTTGCCGTTACCGGGAATGAGAAGGACTACATATCTATAATCACTAAGCAGAAGCTAACGGATGATTCATGGGTAGAACTAACATTGTCCATCCAGCCTTGAGACCTTGGGTCAATCAACTTCGAACACTCGAATATTCCCGCGACAGTGTCTTCCACAAGAACTATTGAGGAGAAGGTGGGTCATTCAGGTGGTGTTCGCCAAGCTGGGTAGTCTGATTGCAAACGTTTCATTACCAAAGACAACCACCGACCCATCGCTACGCTCCACCATGTTCTCTAACAACGCACTGATGATACCAACTCGATTGGTGATGAAATGTTTGCAACCAAATTGTCGAGCTCAGCGAACAAACCACCGACCTTAAGTCCATCTGTGTTTGCATTGACACAATAAAATACTAGTGGTTACATCTCGCCAGCCATATTCTCTACGATTTGAAGTTGCATTGCATTCCTACTGTGAAACAACGTGAATCG
This sequence comes from Clonorchis sinensis, assembly GCA_003604175.2. NCBI lineage: Eukaryota > Metazoa > Platyhelminthes > Trematoda > Opisthorchiida > Opisthorchiidae > Clonorchis > Clonorchis sinensis. Next base: position 93,548,428 of record CM030369.1, on the reverse strand, counting down.
AATTGTTTTTGCATGCATACCTGTACAGTTTCCCGCAAGCTGCTGTGGCTGTGGACTGACGGTGGACGGCTGTTCAACATAACACAAGTGGCAGAAAAGTAAAATACAGCAACAGCACTTAGAGCTGGCACACCGAATAGAAAGCTGACAGGTTTTGTCCACTGTGACGTGTCCCATTCGTCAAAGTCTAGTGAAACATGCTTCAAACCTGAAGAAAACAGAAAAAATGAGCCTTTATCAACTACCCCTGGTGAACGTCGCTGCATATCTTCGGGCGCATGTACTACAGAATCTTACGAGACAGACGAATTAGAACAGGTGTTTTCAACACTGAGATGTTGGGTTTAATCCATAGCTTGCCATCTACTTGTATCTGGGCATTGTGTTGATCCGGCAGCTGAGTTCCGTATCATGTAAGGGATGGCATGAACTTGGACGCCGCAGTCTGTTGAATCTACTGCTATCCGATCAAAATCAGAGTGATGTGAGCTGAAGTAAGGAATCGGTCATAATGTTGATCGGCAAATTGCCATTCCATACAGACGCCCATGTAGGATGACTGGCAAAGCGTATGCAATTCACTTTAACCTAAGCTAGGGTCAAACTTAACGAAATTCGGCTTCCGAAATGCTCGCTGGCGATCATCCAGCGCAGTCTGGGTTTGGATACTTTTTTATATATCTGCTGTTTGTCTGATATTCCCCGTTCGGGGATGCTATTCACGTGGTGTCTCACCAGTGAAGCTGTGAAAGATTCTCTCATAGGTACTTCTAACCATTTGAATAATGGACACAAACGGAGATGGTGAAACTATCACCGAATTATGTCTGGACACTCAGATATCAAATAGATAAGAAATGAATTTACTGATTCACCAATGGGTCATGTTTGCTTTATGGACAACAACCGAACAGTTGATACCTAGATCACGCTATATTTGCATTTGATTTGGCGGTAGGTCTTTATCACAGGAAACCAAATGTATTCAATATGCGTTGAAAATGCTCTTTGAAGAATGCCTCCCTTCAATTAGTCTTACCTGGAAATATGTTGGGCGATCCAACAGTTACACAGCACCAGATGGGTAATCCGGCTAACTAATTTCAATGCCTCTTTGCAGTAACCTTCTGCGTCACCGGATAGTTTCGTTCGCTTCGCCACTTAACAGCTGACTTTGAAGAATTAGACAGGCAGTTGGATATATGTAGCTTACTCAGCTTTCTACCACTGCAGACGTCGAGTATAGAGGTTTACCAGAAGTTGGCGTGTTTAGGCATGAACAGCGCTAGACCACTTCTAGGTTGCCATATTTAATGTCTTCACGTTATATGTCACCCTCTTTTTAGACTCACGATTCCGCTGTCACTCAAAGCCTGATGTGAATATGAAATTTTTCTGTCTTATAGCTGCATCACAATGCCCCCTAACTGACCGGTTGCTTGTTCCTGTTGAAAATCCTTGTCACCTGGAGAGCACGGTGATTTTTTTGGTTTGGAATTCCATACACCACCACGACAAACATAGTGACAAGAGGAGATGAAAATATGCTGATAAATCCTATCAAGATGATCACTGTTCTCTGTATCAAAAAGCGACTAAACATGGTCTGTCTCTTGATGTTTATACTAGCCTCATAAGCAGGCCTTCAGGAATCAGGTGGATAACCTATGTTTTAGCCTTGGAGTAGTAGAAAAAATCGTTGCTGTTCATAAATTTGTAGTTAAATTCATGTCAATCATACGCGTGAAACAGATACCGCATTCCGACTCAGGTGGTGGCTGACCGTGAGAAGGAGTTCTCTCGTGGTGAGTCGTCAACGCCCGTCTTAGATAAGTCATATGGACGTTCCGTCTCGAGGTTGATTTGACAAGACGCGGTGTCGCGTCAGCGATTTGACAACTATTCATACTATCCACCTACCAATTTGCTGGTGGGGATAAAAAAAAGAGGATTTTAGTTGGAATGGAATTCACCAGTGAGCACCTTTCATTCTTTTAGAAGAGCTTTCCGGTTCAGTGGTACTTCCTTTAGTGTTCCACATAGAGTTCCAATGGAATATACTCTATTTTTATGAAAATCCCAGCAATAAGTACACATAGGAGTGGAGAGTGTTCTCATTTGTAACCCGCATCTTTTAGCGGGTTTTCTCATAAAAACACATGTGGCCTAATAGAAATGATTTTTTGGGCAGTCGAATGCGTAGAGAATGTGTTGAGTTTATGTTTTTTTCGGATGCGTATTTGTGCACAGTTTTACCCTTACCTGAATATAATCATTCCAGTTTGATTCCAGCCGGTGCAGAACTACCAGAATGAATTTCAGTCTTGTCACAGATCATTCTTAGTGCACCTTATAAGTCATATGAGGAATAACTCGGATCTCCTGACATGCCCTAAAAACCTGTTCGGATACCTTGGTAGCACTGAAAAGACCAGAGGAGCGTTCACAGCGCTACAGCCTTCGGAGTCATTTTCGCCTGCAAGCTAAGGTGGCAACGTTCCGCAGGACAAATAGAAAATAATTTGCATCAGTCATTCAGACCAACCAAACATTTACCTACTGGCTCGGCAACACTAGCAGATGTCCAACTGTTTGTGCTACCCAGGCTGTAGACCCATGGACTTGCTGCGCATGTAGTCGTAGGACATCCCCTAGTGGTGTCCACCTTAAGCTAGATTGCGAGTTCGTACGGGGATGTATGTAAACGGCTAATTTATCTGGCTTCCTCAGTGAAGGCTTGTTGTGGCCTATTCAGGCCAGCTAGCAGGTGCCTTGAAACTACGGCCCTGGAAGTACATGAAAAACTGTCAGTGTGGTGTTTAGTCAGTCACCCCAACCCAGGTTTTTGGTCATGACGGCTGATTAGGATTAACTGTTTGAGCCTGTTGCAGCAAGGTCTCATAGGTACAGTGCTCAGCAAAACTTACCAGCTTGCGCTGCCAAACCGGAAGAGGTATTCACTGATACCCCAAAACAGGGCTATTGGCTGAGCTCAGATATTCAAATATACTTGCTAGCTAAAATGATGAATTTATCTCCCAGTAAAATATCAACTCAATCCTCTAGTTTTTGTGTTTCCAGGTTGTCTTTCGTGAGCGTGCATTGGAATGCGCAAATATTGACCAACCGTCGGGTGTACTTAGCACAAAAACTGCTCGAAATTTACTCACCCATTCTCACCAAAGCAGTTTTTCAGCCTGGATCCTAACAGCAAGAACCTAAAAAATGGTGTAGCACTAGAGTGAACTACTTTGGGAAGGAAAGCCGCTTATGTGACAACTGGCGCAAATCATTTTTCAAATTGCTTAAAATTAAAGGTAGCAAAGTCGCTTATTCCAGTATAATGCTGACGTTTTCAACAAACATTCGCATTCGAACACAAGTGCGAAATCCAATTCAATTTGTGCTTTAGACAAACACTGGCTGGGTATCGAAGGGAACAGGTGAAAACTGAAAAGATAGGATCCCAATCTACCTCACCTGAGATACCACCTATTTGTAGTAGGGTGGGAAACTCCAGTGCGTTCTTACAAGGAAGAGCATCTAACCGAACTTTCAAAAACCCTCACAGGCGCAAAAAACTGTCCTGGCTTCAAGTTTTTGTTACTCTATAAGTGGGGCAACAAAACAAGGCATTCTGATTTGATTCTTTTAGAATGATCATCATCAGCCGACATTGCGATTTCAACGACATTATTAGTTCATTAACTTTCCAGGCTTATTTAGTTATACAAACTATTCTGCAGTTTACCGTAACAACCTCGAAAGTAATGAATCGTTTTTCGCATTTTTTCGACGATAGATATTAACAGTTTATAGAGGCGTACTCAAGTGATTAACACCTCAAAGTTTCATTGACAATATCACTTAAACCATGAAGATTTCTCGGAACGATGGCGTCCAGAAATTTTTCAGGCGAAATGCAGACTCATGAAAATGAGGCTGACTTGTCTATGAAACATACACACAGCAGGTACCGATATTTCACAATCGGTGCAAACTTCCAGGGCGGATTTCAGAATCATTTGCTGTCTATTTTCTGCCAGGGTGGCACTAGCCTTTTCACGCCTTTTTACAACGCCGAACTGGCCTGTTTGGACAATTATTCGGACAAAGGTTATTCCAGTTTGCATTGCAACTCGATTGTTTTTTTTATCATCAATTTTAATGGAGTCGTATGTTGGTCCATCAACTTCCTCCGATTGCTCTTGTGAGATGGATAAAACAATCGATTCAATGATCATGCTTCTGGAGTCGAGTCCCCGGTGACTTCTTCGTTTATGATACTATTGTTCACATGATTGAAGAAAACCATGCTGCCTCATGCTTCAGTTGCTACAATATTTGAGACATCGTAATACACTGCATAGACGTAGCATACTAGTATAAAGAAGGGCGAAAATGGTCACCAGCTGTCACAAGATCACTGAAAATTATAAGTAATTTTTCATTGGTACGACCAATTCAAAAACAAACCTATTATAGTGTATTCAAGTCTTCCGAATATGGAACAAAGCCGAATATTTCTATTGCCAGCTCAAGTGTTGTCACATAACTAACACCCAGCAAGAACGTTCACGACAGTTCGCAAACGGTCCCCGCGCGTTTGGCAAAATAAAGCAAAGTGGTTTAGTCAGAGCCTATACCCCTGGATAAGTTAAACCAACTATTGCTGTGTCGAAGAACTTGGTGACCTTCTAGCTCGTGTATGGCCACACATGCTCTCTCCACCTCAGTGGAAAGCTGTACGCATGTTGTGACTACCAGCTGCGGATGGGATGCGGATGTCAGTAGATGGTTCACTCCTTTCCTGTTAATTTTATTTATTGCCCCGAATCTCTCTGGTTACGGCGCCATGCGGACCACTCGTAGGTAAACGTGTGCGTTGAACAAAGGCGTATCAATCGAGGTTCTTTCCCATTAATCACCGAACGAGTACCGGAACAACGTGTGTTTCTACTCTGGACATTTCCGTTAACCACACGAGCATATATTTTAGGTATTCCAGATAAGTCTAATCAGTGTTTGGAGCAAATAATCTCCGGAATGTTGTTTTGTTTCCAGGCCTCTAAGACTATTGGAATAATGGAAAACTTTTTGTGTTGTGGAGCCTCACTATATGGCTCAAACGGCCACTATTGCCAAAACGCGAAGCTCACTCTTGGTGCACTACGCACAAACATAATGTGTGACAATTGGCCTCACAAACTAGAATTCAGTGTTTTGTGATGCTGACAGAAAAAAAATTCTGGAATGCGCTTGAAAAGTCAGAAACCTGGTACCAGATTAGTCCACCATCTCAAAATGAACGGTCAGTCACCTGGTACAATTTGAGAAAGCTTTTGGTTTTCGAAAGACAAACCCAGAGTTGGACTGCTTAAAAAAACTCATGTTAAATGTAACAAATACTTTGTTGGAGCTCTGATAGGGATATTCCTAATTCAGTGACACAGTTTTCCAGGTATGATCCAGGTTCTTATCATTCCGTGAGGGTCGAGTGAATGCAACTGGCGTGGTCGCGAGTACTCGCATATACCAAGAAATTGCCACTATCAGGCATTAGCGATGCTGACATCTGAACGGCGCAGGCGCGTTGCAATAAAGTCAAAAAATAATAATGAGTCACACTTTTCACTGATTCGAACAAAATAAATGCAGGACGTTTTGCGATCAAGGAATTGGCAACGCAAATAAAAACAGTGACACAACAAAACGCCTTGTTCTAGGCTGTGCGGGTGAAGTTCTTTCATGTCAGAGCATCCAAACCAGAAAGAACAAGAAACGAGTGATTTACAGCGGACCACAATGCTTCCGTTCTCTTATGTGAGCCTGATTCAGCGTCATTCGGATTCATCCATTTATATACTGGTGTTTCTCTTAAGAACTGACATGTTTCATTCTGCTTCATTCTCTTGTCATTCATGTGATAATGAAAACAGTGACATTACGCAGTGCCATTTTAGTGGGAGCTTTTCTAGACGAGTAAACTGAACAGCGTTTTCAACACAAAGTTTATAGTTACAGCAGTGGATGACAGTAATTCAGTGAAAGAATTCTTTACGGATAGTTTTTACTATAAGTTTCTACACTTTTCCGCTTCATACTTTTTGAATCAGACGTCTTTTTTCATTACGGACAGTTCTTGTTCAGACTTCGTGAGCGTGGTTAGAAGAGGTGCAACTCAGTTAAACGTCTCTCCCTAGGATTAAAGAAGCCCAATGTTTCCAGGCTTTGAAACTGCAATCCTGTGAGTTTCAGCTTTGTATGTGGAGTTACAAACGTTTGAAGGTCTCATTGTACTCAGCCTGGTTGTTGGGGGAGCAGATGGCCTCCTGATGTGCATGACTGGACTGTTGTATTTCATGTCACAGTGATCTCATAAACAGAGTTAGCTGTTAGCAAAATACATTCGTTTGCTTACCACCTTCATTTTTTTCACAATAGACTCAACTGGTTGCAAGTTGAATCTCTCCTTTATAATGCTCTTAATCAGCTGGATGTGCTACACCAATCCACCTCGTGTTTTAGTTGGTACGATACGCCAATGTCGCGACACATTGCATAGACGCCCCACACTCTCGCAAGGTTGCTGAAAATTCCAAAAGATTTCAACAACTTTGCCAGTAGTGTGCACGCCAACACAGAAGTGGATTGACTCACATATATTTTGTGTGTGCAGTGTAAGAGTGACACAATGTGATTCTGACAGCTCCTCCATTGCCGAACACCATTTTTATGCTACCTCTTTGAAGACAAGCTGTCGGTCGGCATGACATGCACTAATGTTTGAAAATGAAGCCTTTCTGAATATCCATTTCGCTTGACCAAGTTGTCTCTGGTGTCATTCCCAATTATATCTGAACAACCAATCGCAGTCATACATATCAGACCATGTAATAATGTGAGGCCCGTCTTCTATGTCTAGTGGAGCCTGGATGCCCAAGATGGGCCTTCGATTTCTGCCGCGTTCGTGTGGGCGAACTTCAAAACAGAACGGGGTATGCAGATTTACGATCAGTATTTTTAATATGCATGGGCTTTGAATGTTCCCATCACCAGTGTGTTCATTCACGGCCTCGAGTTACATGCGTGTGTAACAAAATCCTGTGGCATACGTCGCAAAATTAGAAAGTCTGCACCATGACCAGGAAAGTATTTGTAGGCATTGGTGGTGTGAGGGGAAAAGTGCTTTGTAAAATGGTCCTCCTCATAGTCACACGGGGTGGCAATTCATACGCATACCAAAAACATCAACAGAAGGGAAGTGGCCATTGTTTGACGATGGTTATCCCAGATCTGGAGCATCTGTTCGTGTTCAGGGGAAGCTCTGTAGTAGCAAAGTTGACTTCTTATGCCACCAAAGTGCCAAGTGCTTTGACGCTAACGATAATTCATACGAGGTGCTCCTGCACGCCCAGCAGTACTGAATAGCTTGAGTTGACTATTGTCGTTACATCGGAACTAAAGCATTCAAAGGCATCAGAAAGAACCGAACTCTTCCACTGCTTGTGATGGATGACACGAAATGTTACTGAGTATCAGCGTGATCTACATATAATAACGAAACACCTGGTTGTTCAGAATGATGCTGGTTTTATACTACACCAAATGATCTGACAGCTATCAAGCTTTCTTTGAGGCTGCCTGTCATCAGCGTTGTTGCATCTAAACAGTGAGCATTCATAAAGTTCTTAACTTCGGGTCACGTCTTCGTACACTCAGGGGCGGATTTTTCCAGACAGGGAGATGCGTCGTTATTATAAATATTTTTGCTTTTGTGAAGCTTGGATAACAATCAAGTTTCAAAACATCATAGCCTACAGAACCAACAAGGCATCCGGTTGTGGAGAATTGGAGAAAAACAGGTTTATAAAGTGCAGCCCTTTAGCTCTGATGAGGGCAAACATACTTCGTGAAAGCACCCGAGTGGTTTTAGTTTTCAGGGATCTTCGTTTGGTCAGCCTAGCGATAAACAGCTGTGGTGGCGATATCGTATTCTCTAGCAGTAAATCAGTTGCCAAGGTTTTCGCTGCAATTAACCGTAACCTTTTGCTTTTTTCCGGCAATTTGGCTTGGGAAAGCTGTTTGGTTCACCGTAACCTGCCTGTCCGTTAACTATTTCGAAGTTTGTTGCAGGTTTCATACAATTAGACGCATCATTATCGCTGAACCTGCGGCTTCCCTTTCATTTCAAATCACTTGTGTTTGTTATTATATCTCTGGCTTAAATTACAGAGGCGAAATATGTAATTGGAATAGACGACTAAATGTCTTCCCTGGTCACAGTCATCTCTGGGTTTGTCGCCCAATGAATCATCATTGTCCGAGGCAGTGAGATTGGATAAAACTCCTTGTGTTTTTCGCGAGTGTAGAAGAGTCAACGCAAAACAACCACTTAAATTACCATGCATATGCGCAGCGGTAATCTATTAGGAATGCACACCTGTTATGCTGAAATTAGTCATCGGCAATTTTCAAAACCATCCAAGCTTGGCTTAAATTTCCCTGGCTTTTTGTGGTTCTTAAAACAAAACTTTTTCACAGACCCATGAAAGCCACTGTAACTCATTCCGAATGACAAATGACAGAGTTGCAACAGCATTTGGGTGTCTGCAGCTTTTGTGTAAGTCAAGCGGTTTTGCTTCAGTAAAGCAGTAATTGAATGTTTTGTTTGTAAATCGAAGTAGTAGGGACGTGGACACCAAAGTGTTTACAGATATGTGGGGAATCCGTTCAGAATCCTTAAGAAAGTAGATTTGTGGGTTCAAATTATAAATTCAGTCAAACAGGGCAACTCACGAAGCCACTGATAATGATACTTTTCAAAAGCCTAGAAGTGAAAATCTAACGGGCGAATTCGAACAAGGGCAAGTATTCCTAAAATATTCTGAGCTTCAGAAAATGTAAGCTGTAATTTTCAACCGTATTAAATCTCATTCCAAACCGGATTCACCATACGAGCAGTAAAATAGCTAGAGTGATGAAGCGGGGAGAGGGCTGTGAATTTCAGACGAAATATTTCAAACACCTTGGATCTGGCAAGAGTAATTACTTAGCCTATTTGCTAAAACTATGCAATTGATGATAAACGCAAATAAATACATGTGTACCTAATCGCTGTCACCATCGTGGCATCCCTCCGGTAAAATTCGTAATAATTAAATGATGATACAACGCTGAATTCCAAAATTTCGGGAATTATCATGGCTATTTAGTAAGTCTGTTGAGCTGAAAGAAAAGCACTCATAAGCGATTTTTGTCTCATTCAATGCCCACCTTGTGAACGGGTGTTTAACTCATGAAAGCTAATGATCGATTATGAAACTGGCGCGAGCGGATTTTTGTCACAACGCACGAAGTTGCATCAACACTGAATAGAAGGATGAATTTGCACCCGGGTCCCCTGGTAATTTGTTCTCATAGTAGACGGACTCACTACGAAAATCTGCGGTGAAAACTCCATAACAGATTTTTGTAAATTTATTGAAAACAAAAGGCATAGGTTTTGCCATTTCGTTGGTTTACTTGAGTTTTCTGGGAGGACGCCAGACTAGAAAATTATGGAAAAACACTCCTCCGGATTAGAGAACCGTTCACCGCAACGAAAACATGCTTCGTTTATCAGTACGATGATGACCTATGGGAAGTCACCAAAACTCACCCGCATCACATTTTAACACGTGTCTACTAGCTTTCATTTGACAGGAACTTGTCACGCGGCTGTAGAAACTTCTAGCCAAGGGGCTATTGCTATTCGCGAACGTCCAAAACAATGAAGGCAGATCGGAATGATTCTTATCCAGTTACCAAGGGTCAGAATGATTGTACCTATGGTTTTAAACCATGCAGAAAACATGCGAAATCATTTTCATTAACATACATGCGATGCACTTAAAAGTGCAGATGGTTCTCCAGGAAAGCCCATATCAAGCAGTCCTTTCTTGGAGCTAGTCTCTCCTGATGAAAAGCGGCAAAAAGTTTTTAATGAAGAATACTTTTTATCTAGAGTTGCTTTTCGGATGCACTCTATGCGGACGGTCGTGACTTAAAACAGCGCTATAATACACATGTAAATCTCATCTAGATACTTATCAGACAATCACACTTACTTGGATGACCCGATTTTCCAGGATTATCCAGTTAGAATTCGTCGGTCTATTCAGAAAAATTATATTATTTTAACGGAGCTCAGTTGTAAAGAATGAAAGTCTAATACAGAGTGCTAATGATTCGCGTCACTAACGTTAAGCTTTCTGAGGTGTCGTAAATTTTGGCCACACATAGCTTTCCCTTCTCTTCCAGGATTCATGAAGTTGGTTTCACGAAACCGGCCACCCACCTTAACTAGCCATCTTAGTCAGTTGTAACACGTAACCCTCATGAATATATAGATGCCAAACTGTACGCCAGCAAGGCGATGTAAATAATTTCCTGTATATTCTAATATGCATGTTGGCCGAACTTAGCTTCAGGATTCGGTTTGAAGTTTGGATCAGGGAGTAATCTCTTAGAAATCTTAAAACTCATTTCATTATTCCTAGGAACCAGCCAAGACTCACCTGTTCTGAGGATGATCCATCCCGATGGTTGTTTTCTCACAGAAACACTGCTATCCAATGTGACTGGTAGTATAATAAATCTCGTTCGTTCTACTGGAAATATAGCAGCAATCCGGTGATGAACAATACTTTTGGGTGACTCAACAAACGCAGTTAGTCACACAGATCGATCAACCTCCAGCAAGCAACGAAAGTGGACCTTATGAGATGGACAGATAGATCCAGCCACAGTTCACCCGTTTGGGTATCCCAGAGGCATTATCCCACCTATCAGTTAAATTAATATAAGTGTATTGCCGAAGATACTTTTAACCTAAGAAGGTTACAGTAGGTTTTGTTTTCTCAGTGTTCTGCCATATTATACTCCTCTTTGCTTACTACAAAGCCAAGCCACTGTAGTTTCCGATTAGAAGGCTATTGGTGCTTGATTTATTACACAAGCTATCTTAGTGACCTTCTGGTAGCAGCAACGGGTATCATTATTGGTTTATGGAGATGTGATGAAGTACCTGTGAGTTAGAAATTCATTAAGTACAACCCGTCTTGGTCAAGTTCCTTATTCGGAAATTTCTTGGCAGATTTTACTTACATGCTTCCACAAACCGGTATCTTGTTTGGCTAATGTTGCAAAGCACATAGGTCTCATTAGCTTCCATTTACTATACGATAGAGGACGATCCTTGAAAAGCTTAACGAAAAGTCAGCCACTGCTGAATGCGTCCTTTTTGGAGTTGACCAGCTGCATTGGTTTGACCACCAGATTGTCAGTGAAATCTAAATGTCAGGGCAAAATAAAGTACTCCAAAAGATGTTCTTTAAATTACGTTGCTCGGGCGCCGCAACTACCCAATCATCCCCACAAGCATAAAGCCAGTGTTGGTGTGTTTGTAGATTTTATTCAGTGTCGTGAGTATTCTCCTTATCATAAAAAAGGTTTTGCTCTGATGTACGTTCTTGGTTTCTATCCGATCTGGACAAAATCTGCTCTTTTTTCTTGTGGAGTTACCGTTACTGATTCGAGGTGTAAATTGACGTTGTAATTCCTTAACTGAATCTGGGCCTCATTATCCAGCTTCACTCCATGTGGTTGAAATTTTCGTCGGTTAGCCTGGAGCTTACTAAATAAGACAGTCTGACCATTTCGTGGCATGTCTGTTAGTAGGTTGACTTAATCAGAATGCTGTTTAAGACAAGAAATTTCGTCAATTAAATATATCGATTTCACAGAAACTCCTGGAACAAAAGAGCGCAGACACCATAACTGCTGACTGAGGGATATGCTTTCGCAGTAAAGTTACCTGCGAGGTGATAGAACTAGAAGTTTCTTGCACAATTCATTTAGAACCACTTCTGTAAGTAGTTGGCTAAATGTGTGCCTTTTTTGTTAGGATTTAGTAACTGAGAGCAGACCAAACTTTTGATTCAAAAGGTTGTGATGGCGGTATCCAACCGGGTGTGAGTCATCGGAATAAGCGTCATGAATTTTCGTGGTTAACCGAGGCTGAATATACTGGGTGCGTTACACGAGATTGTTTTTGATAGTCGAGTTTGCCAACAGATTCGGGAGTTTGAGTGTGGCCGTCGAGTTTGTTTTGTTGCAAACAGTATGAAAGGAAAAACCACCTGTTTATCGGACAGCACAGTTTCCTACTCCACAGCCATAGCGTCACTTTGATAAGCGCTTATACTGGTCATTGCTTTCGAAGGGAGAATGGAGAAGGCCAAGACAAGCAGATTGACGCAGAAAGGATAAGTGGGAATTTTTCAGTGAGTACAAGGGATTGAATATAATTGTGATGTGCACGAGACAATGATGTATTCATTCACTTCTTTAGTCGTTTGATAAATAATACGAAGTTCTTCGTGAGCTTTGCAGCATAGACAGGTAATGACTGCAAGGAACATTTCAGGGCCTTCATTTTTACCGCCTTGTCGCTAAAGACTGCTGGCCAGTGACCAAAACGGGGTTATCTATCAGGTAACCAATGATTATGACTTACGAAAAGGTATCTTCTCTGAGATTAATCAAGTATCATAAGATGAATGTTCTCTGCCGAACCAAGTTTCACAATAGTTGGTGTAGAAACTCCACTTTTTCTTTGGTGTGCTGGAAACCATTGCAAAGGTTGCGGCAGAAGGATGGAGCAAGAGGAAATCACGAAGGTGTCAAAAATTAAGTTCCCAGAAAAGAACTTAAGCCAAAAATACAACTCCATCTATAATGCAGCATAAGAGAGAACAAAGACGGTTCATTAGTGCTTACTAACCAACAAACCTCATTCGTCGATAATAATAACACAACAGTTGCTGCAATTCGACCAGTCACTTGTGGGATTGTACGTATCTACCCAGAACCACATATCTCAATTTCGTGTGCTACCAACATGGGGAAAGGTCAAGCAGTCCGTGGACTTCAAAATTTGCATCTATTTAGATGAATGATTTATTACCAAAGACAGAGGTGTGCCCATTTCTATCACAAGTATGCTACGACGGACAATTTTTCAGGTAGGCTATTGTGCCGCATTTTTATGGCAAGTTAAAATTTTGGAAATGTATCTGCGCGTTTTTGGACTAACCACGTATACTTTATGATCATCATACCCAACTAAACTCCCGCATTATAACAAGACTTTTTTTAGCAATAATGAAAACATTTCGCAATATTTTAGAGCAATTATCGTTGAACAACATCGTTTATACAAACAATCATCATGCGCTTATTCACGTGCACAAAAATCAAATTAAACGGTTAGTTTCTGGCCAGTTCGTTCCGTGTCTTACAACAGTTAACTACCCGTTAAGCCGTACAGTATGGACAGTACGATATACAACTTAAATCTACTGTCAGTTGGGAGCAGCAGCAACAAATACAAGAAATGCACTCTAATATTCTTCTTGTTTGGACAGTGGACTTTCTGTCCAGGGGCAATCATTTCGGTGAGTCCACACCAGATGTGTGGGCAGGAGGACGACTGTTTAAACGAGAGTGATGTAAGTGTGCATTCAGTTTGAGAACCCACAACAAAAATACAAGAAATATTTAGGGATCATTCGCATACTAATCAGCTAAGAAGCTTCTCCGCGTCTCATATGGAATGACTGACTCCAGATTGCGCATAGAGCACCACGCATTCTAGGGTCCTTCTAACCTGGCAGACGAAACAGGCGTCGTTCACCTTAGTGATCTATATGACAAGCAGTAGGATTACGCATCGACCTTTTCAGGTCCGTTTGAAGGCTAACAAAGTGCAAAGATCGCCAGATATTACCAGTTGCAATAAACAGACATTTGGCTTTTGCAAGAGCTGGTGAAAACCACTCGAATCACAGGACCCACGTCCTGTCAGCTGACCTGCTTACCCAACAAACATCAGATGGTCCATTCAGAGTGCCTGAGCCAATGCACCAACCATAGACTTATTTCAACCTGCACACCACATTAAATCCCGAAAACAGTTGTATAATTGATCATGTTTGACATGACCATCCCATACTTTTTTTGGGGCTATCACTCCGAAAATGTATGAAGTCGATCAGAAATCCGCTGTAGATCCGGTGATTGGTATCTCCAATTTTTTTAAAAAAGCTAGTCATAGTTTCCTACTTGCCATCCGTGTTTCGCATACCAGTGATGTGCGGCGACAGAGAAAAACAAATGTACGGAAAAACGCTCTTTACTCGTATAGCCTAAATGCCATCTCACTTATAAGAACCCAGTATTTCAGAACATCCGAAAAATTCGGAGTATTCCCTTAGGGTGCGGGACGATATGGGAAAAAGGTGGGTTGACCCCGGTAGGTTCCTCCCTATTCGTATCAACTTGAAGTCCATTTTGACCACCAATTTTGTCTCTCTTGAACTTTCCACTGTTTGTTTTCTGCATGGACGGCAAATCTTACGGAAGAAATTCCGTATTTGGCAGTAGTATGTGCAAGAATATTATATTTTCCTGGCTGACATTTTTAGTTACTGAAACTTCAAAACATTTAGTTGTTTTACAGGAATGCAGTCCTTCGATTCAGAAATGTGGTGCGTAATAGTTTAACAGTCGCTCTCTATTATTCTTTGTGACGAAACTGTGCGGACGATCTACCTTCTTCGTCGTTTTATTCTGAAACGACGTTTCCAGCTGGCTGCTTAAGGGGTCTATCACTAATTCAGGGAACAAAAAACACACATCTGGTTAACATTTTTCTGGCCGTTGGTGATATCTAGGTTTAGCCAAAACTGACGATAAGTTTGGAATATATAATAACATTACCAATACCCCCGTAAAATTCGTGAGCTAAGTTGGGAAATGTCGATTCTCGTCGCTCAGCTTTTGAGGTAATTGAGAATCACCTCACCCCTGAACCGATCAAAAGCATCATCATTATCCTGTGGCAACGATTCGTCCATTATCTTTCCGCTACAATTATGCTAATCAAGCAGGCTTGTGTTGTGCGCAGTAACAAACTGAATCACTTTCTACATAAGTGGACGTCTGATTCCCTCTTCTATAATCTCAAAGCCACTACTCCCAATTGATGCATGTTGTGGTCCTAAACATTCGGACATCATATTCATGAAGGTGCATCGGTAATTTTGTCGAGAGAGATCTCGTTTAACTGCTTTACAACAAAGTGTCTGTCAGTTGTAAATTACTCGGGTTTTAATGATGAGCTTAACGGGACTTTTCAACGTAACGTGCTGTAGGAATGCTGTCTCACTTCAGTTGTACGGCGTCCGAGATCTGGTAGTGTATTTGCTTGACAGAACACACTAGTCCTAAGCTTGTTGAAAACTCACGATCTCACCAGAGGTTTCACCGGTTGTCAGAAAATTGGCGAGCATTACAGTTCGATAAAAGTAAACTTCAATCCTCATTGATGCGTAGTTACACCGTAACATATGTTTGACGAGCCAAATCCAAAGCACTTTTGAGGACGAAGTTACTTCTAGGACTTGAAAACAGGCTCATCATAGTGCAGAAATGCCTGGAAAAGTGGGGACTTGATATGGTGTACAGTCAAGAAACCGACTCATCCTCCGTTGCTGCGATCTTTTCACGTTTGTGTTGATCATCAGAACTTTCGTGGTTAGACATCGGTCATAGTAAAATAAATTAAACAGTCCTTGTATCACTACAGTAGTCTCCTTAATAACACGCATTATTCCAAGGACGGTTATGTGACTGTTTACCTTCGGCCCTTTCATTTTCAGGGCCTCGAGTGCCGTGGAAATTAATCAAACCATTGTCTTTTGTGACGAGCAAACAGAGGGTGTTAGTCATCGTCTTGTTGATATGTTGTGGTTTGTAGACAAAATGTACCCCATCTTGGTAAAAACACAATGACCTTGTCGGAAAACATGGGCCTGCAAGTGTTGTAAACGGTTATTTATTAGGCAGACCATGTTGCAAGGGGAGGGGGGTTGTTGACAAGACCATTGGCGAATTGTTGTATATACTAAAACAAATTCCCGCTTTTTATACTCGCCATTCACACAATGACAGAACACATCGAAACAATTATTTGTGGTAGTTGCAACAAACCCAGAGCGCAGGACAAAAATGGTGAGGTGATAAGCAAAGGAGGCATTATTTACGGACTATGTGACGATACTTTATATGAAAACAAACAGCGGGTTTCCGGTAAGCCGATTAACGGCAGTCGTAACTTGTCGCCTTTAGAGCCAGCTACGAGAAATATGACTCACTGTAAGATTCTGTTCAGCATGAATCACACTTTCACTGAAACCAAAGTTCCTTTTTATGCCAGGCCGACAAACCATTGCATCCACAGCCAGTTTCGTAGCTACAAACAATGAAACAAATTCATTCAGAAGGGGAAAGAAAATATCTGTCTGGAAGTGAAAATTCTTCCTAAATAATGTTTGATGTCAACCGGCTGACCGTCCGCAAGTTCACAGTGAATGCGTCACTCTCATGAAAGATATACGGCACTTTTCTGCAAAGGCTTTCAGTTCATCGATCCAAACGCTATTACTCAAATCGCTCTCTTTAGCGCCTCCTCCATTATAGGATAAAATGTGAACAATATAAAAAATATCAGAAATATTTATCAAAAGTGTGCTGTTTATTTACCCTGTTCTGGTTGTGTGTAAATCAGCCGACAGGATCTTCTGTGCTTGAACGAGGCAGAGGAGATCAACAACCTTAGTAGGTAAATTCATTTCGTACCCTCTATCCCACAGCAAAACGTGTAAAACAGAAAAACATGCATAATACAATAAAACTTGAAATATTTACATACTTTTACAGCAATGTGATCGATTAGTAGAACCAAGTTCTTCGGCAGAGGTTTCATCTGGTCAGTGAAGCCACTCTTCTCGGCTTTTCAGCATAGATTGACACGTTGAAATCTCTAATGAATATGATTGTGAATATGATACGATATGATATCACAAGATATGAATATGATTACCTTGAAAACCAAGGTAGCCTCATAATGACACGCTTAAAATGACCAATCAATATGACCTCAATAAATTTCATTCCCTGTGACCGCCTACTTCATGCGAAGACCCACAACAATGAGTGAAGTTCATTTCTGTGATCTGTGCTGATTAGATGCCCAACGGCTGACGGTTTGACCCTGGATTCGATCAGCTTTGAGTTGGGGTCAGTTGAAGTGGCACGGGATTTTTCGGACACGTTCGGAAACATCCTCGCGTTTTAAGCCTCCCATTAGGCTTACGATACACCCTTCACTGCAACCGAATTCATATTGAGACATGCAGTGATTTGTAAATAAAACTGAAGTCGGTATTTTGATTGGCGGCAGTGGCACAAGCGATGTATATGCTCACACACGCAGCTGTGTGAGCATAGCTGTGCTGCTTTGTAAGTTCGGTGCAGGGATGCGTTTAGTATCCATTTAAATAGGCTGAGAACATGAGCACCAGTGTAAGGAGCATTATTGTAAATGCCATTTTTATCTACTGTGAGTGACGCGTTCGGTTTATTATCCGGACCGAGTTGCATTCGATGAGGCTATCAGGTTAGTTAGTTCAATAAAGTACATCTCCCAACTCCCCCGGGGGTATAAATCTGCCTAGTTCTATGGAATAAAGTTTGCATCAACGCACTTTTGTACCGTAACGAACAGAGAGTCAGATATCGTCTACTCCACATAGATTCCCGATATACAGAGCTACATACAGTGCCGTCGGAATTTCTCGTGAACGTCCAAAAAAAGAAGTATGTTTTCCTGCCCAACTTCACAGGTGAATAAGAACTTTTGGTGGAGAGTGTCATAAACAGAGAGCAGGTGCTTAGCCGGTCTCTTACTGTTTATGGTGAGTAAAATATTATCCAAATACCCTTTATACAAAGGTTGCAATATCTCCCACGTTTTATGTATACGCTTTCATAAATAGGTGAGACTCGAATGTACTGGCTTACATCTTGATGCACTTTACGCAAAAGAGGTGCACTTTGCGAAGAAATTTTCAAATAAAAACAAACTGAAAGCTTACCACAGCTAGCATTTTAGCTACTTGTTACTAGTTCTCTCATTATCTCTCTCTCTCTATATATATATATATGGATACATATAAAAACAATATTAATGCGGCCAAACTTCATTAAAAAGGAGGTTTTACCTGGACCAGGCGCGTTTGCCGACGTGGGTCCCTGCTACGTATAGTAATGTTAACGTGCAGCTAGACAAGTGACCCAGCAATTCAGACAATTTCCATTGCGGCTTTGCAAAATGTTTAAGATTTCCTTTAACTTTTCTCTTTGGAATTCAAACTTTTTAAAGCCAAGAATTTAAATTTAATTACCATGAATAATATCTGGTAGTTTATCCCGAAAAAGAAATTCTGATATAGGGGTTACGATGCTTTAGCTCACCAAACGTGAAAAACCTAGTGGGCAGGGCAGCAAGCTAACCTATTCAGTTTGATATTTGTTCTTTTCTGAAGAAACCGCACCAATGAAACGTGTAGAACAAGTTTAACTCACTTTGTTTTCCTCTTTTAAAGGGATTTTAAAATGTAATTTAAAGGATTAACTAGACGCGGTCCCATTTGAGCGTGGTCTTGACAGAAGAGAGTGACTATATTTGAAGTGAATTAAACTTGCATGATGGCATTGTTACCTGTAATTTCCTCAAGGAAAGAAGAACTCCATAACTTTTCATTTCATGCACATTTAGTTCATATTGATTTTTATTTATCACTGCAACCGAATTCGTATTGAGCTATGCAGTAATTTGTATTTTGATTGGTGGCACTGGCACAGGCCGTGTATATGCTTTCACACGCAACTGTAATTTCGGTGCATCCTACCAATTAAACACACAATTCCTCAAGAGCTACTGAATGGTGGTTTAAGCAGTCCAGAGGAGCACCCGGAATGCGGACCTAGGTCAGCTCACCTGTTACGAGATTTCTGTCCCGATTGGAATTAGCAGTGAGATCACAAACTACAATAATAGTAAACTTATTCGGTATCCAGATTTAAATTATGTATGTCATAGAGCACCATTATAACCAGAAAGCAAGCAAATTACAAGCAATATTTCTTTGACTGCTTGTTTGGTAACCTAAATTAAGGTTGTGGAGTAGAAGCTGTCGCATGGTACCCATAGATCAGACTGTTAGCAACCCAGTCCCCTTACGAAATAATTAATCAAAACACTTTCGTCTGGATTAAACTAGCAATACTAGGCGGTAGCCTTCTACTACCAACTATGCAATAGGGCAATAAGAAATTATTCCAACGGTTGTATTATATGCAATCTTAGCATCTTAATGATTGAAATGGCGCCATGGCACATCGCGCCCTATCGAATAACCAGGTTATTCATACGCAGTCACAGGTTATTTTAAAAAAACTATTGTCTTTTCATCATCTAGTAAGGAATGAACAAATCCCGAACAGTGAAAAGGGAGGGATTAGAACAAATCCGTGATTCAAGCGCATAAAACTCGGGGATACTAATCAATCCGGTAGAATGTAGCAAGTTGGTTAGGTTTCTTGATCACATGTAGATATTGGTTTTGCTCTTGTGCAACGTTTGTCTAACAATTGACCGCTTTAGCCTATTATGTTTTATTTAGACCGCCGAGGTGTGAGGTGGATGAATTCCTTGAAAATCCTAAAAAGAACTTTGCAAACGTAGAAATTTCATCTGGCATAATCATTGTCCGGTGGTCAACCATACAAACATCAGCGTGGGGAAGCCACAGATAATTCTGGACTACATTAAACTAATCTTGCCGTAAAACTTGCTGTCATCGGAGGAAACAAGTATACATCAGATTTAATCCATAGGCAACACAGGTGAACTGAATCACGTTCTTCTACCGAAGGCTTTGTAAAACACAAACAAACTCACATATCCAAAGGTTTGCAGAGCCTGCTGAAGTAAGATGCTGACTACGTTCACTCAATGTGACGTTTAGGCTTTCTCGAGCCTAGTGACATGACAGGTCATATTTTTTTCTAGCCTTCTGTTTTGTCCGATCTGCAACCAATTCAATGAGTTTGTTTCGCAAAATGCTGTGAGGCGCGTTCTACCGTCAACTTACCTTAATAACGATGAGAGAGTACGGAATACTTACATTTGCCGGTCTATGTAGTTGCACTGTCGGACTCCTAAGATGAAGCAACTGTTTTAAATCAGGCTCGAAATGATCGGGCAAGGACTGTCAGTGTATATGGGGCCGTGGTGACTAAGAGGCAGTTGGAAGTCAGACAAAATCAATCAAAAGCTCAACGTATACGCAGACAAAGCACGAAAATGACGAGAATTAATTATCAAGCTGTCAGGTTAAGTGGGCCGCAAAGCATTCGAGATCCTTCGTAGAGAAATCTCCGAGAAAACGAAGGGCAACACACCTCAGAAGAGAATGTAAAGACAGATAACGAATGTTTTCAGAAGGACTAGCAAGCAGTGCCAATAATCATCCCTGGATTGTTTTGATCAAACCTCGGTGTGACATCTCACCATTGGATTTGAATCTCAAAATAGTATCAGCACTCTTGTAGGAATTACACTCTCGGGTCCAGTCTGAGGACTTTTACAACCAGGCGGAGGATTGGTATCTGAGGGACATGGCTAAAACAAATTGGTTCTTGACCAGGATAGTTTATATATAAAGTCACCTCTCACCTGCCACTATCCGCTAGCACTAGTGTACGACGCCTGAGCACTACCGGGTCACTAAAGAGTTATTTCTCCATGGAAAACCGGGTCTTCTCACAATCCAACAAAAGTGCACGTCTAGTAATGTGTGCAAGGTAGATTTAGCTCGAAAATACTTGGTATCCTCACTGCAAATGGGAGATGTAGAGTAGACACAACTTATGGTGGTACCATTTCCTTAAGGAAATATGTGTTTTGGGACTGCTTCATTTTTTATCCCAATCAAATAGACAGCTCAAACAAAACACATTGAAACTGAAGTCGAATATTTGGCATTTTCGAGCAGTTGAACCGAATTTCGATTTTTGTACCTTTGTCAGTCCTGCTGAAAAAGATTAGTTTGAGTCAATGCGAGCAACTCGCTATCAGTCCCTGGTAGTAACAATCGGCCTAGCACCTCAAATTCCACTTTGCTGTGCATGTAAAGGTGGTGCTATGTAAAGGTGGGCACGTTTGACAAACAAATGAGACCAACTGGTCGCTCGCACCCGCGTCTACATGTGCAGCAAATAAAACTACGTATAAAACATTGAATCTGGGATGATGACAGATGTTACTTTCGCATTTAACTAACTACTAATTTTGGACATGACCAAAACCAGTTGGTCTACCTTCAGAACAAGAGCCTATTGCGATAGAAAAGGAATTATGTGTAGTTGCACGGTTCGTTTTGCCCCAATAAGGACGGGATATTGTTCAGTGTCTTTTCCCATGTCTTTCGTCTATTGTTTTGTTGTCAACAGTCGATGTACACATGCTTTCCCCACTACACGACTAGTGAGGTTTGTCATGTATGTAGGATACGAGTGTGCCAGACAAATAAACATTGAAGTCATTCTTGGCTATTCCTTTTTCTGCGCTTGTGGAAATATTTACCGTGAAATTATTCCCATTTCCCAATCACGTATTATATATGTGGAAGGTTTTTGGATACTTCTTCAACACTGCATTTTGCGTAGACCCAGTTTCTGAGATGTAAGTTTCATACATAAAATCACAAATGACGATGCTGATGCCTAGTGTCTCATAGGCATGTGGCTGTCAGGAACTCAGGATAATTCTGTGATCTTCAGGCTGAAAGGCATGAGGATCGCTCTTATGTTTAGAAACATACACTGACTGAAAAAGTCCTCCTTTTGGTAGGATCTCTGGTTTAGGTCGCGCGCTTTTCGTAGAAATAAAAGTTCCTTTATGGCATTTTCAAATAGCTTAAATCTGGTCATTTCTTACTGTTGCTTATTCTAATAGTGCACTGCTAGTGACGGCTAGTGACAAGTTAACAAGTACAAAACTACTCTCCCTGAGCGCTCACCGACCCTTTTTAATGATAGTTGATTGTATAAATTTTGTGTTTAAAAATGTCCGAAACCAGAATTGGTCATTTTAAAAGTGTCTAGCTGAGGTATGAATACAGAATGAATGCATCCACTTGATCAGTTTGGTTGAGTTTCACCCTGCCGCTTTGGTGCAGCTGAATGGCAAAGCCGATTTCTGCGCATATCACGCAGTCACTATGATCATAACGTTCGTTCGAGTCAGGAAAAATAAACGATGTGAACACAAGCGAAACAACTTGATTCTTTTTTGCACCCAAGTTTGTGGATGATGAGTGAAAAGGTTGCTGAAAACTCTTTGACAGCCCACGACCGGGCTGTCGGGGCTCATCAGGTAGGCACAGTCCCCGAGTTTCCGTCAACCTTATGTTCTACTTGAAGCCAGATTTGACAAATCTCGACAGATACACTCATTTGCATATCCATTTGGTTTTTGCGAGATATTCCAGTATGTTTTCATAAAGGAACCTACTCACAAGGTTGCTGAAAGCTCTTCGACAGCCCAGAAATATCATGAACGAGAGATTCAATGGAGTATCCCATGAAAACCCAGTTGATATGCAAATTAAGGTAAATTTCTTCAGCGTATCTATCGCTATGTATAACGCAACGTTCATGTATTTGATAGGTGTGGATAGGTAGACAGTAGCTTTCGGCAGAGGGATATCTGTTCGTGTTTTTCAGGTATTGACATTTGACTGTAAAATTGTATTCATTTAAAGCATTAGTTCTTTCATCGCACTTCGGGGCCTATAAGAGCTTGACAAGTGGAGTCAAAAACAACAACTAGCATCCTATTTCAATCATTCAAGATTTTCCCCTAAGCACACACCAAAATGTGCATACTCCCAAAAGAACCTTTCAATCTGACACTTCCCAGTGTACGACTAGAGAGAAGGCCATCTCAGCAGAACTTACGCGGGAGAACAACACATATTACTAGATGGTAGCTTTTATACACTACCAAAAACGTAGTAGGATCTGGGCAACGATGAGGTCCGTGATGTGTGCACTATTGACTATTCCAACTGAGTCACATCACCCTCGTGTGAATAGTCCTCATTTTGCCCTGGTGCAATTGTTCTGGTGAGTCCACACTAAAGACAAGCACTGGAATCGAGTTTCGCTCTCATTACGGCTCGTCAGCATTGCGGTCGGATGTGTTCCTACTTGAACGATGTGCTTAGTTTTCTTGGCGTCCGTTTAGACGTGCCAATTCAGGTGTCGTGGGTGTGCTAGTATATTAATACTAACGCGCTCCCCTCGCATATCCGATGTCCGGAGTTCAAACCCCGGCACAACTAGGGATACACACTGCCGGTAAGCTCTAATAAGAGTGAAACTAGAGGCTAGTGTCGGATGAGGACTGTTCAAGAGAAAGTGAAGCAAACATGAATTCTACAAATCCCGCGACCATCTATATCTTATTGCCAAGAGGGTCGGATGTGGATGCAACGTGCACGCGTAGTCGGTCTTTTCAGCTGTACCGGTCTGCTGTAGTGCATGGGGCGTGAGCGGCGTCAGGGGAGAGAACGATGTCTGTCGCTTCCCGTACAACGATGTGTAGGATAGGCGCAGCTGCGTACATGAGCACATTCATGCAAAGATGTGTCATACTTATTGGATGATCGGAAAACTGGGGGAACTGTTCAATTTTTCAAGATGCAGTGTCGTCATAGTGGGATGACTCCTAGAAGAATTTAGTCTCCTCGTCATTTGCGAAATATCGGACCCTGTTCTGAAACGAAATAGCACGAAGGAAATGGGGCTTCCTCCAAAAAGTAAACACCTGGTGATCCGGTCAAAATGAAGCACGGGTGGTGTTCTTATTAACCAAGGCACACAAACTTTCGTGTGAATGTTTTCAATTCTTAACATCTATTGGGGACGGTTTGCACGCAAGTCACAATAAACGGATCACATTCAGTGATATACACAGCTGCAAACCAATTTGGTTTTGCAGGAGACTCACCTGGAACCCCGCTGGATCTCTCGTTCATGATGTTTTTAAGTAACCGAATGTGCTGCACCAAGCCGCCCCATGTTTCAGTTGGTACGGTATTCGAGATATTCCGATACATGTGTAGATGCAATACACTAATCATAAGGTTGCTGAAAATTCTTCGACAACCCACGATCGGTTTCACCCTTCTTGGAGCTCATCGGGTGGGCGCAGTCCCCGAGTTTCCGCCAATCTTAGGTTCTACTTGAACCCAACTTGAACGAAATTAGCTAAGTACACTCCTTTGCAAACCAGTTTGGCTTTGTGGGAGGCTCACCTGGAACCCAGCTGAATCTATCGTTTATGGTGCTTTTAAGCTTAAAAACCAATCACTGTTGTCCCAATGTATCTACTCGTTATGCTCTTAGGCGAATTCTCTAATATTTATTTCGATACACTGTTTGTTTTGTTGACGAAACAGCAGGTGCGGGGGAGGTATGAAATATCAAGGTATCCATGCAGGGAACGGAAAGCTGGACGTTCGCTAGGATATTCGGGTCCAAGAAAGTGAATTTACTTCCAAAATTATCCACTTTATTCCAAGGAGTAACAATGTCCCAAAACGCTGATACCAATGAAATCACTTTTCTCACAATTGAAAATTTCGTGACACTAGCCCAAATCAGTTAGTAATGAAAATCTGAGTACCACCGTATAACGTTACTTTGATTGCAAGTCCTCACCATCTCACACTTTACAAGTTGTAGTGCATTTGTGCTAATGCGTCTGAGTAGAATAATTCCCCATATGACTGAGCCGACTAGACGTTATGATTCGTTCCGTATTTGCAAAGTTTCTCCTCATGGTCTGATGCAGATTCGTCAGATGGATGTTCTCGGCGGTTAGTGGTAAGGAGTCAAAAATACTTTTCGAGTTTCTCGAGCAGGTTAGTTTTGTTCTACACGACACCCAGATGCTGAATAATCCAATCACTCATTTATCTTTCTGCAAATCTACCGTCCCGACCCACCTACCTTCAGCTTGATTCCAGGATCTTCGCATAAGCTCAACTTCTTCGTTCCCAGATCCATTGGTTTTGATTTCAGGACTCTTTGTGGCACAGTGCTCAGTAGCTACGCAATAAGCAAGAAACGATTACAGAGTTTGTGATGTAGCAGATGCTGTCAAGTTGGGACACATGTTTGAGTTTAATTACCTTCATACTGATCACATTTGGAGAGCCTTAACTTTGACAGCTTGCTTGTACAACAATAACAAACGTTTGATAAGGGTGGAATGCAAATGAACTTTTTGCGAGTCAGTGATAGATTGTAGATGCCTTTCTTGGTTTACCCATCTGCTGATTTGACCACGAAAACCATCGGGAGGCCAGTTAATAGCCGTAGATCATCACTGAACTGTAGGATCCACATCCCTCTCGCTGGACCAATTCTTCTCCCTTCCTTGCAAAATCAAATCAGGTTCTGAGGTTCAGAGATCGGAATGGAAAGCGTTATGATGGGCTATAATAAGAACGATATCAATGAATAGACAGAAACCTTTGTATGATTGGTTGTCGTTCTTTGCTCGGGTGTGGTTGGGCTTTTTGACGTCCCAACAAGACTTCATCTTAAGTGTTACATTTTTTCAGAAATTGCACATTACACACTATAGAATTTTGTCACGTTCTCTTTGCAGGGTACATATTAGGTCTATTCAACAATAAAAAATGACAGGTCTCTGATATTCGGTCGCGCTAGCTCTGCTCCATTACTCCTGGTAGATTTTGCAACTTTCCTTCTGTATTCGGACCAAGAACACCAAGCAGGGCAAGGACTAAGGGTTTCCATGGAAAGGGGAGGCGCAGACGACGAAGCCGAAGTTCCTTATGAGGTATTTGAATGTCTGGTTTAAAATAGGCAAGATTTCATGATGCGGGAGGGCGGATAGTGAATGGGCTGAAAAAGTCCAATAGTTTCCTATCCAGACCAAATACTGAACAAGCACGTCAGATTGCTAGCTACTCGAATGACAGAAGAAAATAGTTCCTTCCTGCATTCTGTTTGATATCGTTACCGAACAAAACCTACCGGAGTCATTTATGGTGCAGGGCTCTCAAGCCATGGGACCAAGCCGTCTGGAGTCATGACCAGCTTATACGGACTACTTGACCTTACGAACTACAATGCAGAACTTCTAAGGAATTGTCATCCAGTCCCCCATACTGCCCACCCACGATTATTAAAACCACTGACTTTTAAGCCCATTTGATCCGTATTTCACGACGAAGGCGTACAAAACAAAGATCGAAGTGATTTCTGCAAACAATCACAGGATTCCGTTCATACACTGGTTGGTGTAGTTTTTTGATCCGACAGCAAAGTCACATTGAAAATGCTTAACTTGCGTCCATTTGACCTTGTGTTTTACTCCATCGCTTTGTCGTCTATTTCCTATACTGCATGTGCCTCGCGACCTTGGTTATTCTATACCTTCCATAATCCCTTGACTTCAGGTCTCAGCTCGGTT
Organism: Clonorchis sinensis; assembly: GCA_003604175.2. Classification (NCBI taxonomy): domain Eukaryota; kingdom Metazoa; phylum Platyhelminthes; class Trematoda; order Opisthorchiida; family Opisthorchiidae; genus Clonorchis; species Clonorchis sinensis. The sequence goes on along the minus strand of CM030369.1, from coordinate 93,521,904 downwards.
CCCGCTTATGCTGGTTGGCCAGACTTGGACTGATTTGGACTATCGACGGTCCTCCTAGTACAACGATGACTAATTACCCAAAAACAAAAGAAACAATGAATGTACGGTTTTATTAGGGGTCGACAAGACTTAACAACTTATGTGGACACGATGCACCATGCCTTGGCTTGTTGGAATTATTAACATTCACACGTTTTTAGTTAAGTTGCTTCGTAGTGAAATTGTTTTCTGACAACGAGTTTTTTAAACTTTCTTAAACATTAGCAACTGAACCCAGTCGTCTTCACAATGAAATTTTTGTGTGATTTAAAAAAAAGCTAAGTCTTGTCCTACGGTTTAAACTTCACTGCCTCCAGAGCTGAGTGGGAATGAGTCAGCAGAACGAACCAGCTCCCCGTACGACACTAATATCACGCTAATTTTTTTTTAAAAAAAACTATAACCCGCTTGAGTGCTCTCGAGTCACACGGGTTCAGTGAATCATCTGAACTTCAAAGCAGTTTGATGCACGAGTGAACACTGAGGGCTTCTCATGAAAACGCATGCTCACATGAAAGCAGTGGAAACGCCTTCGGCAAACTGTCCCTTGTGTTAACTGTATGTCTTCTACCCTTCTACTGAGTCAACATGATTTCTGAAACCGGTTGAAAGTTAATTGGCCGTAATGATCTAAGTCAAATGTCCACACCCGGTATATGCAATGCATGCAATGCCTTTTACATGACTGGTGCGTATTTTTAAACGCTGGGTATCAATTGATTTTTGGGCATTGTATATGTATAATTAACATGGTTTAGAAGGTTCACTAAGGCTTGAGGATCGGCTATACACTTCTAAGGTCGTTTGGCTCGGAATTATTGTACCAAGCAGAGGTTTTCAATTTTTAGTCAAGAGTTCAACTTGAAAGTGAATTGAGTCCTTACCGAAAGGTTGAGAAGGACTGTACACCTCTTTCACCATTGTTGGGGGTCGTAAGCAATGCGCATTTCTCTCCTGGAAGATTCGGGGTCGGAAACTCGCGGTTATAGTCGAAAATGAGGTAACTCAGGGAAAAGAATAATCTCCATGGGACGCGAATGTTCCACACATGACCGATGGCGCTATGTTATGTTTCACTGTGAGGTATTCACACCTCGATCAGCCGCAAGAAGAAATCTTGATAGAAAACCTCAGACTGCATGACTTGAATCCCATAGTGAGTGATGTTCGCCTTTATTCTGTCAAAATGCAGCTTGGTCACACTGCTGAACAACCCCCATGCGGTAGTGCTCAGACTTTTAACCGGATTTTCAGGTTTAAATCTCCCCAAAATTTCGTATGAATCTGGTGATTTCAGCAAAAACTGGAAGGAGAAAGACAGACATGCTCGATTTGTTGAAAGCTTTCTGACTTTACTTGCAGTAGAAACGTTGGAAATTAGATGTAGTAAACCACATTTACGTAGTCTGACTGGTTAGTATAAAGCTGAAGGTATAATAAATCGCCCTTTCCGGAATCCGGAATCTCTAAACCCTGGATCGGAAAGACGAAAGCTGAAGACGTTCAAGTCGAAATCCTTCCATGCCGTATACCATTCATTCTAAATAAGTTACGTAATGAGAAAAGTCGAAGTATGAAAGTTGATTAATTTCAATAAAACATCCTCGTAAATTTGTCAAGCACACAAAAGTAGTTCCGGTTTTTCACTGCTGACTACTTTTTACGCCTGCTGAAAAAAAACCTGCAGCAACGGGGAGACATGCACTCTGCTTCACCTGTAGGCGAGTGCCCTATTCCGATTCTGAAATAGCTCTGGATATTACCAAAGAGAAGCTCATTTGTTCACCAAGTTGAACAGGACTGATGTAGGCAAGCTTAAAACAAATATCAATCGGGCCGAGTGATGCCAGGGAAATCTTTAAGAAGTAAACTGGGGTATGTGGACCTCATACGTGGCACTTGATGCATCCAAAGCAGGACATTCCAAAAGACACTAACTGTGCCTTTTGGATTGCTGAAGTAATCAGAATGTCAATGTCAACTTCTTAATCGGACGTAAAACAGCTCTGAATGCTTTTGACAAACGGACCTACGATGATTCGTCCGTGGTAGCTCGTTTAAAAGCACGTAAACAACTTTGAATAGCTTTTCTTGTGGCGTCTATAAAGCCGGATTCCGTTTCCCGTGAGCTGTATATCACAACCAACGTGACAGCATTCAAGTTCTGAAATAAACTAAAGAAGAGATTGCACAAGAAAATAGGGATTTTTTAGAGGTGAGCCTGTGTGTTGGTGAGCATGTGATCCCTTCGGATCACTTGAGAAGCAGAAGTAAAAACGGATCTCGACAAGGATTAATTTACCAGAAATGAAATTTCGGGTAACGGTCGATAATGGGAAACCCCAATGGTCAGTGAGCGGAACAACACTCTGCTTGAGTGTGGCGTTGCCAGATTGATTGAACTGGTAAGTTCCACTTAGTCTTGCCAAAAGGCTAAACAGTTCACTCCAGGGATTACACTATCCTGTTCGCCTTCCTAGTCAAAACCATTGAGAAAAAAATCCTCTTGCGCGTTTTCCGGCATTTAATTGAGGGAAGTGAGATAGCTTTGTTGCAATTTAAACAGGATAAAGTGCGGCTATTGTTACATTTGACAAATAATTTGATGAAAGTGAATATAGTCCCACGAGTCTGGATTGTACCGCTGTTAAAGGGTAATGTTTTCCCATATTATTCGTCTGGATTCTACCATCCACTACTCTGTGACATCCCGGAACCTGCCTCTCTCTGTTGTGTAGCCGTATAAACAATAAACTGGGACGTGATCGTATTTTGACATCCCGTGCAAATATAGACTAGAAGAAATCGTGAGAACTAGAGACGTTTGATCTATCACGCTATGAGTTTCACACAAAACTGTCTCACGCAGTTTGAAAAGTCTGTCGTGGAAGTGACATTCGAAATGCACTCGTCTACATGCCTTGTAAAAGGAACACAGTGGGGTTTTTTGATGATACAAATTAGTCTAGACAGAGTGTACTTTTGATGTGCGCAGCGCGAAAACGTGACTCACCTGAGTGTTAAAACTCACCGCAGCTCATAAACCTCCTTCTTGATGCACTGGTTTATCAGATGAGGTAGCCCAACACTTGCAAACTAGAAGAATTCTACCAAGTGTCAAATGCATTAAGTGGCCATACCGCAAAAGATCCCAGTTTCAGTGGTTTTCCAATTGATAGAGATTTCAGCAACTTTATGAGTAGTGTGTTACGTCTGGAACGATACCTCTTAGTACAACTTTATTAATGAACCTGTTTATAGAAAATAACATGCACCAGAGGGCACCCAAAAAGCAAACAAGTGTTTTTATCGATAACACTCTCCAATGGTTGTTTTAGACATCCGAATTTACGAGACAAAACAAGGAATTGTCTTTATTCATCATTTTCGAATCTTCAGACAAAACCACTTGAGAGGGGATACGGAAGTACATGTGTAGGTAAATACGCATATGAAAACTCAGGAGGCAAAAAAAATGTGAAAGAAACTGGGGACTTGGTTGAACGTAAAAGCTTGGCAATGGGGAAATCAAACTCCTATTGTTTCAAAATTTTGGCTCCAAGGGATGACTCTGAGGTTAGTGGGTGAGACAAATAACCACAGTTTTCGCATACAGATGTTCTTGCGGTAAAATATACACAAATGCTGACTGAGACACGTTTCCTAGACAGAGACGTAATCATATCTGAATCTAAATTGATAGAAAGCGCATGAGCTATCGCCTGGAGACGATTTGTTCAGGGATTTATGTACCTTTCGATTAAAGTATTTACTGAGAAACTTAAAAAGGATATTACGTAAATTGATCAAAGCCGAAAACACGGTGTGCTGACAACCTATACTTATTTTTTTAATCCACTGAAAAGAGGTTGGTGAACTGTAAAACCAACCTGTATGTTGGTGGCAAGTGTTCCGATAACCCAAACGGCAATCTTCCGTGAGACAGCTGAATCCTTGAACTTTTCGGGAGGAGTCCTCAACGTTTTCAGTTAATTTCAAATTACACGTCATAGCTCCAAGGTACTTCATACGGTTAGCTTGAGGTAGAGGTAACCGTTGACAGCATTTACAATCACACTGGACGAAGTGGTGGGATTAGTTCCATCCGGGTTGTCATAACGGACCGAGTTCACAAAAGAGAGAGATAAGCATTTTCAGCAACACACACGGATAAATTGTGGCAGACATAACTTATATAGCCCTACAGGGTCTTGATAACCAGGCACGGATCATATACTTCGTTCAAAACTGATCCGCTGACAAGCGTTCTTTTTTCAAGACAAAAAATAGCAATAGACTTTGAATTCACGGGAAACTAAGCAAAACTGAGAAGATTCTTTGGGGTTTAATCCAAATTTCTATGGATCATGGGTTATCATCGCAAAGGTAAGTAAACCAAAAAGCGGCTGCAGGAAAAAAGTCCAATTAACCTGAGACAAACATTCGAGTACTTGGATATCAATCAATCTCATCTTTGGCCAGTTGAGATTCATGGTGTGGATATCAGCTGTTTCGAAAACCCGGCACAGGTGGACGGGACGGAACACACTTGTAGTGTGTGGACCGTGTTCACATGCTGATGTGCTACCGGGTTTAGCAGTGTCGACAAAACAGTGGTGCGATTTGTTTGGTAAGCCGCGATGGCCCAGGGGTCCTGATGTTTACATGGATTCAACCCCCACTGAAACAGTAGAACTGCGAGTGTTTTTTCTAAACGTACGCTTAAAAACGACATGAAGAGTATTGGTCACAACTCTGTGCGGCTTTTGATGTTGTTAGTGTTCGTAAGAGCAGATCGAGCGCGTTTCGTGTTCCGTGACTGGCGCCCTAGGTTTTTCACATTGTCGACCAGTGCTCAGAATCATGTACATGCAGGTTGTTAGTTCCAATTTAAGGACATGTTTCCCTGAATTCCGACAAAATCATGTGGATTCTTGTTCCCGCAGAACACAGAAAGAGTGCCGTATTCATACAGTATCTTTCATGTGGCTTCCCGGGTGCCAGTTTGATAATTTAGTTGAGTAAAAAGAACTGCTATGCAGTTACAGCAGTGTCCTGGTCTTTAGAATCCGCTTTGTTCGAATCTTTTAAAGAATCATTTAGGAAATCTATCACTATTAATTACCAGTGGCGAATTGCACGAAGCTAAACGCCACATACGGACAACTGATACCTACAAGCTAGGACACACAACTACTGACGCAATGCTTGTATTTCACTGTACCCGTTGCCCGAGATGGCAGTAAATATGTCCAATGCCTTTGGGTGTCTCTTTGGGATGAAAGGTATTCCGGTAATTCGAATACCATTTGTATTTATTTTCCACAAGCCTCCCGCAGCAAAGCTTTATTCAGGAGCCTGGTAAGTAAACGTTTATAAGGTCGTACCGTGAACAACTTTGGATAACCAATTCAAATGCTCAAAGTGCGAATAAGTTCGCTTGTTTAGATGTGACGATCTGAACCCCTCCGGCGTTCTGGGCTAGAGCGGCACTCACTAAGGTCCCGTATTTCATGGGTACGGAGATCAAGTCCCGTTAATAGAAATGATATGCAGAACTATGAGCTCCAATAATAACTGTGATTCCCTCCCCTTAATATGAGTGAGCCAGAATGAACACGCCAGCAAACGGCTGGCACTACTGAAACAAGATTACTCCGGAATGGCCAAAAAATCGGGAATCCGTCGATCAATGCTATACATAGCGTCATCCTGGCTTATTCAAAATAGAGCCATTTGCTTTTCGAAGAATTGTGTGGATTTATAAATTCAGTTTCTTCATAGCTCAACGTTCTTGGACGAACCAACCATGTGCCACCGTACCCGTATTTAGGTGCCGGTAGGTTTCAACGATGAGGCAGTGTATTCATAAGTTTTGCAACTCGATAAAGTTCAGTGGAAAAGAAACGAACTTACCGACCAGAATGTCCGTGGTTCGAATCCAACCCTGGCATCTCGACTTCTTCTTTCTGGGCTTGAGCAACCTGGCAATATTCCAGCCCTCGAGGTCCCCTTGGTTAGGATGGCGGCTATGTGCCGAAAGGGTGTTACTGTTGAAAGGTTTTTCAACTCCTCACTGTATTACCACAGGAAAGTATTTGGGTTTGTGGTGAAGTCAACCCGAACGCTAGAGTGTCTCGTTCACTTTCAGTTAAAAAAGGGAAGAAAAAAAGGAAGAAAAGGAGCTTTTTATCCTCTGCACTACGTGAATCAGTCTCCGAAACACTGTTCCCCGTTTGGTTGACATTGGTTAGTTGTTTGAACTGCGCTGGTTGCAAACATTTCGTCACTATTTACGGTGGCATTCTTCACCCGCTAGTGAAGTCAGCTGAATGCAGGTGAAACTGACTGGAGTAGAGGATTACACCCAACCTGATGGTTTTGTCCGGAAGCTTCTGATAAACTCTAAGTTTCAATCATTAACGTGATTACGTTGACCTTTTCTTGCCGTGATGCTTCATGTAACTGTAGGAATCGCAAGAACGATGCAATCACAAACAAATGTGGCTTCCATAAGAACCATTACCCAAGTATCGGAGGACAGGGGCAAAATCAGAAAAAGTGCGTTTCTTAAGGTTTCCAAAGTTTTCGAAATTTCTAATTAAATAATTTGATTTACAAGCGAAATCTAGTTGTTCCATTTCCAGAAGCCAACCTTTGGGCATACACTGACTTTGTCACTGACATTTTGTGAACTATCTATTTCTGGTAAGAGATTTAAGACAGGCAAGAAGAAGAAAACACCCTCTGAAAGGTTTATTTCTGTGTATGTATTTGCTTGACATTTCGTTCAACTGGATGGCAGTCAGCGTGTGAAAACAATTAAAACTAGATAGTGCATCAACTAGGGGTGGGGAACTAACTAATTATGGTTAGGGTTGATGGTGGGAATATAGATTAAACTGGAGTAAGGTTTGCGAATGGATCCTGCCAAGGTAGAGCCAACGACAACGCCATTTCTTGCCGCATATGCGTGTTTGGTATCAACCTTGTATTCGCCACAGCCCCAACCCAGAATGGGGGTGAAATGGCATTATGATAATTGACTAACCGGAATTCGTCCACTTTGAGTAGCTGACCTAAAAAGCCAATTTTGTTTGCTGAAGTGCTATGCGTATGGCTGGTCTGTACATGTGCGTACATGTTTCTACACTTACACTCATGTGTATGCACACAATGTGAGGTGTACTAATTGGGGATGCTATCCTAGAAAGGCGGGACCTGCAATGATCATGGACTATTCCTCGCATATGTACCCGTTGAAATAGTCAAAGTTTTACCTGAAAGTTTGATGCATTTTCGCCACACAATGAAAGATTTGTCTTCAGCGGTTGAAATTTTCGAAAGTTTTATTTGAAAAGGTTTTGGTCATCCGACTTTATCGCAAAGCGTGTTTGAAAGATCATGTTTTCCTCGGATTACTTTTGCCTTTGAGAGGACACTAGGATGATGGGATGCGATTACATAGCTGAAGGAGGTGCACGTTTCAAAACGGTAGTGTAAGGCCTGGAATTTCCAGGCTAACTTACCCTCAGGTGTAAATTATGTGAGCTGAACTCCACAACCGCAAGTTTCTGAATCAGAATTCTGATTCAGAATGAATCAGAATGAACGTATTTTTCAATGGATGCCCCAGATTTTAGCGGGCCAAAAAGTTTCTCATGCATTCTTTCAGTCAAACGTCCACCTCAAGACAAACAAGTGTCCGAAAATCGTCCTATCGGTTACCATCAACAAATGCACAATCTTGGACACGTCCAGCAATAACTATATCATGTTTTTGTATCTTTCATTGGGTGAATATCTTCACATGTGCACAACAACCAAGCACGCGGAATGCCGTCACGTTTTGTTTTGAAAAATTATCCTTCTCAGACAAGTGGTAGCGAAAAATTTCCTTCATGTCAGCATAACTGAATTCTATGTTTACCATACGAAGTTTCGAGGCATACCGAAGAATGCAGAATCACCCAACATTTCATTCCGACTCTGTAGGTATTATGGGGAGAATTGTGTTCGCGAATAATCAGCCTAGGGTGGTCTAAAACAGATAATTATTTTCTAAAGAATCTATTATCTCTGTTTGGATCTGCTAGCTCTCGTTCTTCGGGTGTATTGTCAAGCTGGCAACGCCGAAAGGAAAAGCATTAAGCGTTATTTATGAAGTACACCTCTACCATCATGATGTGCCTTGTCAACAAGTTAGACAAGAAACAAAAGTTTGCCACACAATGCACATTCCGGCCGACTTCGCCAGCATTATTAAAACAAATTGTTTGGGCCTGGTTTACCTTGGTTTTGCATAGTGAACACATAGAACTAGCCAACAGTCTAGAAACATCACAAACGAGAGATTGATCTGGGTTCCAGATGAGATCGCGAGTTACAAAATGCTGGCGATTCCAAACGACGATGGATGTACTACGCATTGTTTGGCTTTGGACCGGATAGCCCTGCTTGGTAAACTCGAACGATTTTTTGTTTTTTCTTCCATGTGCGAAGAAGTCCGTTCAGATAGACGAGATGGGGTTCAATTCAGTCGGTTTCTTTCAAACAGGTGATAAACAAGTGTGCAAGTATTGCTCATTCCAGAAGGCATCAGGTGCACAGACGATTCTAGGCAGTCGTTTTCTACTTACTCATGGCTTTTGTAGCGATCGAGCAGTTTTTATGGCCATCTCCCAATATCCTATTACAGTTTACAGTTCAGAGTCTATAGGTCTGAAAAACTGTTTAATGTATGCCACGTAGATTGCCACGATTTAATTCTTTTCATATATTCCGCTGACTATACAGTTTTAGGGATTGTGGGAAGCTTGTTTGCCGGCAGCACATTCATGGACCAGCGTTCTACGTAGAGCAGACAGATTATCTACGAAAATCACTAGCTAGGATATGGCAAAGGTTGTGTTCAAATCCTGGCTACTAACGGTCTCCCAATTTTGACTGGGACACGTACAGCTGTAATGCAAAAGTTGATTGAAAGATCATTTAAGGACAACGAAGTATAAACAAACAAACAACCTCTTCTATGGACAGTTCATTCGAGACAGAATTCTGGGTTCTAGACCTCGCGGAGATGAACGAAACAGCTGCTGCGAGGAGATGAGATCCATCAAAATTTTGCTAATTACAGTACCATATGAGGCATCGTATGGGAAAGGGCGGCGCCGTGTTCAGTTTTCAACCATGGAAACACTGGAAGCATGAAAATGCAAGCCGGAAACACTGTCCCTGCCTCGGGAAGTAACTGTAAACTAGTATGCCACAACGTTGCCAGCAACTATGAAAGAGACGATTAAGACTTCTTCTGCCTTGTTTTAAAACGTCCCATCAGCTGTGGACAGTTTTAATCCCTCTAAAGGACATCTCCTGGAATACCTTTTCGTCAGTTCTCTGAAGCTTCCCTTGCTGGCTAACGCCATCTCAGAGGTCTTCTCCCCAAAACACAAACCAACTTCGTTTTGCCCATTCGGATTGTCGTTTTCGAGAGGCAGCCAAAATCCAACCGAAACTCTTCCTTCCCGCTTGTTCGATTTTGTCGGCAACATTAACTGTCCAGCAGATTATTTTGACCAAGCTCATCATCAAATCTCTTTGGTGGTTTCTTTTGCAGCTAGTGTCTGACTTCTGAAAACAAGTTCACATGAAATTAAAGCACTTTGGATCGAAAATAAACAAAACATGCAACAAGCTCAAAAAACGTGTTGTCGTGTGGAAGATAAACAGTGACACATAACCATAACCTTCGCGAATTCAAACACTTTCTTGGTAGACCTGATTACTCAGGTATGAAACCTACCAAAAAGGTTTTCCGGCATTTTGTGGCCTAGAATTGTTGATACGGGTAAACGTACTCGTGGTTTTTCATTTAACTATACAGTAAACAGTAAGACTCAGACACATCTAAACCATGATTCATTGGCTCTTGAGTCTAACTTGACCTCGTGGTAGTTCCCCGATTCGTTTGCTTACTCCACCCATGTACTTTTGATCTCCACTTGTTTTGCTCCTCTGTACCCGCTACTCAACTTGCCGCAAAGGCCGTCCCGTCCGACACTGGTATACTAGCATGTGTGTGCGTGAATGTGCACAGCGGACCTACTTATCCGTGAATGTTCGTGCCCCGTTTGCTGTCCATGCCCTGACTTGTTCTGTCATGGTTTCCGTGTTATCGCACCGCCAATAGGGATCATTGTCGGAAAGGACCATAGCAACCCACACTTCAGAGCCATTTTTTAGTTTGTGGACCTTGATAATGCACTGCGCCGTTAGGTGACAGACGTGTGCACGTGTTGACGCCATTAACGTGGACAGGGTAGGTTTGTTTTATAGCTTTGCTTGTCTTCGTGTAAATAGTACCGTAAACTTTCAAACCCAGTTCTTCCTTCTGATATTCGGGATCATGAGACCTACGCGTGACTCTAAGTTAAGTATCGGGGACTTCAGCAGCACTCAACGTTTTTGGTGAGATTGGATTGACAACCCGGTCTATTTGAGACACCGCGTCACATTTGCAGACTTACCATGGACCCGTTCCGGCATGATCCTTCCCTGACTCCCGGTTTTTCCCATCACTATGGTCCGGAGAATTTGGCTATGGTGACCTAATTACGGGAGAAACTTGTTGAGCTGGACGAAGAGGATAGGGACTTCAATCAAGAACGGCAATTTATGAGAGAGACATGAAGCTAAGCGGATGATCCTCATGTTTCTCAGGCTTTGGATGAAGGATGCAACAACTGCCCCCATTACCTCAGAAGAATAGGACAACCGGTCAGACTGGCCTTACATGGGTTGCGCTCCGATGTAGAAGGCGCCTCACAGGAGGACAATCATCGGTCAGTCTGCGCTTCTTTGGGGTGCTCTCCAATAACAATGGACAGCAAATTTTCCTCAGAATTAAACGCCTCTCATTCGCATTGTTTTTTTTGGGTGCGCATCACTAACTACCTGTTAGCAGGCTGTTCCGCCCATTATGTATGCAGGGTTTTATGCCGAATCCGCATATTTGTCAGCGAAAGCCATCGGTGTTTATGATATCAACTTCCAGCCAGTTTCCACAGAGTGCCTGAGGTTCTTGAATCTGCTAGTCTGAAAAAGGCTGTTCGAAACCTGGCTCGATGGCTTTTCAATTTTTGTGTGTGCTATACGACCTGGTTTCGTTCGGAAGGTCACTCGGGGATTACATCATGCCAACTTTGAGCTTAGTCCACCAATACCCATCTACAAGCCAGTGTTTTCTCAATGCATGTATTGGTGTTGTCCAAGTATACACACAGAACTCAGCACACAGTACTCATGTGACCTTTCCGCATTTATTTACTCAAGACAGTGAATAGACTATGGTATCTGGCTATCAATTCATGATACTCATAATAGCCATGTTTTGAAAATATTGTGCCTCTGGGTCTACTAACTTTCAACTTATATGGCAAACGTTCTAAACTTTAAGGGTCTGTCATGCAAAAGAATTTGAATTCAGCTCACCAGAATGCGAACCTCACCGATAGAACTATGATCGCTTCTGCTACATTTCATAGAATTTTAAGAACACCTCTTAAGCCATCATTTAATAATGTGATAGCTAGATTTCTCGGTGAGTTGGTGGCGAACCTGCACTACATATCGTTTGTCTCGGTCGCGTGTGCCTTGTTACACGGGGGTTTCCACTGGCACTCCTGCTTTGATAGTAAGAAAGAGTTGAGGCCTTTAGAATAAGAAGATAGTTTCTAGAAATACACTAATTTGCAAATCAATTTGGTTTTTGCGAGAGACTCACCTGGAACCCAGCTGAATCTCCCGTTTGTGATGTTTTCAGTTTCTACATGGTTTTATCTGTCACCGCATGTGACCATGCGATGTGGATCCCGGGAGTGAAGGCTGACTGGCGCTTTATCACTTCTATGCACGCTCGTGGACGAAGGTTTAATTTTTCAGTCTATAAAACGGGAGATCTTGTGTTCAAAACTCCCTGAAGTTTCGTGAGATGGGCACTGTTGATTCCCAGTCAGGATGAAACAACTGTAGAGTGCTTTTGTACCTTTCAGCACAGGCTAGCATCACTTACAGCAGGAATTCTCCGAAAAAGTTCCAAAATATCCCCACACTATCAACGGTTTTCTGTTTGGCAATCAACCAAACCTAAGCGTACTCCGGATGGTTAGGAAGCTGTAGACTCGCAGTTTTGCATGCTCATTGTGTTCGTGGTTTTCGGGCCTACCTGAAGTAAGCTGATGAATTTTCAAACTGGTCCGGTTATTCCGGACGCGGTCAGCAGATTTCTGGAAACCACTAGACAGCCCACAGCCAGTTTCTTCCTTTTTGGGGCTTGTCAGGTGGGAGCACTCCCGGAGTTTCCATCAAACTTATATTCCACTGGAAAACTTACGCATCACTACGGTGGTGGTTTTTCAAGACAGACGGCTGTGTGCGTCAGACTTTGCAAGTCTGCTAGAAGAACTTCTTGTAGGACTACAAGATAACCTGAAGTGACGATTATTTAACGGAATAGAAAAAGTTGTTTATTTATCCCAGACCTGTCTGTACCAGTCGGTCTATCTGTCTGGTAAATAAATACAAGGATTTGGTACACAGTCCATTACATTACTCGGTTTTGTGGTAGCGTTTGTTTATGATCCACGAACATGAATGACGTCGGAATATTCAACGACTAAGAGAACCTACCGAGAAATTTGCAAGTGTACACCCTAATCACGCTAAAATATACTTCTATTTGAATGATATAACACTCATTTTGCGCGAAAGCGGAGAGGAGGCGTTCAAGAACCACCCAAATTTTCAAGAGCCTACTCAGACAGCAGTGTGTGCAAAATTTATCATTATACGTTGGCCGCCCATTTGACAAGACAGAATGAGATCATCTTCATCTATTGTAGAGACAAAAGATCTTACTACTTTTAGCATTCAGGATCCACCACCTGTTCATGATACATAACTCATTAGCAGTATTTTGTGATACAGAGAATGCTCGTGGACCACGACCATCCTCAGGTATGATCAGTACCATTTACTGAGAATAACCTTCGGTTGTACGATTGCAAATCACCATGTGCTTTGGATACATGAGATGAGAAAACTAGCTTTAAAGCCAGTTCCATCACAATTCAAGAGTTTTCTTGTGCGTCCTCTGAAACGGTTTAAAAAACCAGCAGTGTTGCCAGGCCTTCCTTCGCTTACCTCATGTCCTGTTCCATTTATTGTGGGAAGAAAAATGCAACAGATGAAGAAGTCTTCCCACACTCCTCTTACTTTTGAAGACAATTTTCCGTCAATGTAGCGCAGAAAATGAGTTGGCCTGCCAGCTCGTTCAACCGTTCAAGACTTTCAAAACATGTCCGAACTGGTTAAGAATGTCTCCATCGACTGATATTGCTCATGGGACCCATCACTAGTTTTACGTCCTATGGGACCAATCAGGTGTGCCTAGTATCCGAATTCACACCGAATTCAATGCGTACTAGAACACACTTACAGATTAGTCTGGAAGTGACGACGGATTCAGCAGAATAACTGCTGAACCTCAAAGTGATATTATTCAACCGAATGTCCTAAAAAAGACCGTTTCATGTTTCATTTATTACTTCTCGCGAGATTGACAATGCTTTGCATGAGTTATTATTCAACAATGTGCTTGTACAACCTAGTTACTCATGAAGTCAAAAATACGGTGAAATATTACATTTCAGAGCGAAATTTTGCTGAGCAAATCCCTCAAAGAAACCCACAAGATATCACTGTCTTCGTCTTATTGCACTACAAGCCGTCCGCATTGCTCTACGCTTCGCAGTTTACGTCTTCACTGAAGGATGATTTTACCCGATGCTGGCTCGTGGTTTAGACCATGTGCATGCCGTTTGTGTGGGTACCGCGTTAAAAACTACAGAAGCGAAATAAAATGGTTTCCAAAGTGCCTCCTTCCACTCTACACTAAAGTAAACATTAATTGTAAACTGGATTAAAAAGGATCCTTGGAAAAACAATAACTTGATAGGATGATCGTCTCGATAAACAAACAGTAACCCCCAAATGGCTAAAAACCGTTTTCAAAGAAGAAACTGCGTAAATGACTAATCATTCGGTCCAATCCTGTAAGTGTTAAAGTGATGCGAAAATAAACCTTTAGTTTGCGATATTCCCCAGTTAGTGTGCTAGTGAGTGGACAGCACCATTCTATCCAAGAAACACCACAAAAAATTGACGGTTTTGATTATTTCAAACTTTTCTGAAATATCAATACAGCTTTCGTTCGTTACAAGAATCCGCGTCCAAGTAAGTTATGATAATCCGACAACTGCTGCAACGTTAATCCCCCATTTTGTTGACATTTTACGGTGGTCAAGTAAGAACCATTTCATCTCGGTGAAGTGACCCTTGGACAGGAACCAGTTAGCCACGTAGAGGGTGTCCGGGCCTCCTAAAAACTTTGCCCCATTTATCTACCCTGTCCGGGGTGAAGTGAACCGAGTTTCACTCTTCCACATGAAGCACATACGTGGCGGGTAGTCGGCGATATTGCTTTTCGTCAGTTCGTCAATCAGTGATATGATACTCGATTGATTCCGCCAATGACACCACTGTCAAAATCAGATTTGTTTATCATAGTAGGTTGGAATGGAGGAGGTGCTAAATCAGCTCCTTTGATTAAGCCACTTGAAATGGACAACTAAAACCCGCATCTTGAAGCCACTTGACTACGGTCAGTCGAAGAATAGAATTTAGGCTCTGAGATGGCCTAAATTCCTTCAATGGATAGCCTTTAGTTGAAGTTCGAAGTTTGTACCTTCGGCAGAGTTAGCACATAAGGCACGCATAAGAACCTGTGTGTGACGAGAAGTCTCGATGCCAAAAATCATTAAAGAAATTCGGAAAGGATTCGATCTACCCAGTACGTACGAGATCATACGGCTTGCATGATGTGTGACCGTGTATGGCTTAGTAGGACCGCCATTGTCAGACACTAGCAGAGTCACACCGGCGGGTCTACTGGGCGTCGATAGCTGTACAGCTGTTCAGCTTCTGAATCAGCCCCTGCTTTGCGCAGTATTCTCCTGAAGACAACAATATCGCTAACCTTATGGTCGGTGACATACAGCTGCGTAAGTAGGTACCACTTTAACCGTGAGCTAATAAGTTGTCTCTGGCAGTATGGTAGAAAAAGTGCGAGATCTTGTGAACTTAAAGAAATTGGCGGATGATGCCGTTTCCTTAGTGCCAAAAAAGTAATTGGTGCGATGACCATCGTTTTGACATAACGTCGTTGCCGAGTAATGGCTTGCGTAACCTCTCCATGCGTTATCCCACCGATCTTATTTCCTCATGTATGTCGAAGATTTATACGCTACACTACCCCTAGCTTCACGAACCACCTGTGTTTGACCAACTGTGCGCAAGGGCCCAATAGTTTGGCTACTGTTGACTGGAAAATATGGGTCGGAATTGAAACTTTCTTTCAAACACTGGTAGAATTCCCACCCACAGTCTTGATCCTTTAAAGACAAATCAAGCCGAATTTATTTCTCCGCTCTCATGCTTTGGTTCTTGAGCTCGAGATAGCTCATTGGCTAGAGCGTGAAATTACTGACAGAAAAGTCCGTCGTTCGAACCCAGCCCCGTCAACTCGACTGCTCCTCTCTAGGCTTCGGCAACCTATAGCTTCCTTCAGATAGCACGGCAGCTAGGTTCCGGACGAGTGTTACCGCTGAACGGTTACTGTTAGTGTCGCTAAAGTCTCATCTTCTGCCTCAGAGCTTGACGATAGTAAACTCGGATATTCCAGTTTGAGGACTATCAGATTTGAACTATCATGTCTCCAAATACTAGCGACATCATTGTCTATGCCATTTCGGCTGGCAGGTCGTTTTTAACTGCTTTCAGTAACGGAAATATAGTTCATTATCCCCCGATTTTGATCAAACCTTATATTTGGAGAGGGTTTTTGTTCCTTTAATGCTTGCACTAAATATATCATGGAGATATTGTTAAGTGGCTACGGCTTCAAGAACAATACAACAATGATAAACTAGTGAGAGCGAGCTGTATCGTATGCCATATAAATGAGTAACGCGCTATCACATCGGTTCTGCCACTTTAATCTTGAAAAAAACTATATATCTTGACAGCGGTCACTTTATGGTTCACATGACAACAAAAATCATAATTAGCAAAAGTAAGCTTTGGTGAGGTTGAATCGGTTACCTTGAGCCAGCATCGTTCACAGGGACTACCTTCAGTCGTCTTAGCTAATGTAGGTCGTTATACGCATTATGATGTAGAAGTTAATGAACTAGAAATTTTCGGCAGTCCGACTGACAGTATCAAGTGCCGATAGCGTGAAAAGGTACCGCCCAACTTTGCTCCAATTTCGATTCCAACTGAGTGCTGGTTAGCCCAGAGTAAGTATTACGCCGCAGAATTGTAATTTATAGTTAGCTGTGGTACCTTCAGTGAACAAGCACTAACGACATGTCCGTATTCAGTTGATAAGTGAATGGGTTCGTGAAAGAAACCGATTTTTTAGTTGATACTGGTTAAGCCGTTGACCAGTTATACATAGTCAGTAAGCGGTGTGTTTCACGCGAATAAATTGGAACTCAGTAGACACTAACAGGCCAGTTGAGACCATCATGTGGCACCTTAGCAGCAAGATATTTGTGTCGCAACACAGAACCATATTCAGGGAAGTGATTGAAACAATTCAATAATCAGTCCTCTCTGGATTACCTATGAGACTTTGAAAGCGCGATAGCAAACGCTACTTCTAGTGTTCCGTAGAGTTGGGAAAAATACTCCAATTTACTTATCCCATGTTGGTGAAAGGGACTGGGGGTGGTCTATTCCATTCTAGCACTGGTGGTCAGAAGTTTTACGGATGCGCTCCAGCTGTTGTTTTTCAGACGTATTCTTCTCTTCAAAGATGTATGAGTAAAACAAAATATCGTGGCTATCATATCAAAATAGTTTGGATTAGTAAGCTTCCTGTAAGTCATTTATGAAAAATTTCAGGCTATGAATGAAATAACGCAAAAGATGGCGTACGTCGTTTGGCTGATGTCGCAGGTTTTCAAAGTAAGGATTGTACAGTCGTCAATTCGTTATTACATACTCAGTCTTAGTATACGTCGTACTCCCTTCGATTTACAAGTTTTGAATCTTGACTGCTGTTTATGAGGAAGTCGGTCCTCTGTGAGAAGCGATTAACTAGGTCACCATGAAAGCTGCTGGTCGCTTATGTAGAACCGACTGACGGTTTATCTGTTCCATCAGTGCATGGAAGACCGACAAAGTCGTTGTTCATAATAGTCGGCTTGAAATGCATATGAAAACGGATCACCTCGTCGACTATTGCATAAGTTTCTACTTGAATAATGTCTGGAATCTATACACATGAGACGCACTTCGGGTACCCTGTAGCTGAAGATCAGTATGCAGAGTTCTGAACGGTTCAGTACGCACACCACTCTGCACCTCTTATGCTGCCTGCGATGACGGTCGCCCGAAAAATTCCCGACCGGTTTGAAAACACCACATACGTGGCCACTGTTGCAGCTGCTGTATCAGCCCCTGTCTTCAAGGACACTTTACTAGATAATGTTAAAGAGTATTCAAATTCGCATTGCTGCAGTGGTCAACGGAATCATTGGTTGCGGTATATTACCGACAGCACTGTGATTAAAAAGTGACCCGTCAAGTTAATTGCTTCCGGTGCATAGACGTCTAATTTTGCGGTAAAAATAACCGGAGATTTTCAACTTATGAAGCGACAATACCTCGAACTAATTTCTCGTTTCTGAATTCCTACAAGCGTGTATGGGAAGGGAACTTGTCTTCCGTCTACTAGTATTAATCAGTTAGTCGAATGATCTTTGTAAAAGTGGGCTGTTTTTAATCCTTAAAGTCAGAGAGACACTCATGCCCACATTTAGCTGCCCCAGCAAAGTTAAACTAGCCTAATTTTTATCTTATAAAAATGGATGCCTAGTGAGAATAATGACAGCAAATGATAAATGTGACAGCTTACTATCCCAAGCAGAAAGTACACTGACACTTTAAAGCATGCCAAATGAGTTATTCGATCTCGCAGAAACAAGCCTTTTTTCTGATATAAAACAAATGATTCATTCTGACCTTTTCGTTCTCAAATCCAATAACGTCGGCTCGGAGTGGAGAAAAACGTTCTTGCGTATTTTCTGCTCGTACACTTCGTCCATCCCAAAAGTTTTAGTCCCCCGTCATTCTGGTGTATAAGTGCACAGCCTGTGAGACAAATCACTCTCGAACATTTTTTTTCGCGCCACCTCACTTACCTCTAAGTTAATCGAGCCTTCTCTAATGGCATTCGACACACACTTCGTCGTGTATTGTCGGAGTAAATTACACCTGAGCAAGACCCAAGAGCATTTCATTTGTCTTCATTCTTGCGTGGTCAAAAGGTTTTCAACCAGTCTCCTGGCACTTGTTTCGGTAGTCATCTGGTCACCAACAGACTGGAATAAAGCGGACAGCACAATCTTCTTTGCCTAACTTTACATGAAGTTTTGCTCTCGTCACATTTTTTGATTCCTGGAGTACTAATGAATGTGCATTGGACTATGTCAATACTGCAATGCAACTGGTTTCCGTATAGATAAACTGTCAAACGTTCGCTGCCATATAGTCAAACATGCAAACTACAGCCTACTAGTATGCAGTCGTACGGTTCCATTGAAATCACTGTTCTTTCCAAATCGAGTGAATACTCGGAGAGGCCATGTAACTTATATCTTAGGTAATCTTTTCTGTGTGACATTTATGATCAGGTAGCATGAATAATCGCAACAATGCATTTTACTCTGCAGAAAACAGTTTCAACTTCCGACGAATGTCATTCGAAATTCAGTAGACAATCGCTCGCAATAGAAACCCGTTGCAACGAACTGAGTGAAAAAATCTGCGTCTATTCGAACCGAAGCTTGACAGTATCAAACCAAGGAGATTAATTGCGTTGTTGGCTGCAGTAAAGCAAAGTGTGTGCGATAGCCTTGGAGACATTGTGTGGAGCAATACGGTGATACTTTGAGGAAGCACAGTACTCCATGTCTAGGTAACTTAGAATAAATCCATTCTTAGCAATTTCCAGTTGTTGATAGACTTGCAAGTTATTTTACATGGGAGCTTCCTACCACCTCCAAAGATGCAATTTTTGCGGCTCGCTGTATTTACAAGGTCAATCTTGCACGTGGAACTCCAAGAAAAAACCAAGAAAGACTTCAATGCATAATCGAAATTCCCCTCATACCATTGGTGGACAGTTACGTTCGTTGCCTTCTCTTGATTTCGTTGGCTGAATAATGCTAACTGAACCAAGTTCTTTCATCAGGAAGTCGAGAAACAGCCATTAATCCTAAACTTGCGGTCAAACGAATCTTGTATAATTTATCTCCCCAGCGGTAGGACACAAGGGTGAGTCTACTGCTGGACGCTCGAAAAAAGTGTTCGTCTCTCATCGAGAGGCTTAGGGTTCTGTGCCATAGTGAGGCATAGCACAATAGTCAAAATATTTCAGATGTGTAGGCAATTTTCAGGCGTTTACCTTGAAATAAGAAACACTCTGACTGCGCCAAAAGTCTGTCTCCCATACAGAAAATACTGTACCTGTGAGTGTGGTACCAATTTTCACACCAGGTTTATACTTAAAAGTGAACTGCCAGAAACTCTTGTTAAGTTGAGCGTAGGTATTTTCGTATCAGGGAGATAGTTTTTTATTCATCAGTACAAACATTTTTAGTGTTAGCAGCCTGCAAGGCTGATAGAGGACGACTAAAATAGTGGTAATGAAAATTCTCCGGACAGTGGTTGCCTTTTGCTACGTCGTTTTTTATTGACGGCGTTACTATTGTAGATCATACTCAACTTTGTCAGTATCCATCACATCTCCAAAGTCAACTTGTTTTTGTTGGCTAACATTTTCCCGTAACGCAGGAATTGGTGGACAAGGAAATCATAAAATATTTTCCGGAATTCAGTATAGCCCGAAATTAGATGGTGAAATATCACTCCGCATTCGGAAATGTAAGTAGATATCAGACATGCCAGCTGTGATCCAGTTCACAATGTGGATGAAGAGCTGCTTCCGAAATTTAATGGATGTATACACACACACAGGTGTAGCTCTTGAATGACACAGTTTCGTGCCGAATTGATGTTCTTCCTAAGAGACAAGAATTCATAGAAAACTCAAAACTTACACATTGTTTTTCAGAGTGTCATACATCTCAGCAAGTTTCCAGCTCTTGGAAACAACGAATTACTTCCAGATGCCATCCGCAGTATCGAACATGCGAAACGTTGATAAAACACAAAAGTGTTTACGACACACTTGCAAACAATCAAGATTTCTCCATAGTTCAGGCGGGTTAGTTAGCACACGATTTTAGTGTAATCCCGCAATAGGGGTTTTGACAATGCTTTGTGTTATTATTCTCTTCATGCCTTTAATAAGAGGTGTTTTTTAACTTTATTGTATAACTCGAAGTATAAGTGAATGGGCCGTATTCGCACATAACAAGAAAGCACACTTACCAAACCGATCAACCAAACCACAAGTGTTCGGCACTACGAAAAACTGGCTTAAAATCTCGGCACTTGGTACATCTTATCTGTAATTGTTAGATTTGATTGATAGTTTGGGCTCGGAAATCAACCCACAGTCTGTTTGTTTCTCCGCTTCGCGTCTCTCAGAACTGCATTACCAGGGATTTACAATGCATCAGAACTCAGTTCCTCACAGTCTGTTTGTTCCTCCGCTTCGCGTCTCTGACATCTGCATTACAAGAGGTTTACAATGCATCAGAACTCAGTTCCCAGAGTGTTTGCCTGATGGTAAAAACAAATGTTTTTAAAAACCGTATGCTATCAGCGATTATGAGAGACAAGGAATCAGGAAGGCGAGTTTACTAATTTTTGATGCGAAATACAGCTAACCAGTTTGTATGTGTTTTTGTTGCTGTTGGCTTGCTTATATTTAGACCAAACGTTACTGCACTAGTGTTTTGCAATAAACAGATATTTGGTTATACGAACAGAGACCAAGTCAACTCGTTGTACGCTCCTTCCTTAGTTGAAATCATCGGTGAAATAATGGAGGAATACATAGCAAGTTGGATGACTCTAAAACTCATGTACTTTTTATGCAACAACCACAGCGGCCTGTGTGCAGCACATTCAGTTGAAGAACATCATAAACGAGCAATTTACTTGAGTCTCCCGTGAAAATCAAATTGATTTGCAAATGAGTGCATCTGTCGAAATCAGTCCAATTTGGGTTCAAGTAGAACTTAAGGTTGACGGAATCTCGGGGACTGCGCATACCTGATGAGCCCCAAGAAGGGCGAAACCGGTCGTGAGCTGTCGAAGAGTTTTCGGCAACCTTATGAGTAGTTTCCTTTATGAAAACCACAGCAACTGTTTAGACACAGCAGTATTTCTAGAGAAGATTTAGGAAATACACTGAAACAGTTGATCGAAATAGCCCAGCTTTCATGGCGCCGATTAACCAGAAAGTGCTGATAGGTGGATAGATGGTCAGCACAACCACGACACTTACTGAGATATTCAATGCTTCGGACAAACTAGAAAACTCAACCGAACTTGGACATGTTCGCAGATGTTTCAGGCGCGTCTAGCATGCGCTGATGGAGGAGCAGAATTGCAAATTCCGGATTACTATTGAGTGCCTGTGAGAGCAAAACTGGAGTCCAGTGTTTTATTTCTGTGATGAAAACTTGTCAGAAAACACCAAAAATGCTGCTCAAAAGAGAGCGATATAAATATAGAGCGAGTTAGGCATGGATCATTAGAAATATGCATGAAAAGAACTTAAATATCACAATGACAAATGTGACTAAACAGAATAGCAACTAGAAACGGACGTATTGAGTAGGTTCTGTAAAGGGGCCTGGTAACCGTCTTGTATAGAGAAGCAATTAGAGAAACATCTCCATATGTGAGAACTATTTTTGTCCGGGTACCAGCTCAGGTAGTCTGGACTACCCGGCAAACCGAGCATCTTGCACGTGTGGCCGAAAATCAGCTGAACCTGGATGGGTATGATCATTCCTAATGTTAAAAAACGTGCTCAGCGCACTTTTCAGTACACAATGAGAGCCGCCTCATTGATTAAGTGACCAAATAGAAATAACAGTTCGACAGCCTGAGATGGGCTTTGCTAATAAACGAACACTGAATGGAGAAAGCATCCTTACATAATCTGGTTTCACCAAGTTGGTTCAAAAATGTGAAACAATCAATTAAACGCTAATAATATCTCAGTGATTAGAAAACAAATAACGTATGAATTGAAACAAAATTGTAAACCTTCCATGGATGGTTGGACACAAAACATAAATCCGCGCGCTGGGAAACTGAATATTGAAAACTTTTAAAAGTAGAGAGTAAAATAAGATCGCAAAAGCGAGTATCTTCTGGGAAAACGGGGTGACAAAGGGTTGTTTATAGCCACACAGAAATGAAACCCGATTTGGATGGCCAGAAGGGCACGGATGCATCACTGGGTGAACGGTGGAGAAGTGAAGCGCATTGGAAATGAAAGGAGTTCAGTAGAGTAGCTACCCTGGGGATGGAGATAAAAGGTCCAAACGGTTACTTCCTGACAATGAGCTGGGGAATGCACATTGCCTATCGAATAAGGAAATTTAAATAATTAACTTTTCATTGGATACTATCCGGGATGACAGATTTCCCTCCACAGAGGGAGGTTCTGGAACTTGTACAGCTGAAGAAGAGAGTTCCGAAGGCTCGGATGACAATAAAATCCATGTTCGGGGGCCAACCAAAGCTGTTCTTAAGAGGTAGAGTTGGAAAGGTTCAATCAGGAACAGATGCAAGGAGAAGCAACAGAGGGATATATATATATATAGGTACTCCAAATGTGAGTATTTATGCCAAGGTGCTCAGTGTAATGATGACACGCACAAGCTTATCGCTAAACACAGTAAGGATGAACAGGAAGCTCTCCTAAGCAGACCAGCACATGCTGGAAGAGGTAGAAATCGCGAAGGATTCAAGGTACGATTAGAACCTGTTGTGGAGCACAGAACGAAAAGTGGGAGTTGCCATTAGGACTAGGTAAAGGTGTTTAGCAACAGGAAGCACCCACAAACAATCCTAATTGAGTTGGAGGATCGCGAGAAACAGGTTGGAGGTACTGAGGCGGAGGTTGGAGGAGATTGAGCAGAAACTGAAGCAAAAAGTTTATCAAATATTTCCATGTTCACTCGGCGGAGCGGAGTGGGAATCTGTAAGTCCCAAATATGAGGATAAAAGACAGCACGAGGACTTTGACCACCTGCTTTTGTAAGATTTCAAAAGTATTCATTTCTGTCAAATATACTGGACACTTGGTCCACTTGATGAACATATCCCTAGCATATTGGGGGTACGGAAATCTTGAGCTGTGACTTTGACCGAGTAGGATGAGCAGGATAGCTAGGAAGTACAACACTGATAAAATTGGTTCATTTTTCCAACACAATGAAGACAAGAATGATTAATCCCTGCTTAGTGTAAGAACCTTTCGAGTTTAGGACAATGGTTTAAAGACTCGAATATCTTCTCGATGGGGACATGCATGATAGACAGCTAATTCTCACAGGCGCGTGTGCGACGGATGAGGATACGTTGCCCCAGCCGTCGCCGGGATGCCTCAGTCTTTCTAACAGCTGACCTGTTTTAGTGCGCACTATTTACTCACAAAGGCCAGTATGGCCTAGCAACTCATGTCGAACGTCACTCAGCCGACCAAGGGTGAAATTGCACATAGCAGATCTGTTTGGTACCATATGCACAAAATAAGGCAAATTTTAGCGGGGAATCTGTGACATGTTCTCCCTTGAGGTTCGTACAAATCAACTGGTTTCGCTTGAGGATGACTGTTACAAGTCTGAACACTCAACATTGAAGCTAAGGTGGGTGGACACAAAATGGAATTCATCGTTGAACAATTCACCAGTAACCCAAAATGGATAGAAGTCTTTCACACTGCTGGTGGAATTAGCGACTAACTTGCACCAACGGTTGAATAATGATCTAAAAGACCCTGTGTATATTAGGGAGTATTTTAGATGTAGCTGAGTTCACCAGGACAAAATTCCTCGAACTGGAGAGCGATTCTAATACGTCCCGTTGTAAGCTCCCGAAAGGAATCAGCACATTTTCTACAATTTCATTGGAAAGCACTAGTTGTATGTCGTTTTATGGATCTCAGATGAATAAACCTCCAGTTTTTCTCTTCTCACTGTCGAAATTAGATGATTTTCCAAAACTCAATTTTGTTTATTTTTAGCTGCAGTTTTAGCTTTAGTTTAGTTTTAGTTTTTAGTATTTTAGCTGCAGTGGACTTTATTTTACGGTATTTCTACTCCATTCAAATCCGGTTAAACTGGTAAAATGATGCCTGAAACTCAAAACCGCTGTTTGAACTCGCCCTCAGTTGGATAGCTAATACAGTGGGAGATTTGCTAGCAACATTATCCACATACCACATGAGGGTAGCTGTCCCTCACGGCACAATAATCCACTCGTGAAATAAATTTCAACGCATTGCGGAAAATCTCTGACATGATTGACCCTGCATCAAACCTCAAGAAACATGCCTCATAACATTGTTTTCACTTTTGCTTTTGTTTTCTCAAGCCTCGTTAGGCAACAGAGACAAAAAAACATTGATGTCAACCTACAGATGACCTACATTGATCTGAAAGGGGATTATCGAATAGAGAGAAAATGGACGCAGTCTATACAAAAGATGTATGGCTTAATTCGTTAGAATAAAGACAGAGTGATTTCGGCCCACAGATTACACAAGCCTTCTTAAAGACCAGTTGCCCATTTAAACCAAGTCACGTAAGTGGTTTGTTGTGGTCGACGGCTACGTGACTCTATACCCTACCTTAGAATAAATTAACCATAGTTTTTACCCATTACACATGGCTAATAAATAGTATTCAGGTAGTTTCTGAAGGACAGATATCTCGGATCTCCCCATCAAGGTTCAGATGGTTTGCGAGCTAGTGCATACCAAAAAGGACCCAGTAGCCGTTGAGGATTCTCTGGCTTGTCAACATAGGTTGGCTCTGCATTGCAGGTCAGTAGAAAATTTAAGTTGTCTCAATGTATGACGGATGCTCTCTAATTTATCCAACATCTCTAAACATCTCCCCCAGTTGACAAGCGGATGCTTATATCAGAAAACCAGTACAAACATGGTTGTCTATAAGCTGAACTGCTGAAAAAACTCCAAGCACGCGGTCCGCAGTCTTCCGTTAAGACTGCCCAAAGTTAAGAACATTTGTCTGAGCATTCCCTAGCGCTGAGAATATTAGTGAATTTCGGCACATGTGCTAAACCAAGCGAAACTGTTCAAAGTTGGTTACATTTGAACAATGAGCTGAAGTAGCTTAACAGACTTTCAGTTTTGACATATGCACTAAGGGCATCATTACGGAAATCTGCTAGAGTGCGAACAACTTTGGATGAATCGATGAATCGTCAGACAGTTTGTTACAAATACAAGGTGACGATATGGGTTTCCTTGTCAAACTATTTACTGTTTGCGTGGAGCGGGAGCTATCCATAAACAGTGGTCGTCAAAGCAGGTTTGCAGATGAGTATCGCACTAAAAGCATGAGTGACTAGTTGGACAGCACCGCCCATCAAATGTTTGAAACAGGAGTGAACCAATATCAGTTGGCAGACTTTGACACGACAGGATTTACTGTACTGATCGTCAGAATGTAATCCTTCGTCACGTTTTTACAAAACTGACAGAATCCTACCACCTTCATCCAGTTACTCCGGTAATTTAGTTAATGATGAATAATTTGCTAATGGCAGTTCATTGACAACGGACAACACATGAACGCAATGTAAGACGGTATTCACGGTAGCTCAGATGGTATGCAGTTGGTTGAGCGAAAGAACCCAGCGCTCAGGTGTTCCTTTCATTTTCCAACAGAACCTGAGCTAAAGCTGTCACCTTGCCGTGGTGGCCCAGATTCTGTGCTGAAGCTATCACGCGAGCTATAATGCTGGAACTCAGTTCCTAAAGGTTCATCGGTACCAGGAATGCCAAAGGGGAGCGACCCGACGAAGAACAAAGAGACGCCTTTTCGACAGCCCACGACCGGTTTCGCCCTTCTTGGGGCTCATCAGGTAGGCGCAGTCCCCGAGTTTCCGTCAGCCTTATGTTCTACTTGAACCCAAATTGCACTGTTTTCGAGAAATACACTACAAACATCACAAACGGGAGATTCAGCTGGGTTCCAGGTGAGTCTCTCGCAAAAACCAAATTGATATGCAAATGAGTGTATTTCTCGAAAAGAGATACCTTATTTCTAGGCGGTCTGGAGATAAAGTCATACTATCCTCTGCAACAAAAGTGTGGAAGCTGTAAGGTGACCAGCACGCCCATATTTGTGGAACCTGCGATGCTGCCTTCTCCCGAGGCAGGACGGTTGGAAAAGGTCGGCCCTAAAAACCAAATACTCCGATCGCATAACGGTTGACCGTGACCGCCGGCACATTATTCAATACGGTTGAAATACTTTTAAAACCAAAAGGCACCTGCTGTGCGTAACTGCATTAGGGGCGAGGTAGTCATGCCTTACTCCCTACGTTTTCTGACCCCTTGCGGCCAAGTGGATCAGACCACTGTGTCATTGGTTTCGGGAATGATCCCCAAGAAAAGC
This sequence comes from Clonorchis sinensis, assembly GCA_003604175.2. Lineage (NCBI taxonomy): Eukaryota > Metazoa > Platyhelminthes > Trematoda > Opisthorchiida > Opisthorchiidae > Clonorchis > Clonorchis sinensis. The sequence continues at coordinate 93,495,100 of CM030369.1, read as the reverse complement.
CTAACAACCACTTCCTTGAGGTGCGAACATTTCAGCCAGGGGCTAGCAGCGGTTTTAGCAATGCTTAGGTAACCAGATGGTTTTGAGAATAAGGAACTTCCTCCTGATAGGTCAATTACTCACGCTTTATAGGTTACGTTGGTTAGGGCATGTACTCCGCATGGCGGAAGACCGTCTGCCTCGCAGAGTCCGTTTCGCCGAGCCCTATGCTGACTGGAGGAGACCAAGAGGTGGACAGTGTATGGTCTGGCTACGAAGTATGAAAACACTAACCAGTAAACCGAGTCGGGTCGACAGCTGCCGGCCCCCTGGATGGGGACCCTGGGACTCAACTCACCAACGGCTAATGACACTGACGGAAATGGCCCAATCGTGCAGTCATTGGAGGTAGTGCAGCAAAGCTACTGCCTTAGCTAACCAGTTCCCGAACTAACTGAACGTGCAATCGCCTCCGATGCTTGGCTGTACATCCCACACTCTTCCACTTTCCGGTGATCGAAACTTCAGCAGATTAAAACAATCTGCCCATGGTATACAATTTAGAGCTGACAAATTGATTGATTTGGCAACAGGCATTCTTTTGCTTTTATTCAAGAACATCGTATTCCATGTCTTCTCCATATCGATTTTTGGGATGGTTGTTTGTTCACCAGGTGTTCACCATGCTGGTCACATAAGTTTCTCACTAACAGCATTGACTATTAGCGGCTAATCCGTTGGAAAACACGGCGAATCATGGTTAGTTTCACCTTCGGTCTTGCCCTCAAAGAAGCGGCTGTCAAGAATACATTTAAAAACCCTGTCTGTATTACGAGAAACCAGATGCCTTTTGAGGAAGGGTCTGATCATCCAGATTAAAATGCGTATTACGCAGCTGTCGTATCCTGATGGAAACTACAACCTTAGCCGTCCGACTAAAAAACGGACAACCGCACGGTCCTACTGATAATACATCTGTGCGCCAACTCACACCAATGCAAGTTGTAATGCAGAGCTTAACACTTCCGTATCACCGCGATGTTGCACTGAGATTTCCTCAGTTCCTGGCCTCCTAGTGCTATTCCATATGCGCAAAAGTACGCAAATTATTATCGTGAACCTTTTTTTTATGAATCGCTGTTCGCCTTGTACACGGTTCATGCAAAAGACGTGTCCGGCTTAGATCAAGAAGCATTAGGGTGTCACTGGGATGACCACAATATTAAGTCTCGTTGGAATCTGCGGGTTTCCTCGAAGCGTGGGCAGTCAGTGTGTTTCGCTCCTCGGGTGAACATTCGTGGAACCGACCGACTTATTCGCTCTTTCAGGAAACCACTCTGGTGGAGTTTTCGTATCCCTAAATATGAACGAATCTGAAACTGTTGGAGCAGCAAATTCACCTTTGGTCATTATTAAGGTTGTCTAAACTGTGTTACCCTAAAGATTTTACATCTCAACGAACCCAGTTCGAAATTTTGCACTTGAAAGCACTGTGTTCTGCTACACTGTCTTAGGGAGATAATGCACATTTTCAAGATAGTTTAGGAATTATCTTTGTCCAGCTTGTTTGTCAGACCACCAGGAGAGCTACATAGAATGCACGGAGAGACTGGATTGTTCTGTCGTTGTGAAAAGCTGAGCAGACTCGCAACCAAAAAACCAAACTACGCGTAGGCTGCGTGTATTCGCTTTTCCATTTGTTTTTTTCGGAACTTTTGTTGGAAGCTAAATGCCAACAGCGTCAACTGAACTCCAAAAAGTATTGACACTATTGGTTGCTGTGTCAATATTGGTAAGGCATCGAAATAATGGTAGCTCGAGTGAGTTTATTGGTTGTTGTTCTTTTATCGAGTTTCGCGGTTGAATTACAAACCATAAGAGGAGACGAGAGGAGATATCACCAGTGGATAGTTGCTGATGTCTCCTCATATGATGACGAAACGTTTGCAAGTCAATTGCCAAGCTCGACGATCAGAACAGCAGTCACATGATCAACAACCAATAAACTCATCCGAGCTACCAATTTTCCGACATATTGCCAGTATTGATACTGGGTCAGTTTCATCATCCGGCGATTGATGTGGTGTTCTGGTAACTTCCAGTGACATAAGAACTGATTTTGTGATGGCTAGGCTGCCACAGGTACGCCCAAGCCTATACAGAAGGCCCATGAGGCAGCACTCGTCGGTTTGAGATTACCAGTGTGGTCCAATCTCCATAGCACTAGTTACCACACGCAATCCGCTCTAAACAAAAATCTTAGGAAGCAGTTTTTGTCTTACCTCCACCTGTAGAAAGACCCTGCAGAAGTGTGCCTTCTCAGGTATGGCTTAGTCGATTACCGAGTTATTCAAATCAGGGCGCTGAGAGGAATTCCAGTTTCCGTTACTAGTTCGGCTCCATCCGATTGTAAAATTCATATTGTATTGCCAGCATCCGTTACGAAGTCCACCTTTGGCAGCATTCAAACTTAGGAGAAGCGCAAGCGATTGACATACTTCCTATGCTTAAATAAACGCAACTGAAAGTGTAAAAAACAGGGTTTTCGGTCAGTGACGTATACTTCGACGCCTGAGTTACCTACTTAGGAATGAAATCCTTAGCCTAAAGAGTACATCAAATGATTCAAGGCTTTTGAATTCATTGAATCAATACTTTTGTCAATCACACTGAATCCCATCATCTTCTAAGTGGTTGCTCTAAGCTGTCCATATCTCTGCGACACTGGATTTTTGACATTAGTTTTTATCATAGCAGGATTATACGGAATTGTAAAGAATCATACTTAACGCTGTAAACAACATTTGGAAGGTGTTAGCCAAAGTGAATTTATTTGTACTGAACGAAGTATGCAGTAATTTTTGGTCGGTTCGGAACATGACAAGATCAAAAAATGATGAATAAAACAAAACACTCCTAAACCGCTTTCAACATTCAAGTATGCAAATGTAATCAAGTGACATTAACCGACCAAAATGACACATTTGCACAAAACACGCTAGAACCTAATTTGTTTTTGCTGAAACATTTGCCTTTAGTTAAGCTGCCGAAAATTCACCTTTTCAAATGGTATTCCATAAGAGACCAAGCCAGAATAATTAAACTAAGTTTTCGCATCTGTTCTGTTTCCAAAGTAAACATTGCTGGTTTCAAAATAGGATAGTATGTTAGCTTTTCTGTCCAAATATTTAGAGATGTCGGGAGGATGTTTAATTTCTGACACAAATGAATCGTCTATAACCATCTTCGGGGTTTTTCAGCACTGAAGCAGTCGGCTGAATGAGCGTGTGAACGAGGCTTTTGTACACTACGAAAGACGTGCACTCTGAGGATACGGTAAAACGGTGGGTGACAAACGACGGTTGCTAAATTGTGCCTGCGGTGACCATATCCAACGCAACGTGTGTTCAGAGCCCTACTAACAGCTCTGGGGGGTGTCGGTGACTGTATTCGTCAGGACTGGCAGGGCCACAGCCTAAAACAGTCTTAGGCAGCCGGAACAATACCCATCGTGATTTGTCAACAGTTAGCAGCAGTGCTTTATTCCCCCACCTACACAGGGCAAGACACCAGCCAGCCACATAAGGGGTACCTTATGACAGTCTAAAGAAGTCAGGTATCAAATATCCGAACATAAGAGGGGGAAAGGACTGACAGATTAAAAGGTTTGTTCAAGTAGATGAGTAAGCACATCTCGGAAATCCAAAGACCACCAGAGGTTTGAAAAGGCATCGTCTGCCATTAAATGGATCAGAACTCAAAATAACAGCTAATCCTTCGTATGATGGCGATCTGACAAGGGGTGTTCGCGTCTAACGTGTTAGGTGCACACGGCCCGAACTTTGAGAATACTTCGAAACTGACGAAATCATATTGTAAGCATAAAACCTTTGAAGTTGACTTGGATTTTAACAGGCGACCCTACTGAATCCAAGTTAGAGAATATAGAAAACGAGATATTCAGCTGGAATTCAGTCAAGCCACCGGTAGAAAAACCAAATTAATGTGCGAATGAGTGCAGTTCGCCGAGTTCATACAATTTGGGTTCATGTAGGACATAAGGTTGACGGAAAGTCGGAGACTCTGTCTAGATGGTGAGCACCAAGAAGGGTGAAACCGGCCGTGCGCTGCCGAAACAGTTTCAGCAACCCTATGAATAGTTTCATTTAAGAAAATATACTGCGATATCTTAAATGTCGTACCAACGAAAGCACGCGACCGTCTTTGTGTAGCATACTCAGTTGAATAATATCGCGAACGCGAGTCTCGCTGGGGTTCATTTGAGTCGCCCGTAAAAACAAAATTAGTTTGCAGATGAGTGCATTTTGCCAGCTGTGAACAATTTGGTCTTCACCCTATATATGTATATTAAGTAATTCTTATCTAGTGAAAATGGCCAGTTCTCATCCAATCTATGACATCCAATAAACACTGGTAAACAATGCTTCCCCCGTATCCACGAAGGTGGAAAGCGCTGCTAGTGAAACATCTAATTCTTGTGTGCTACAAAATTCTATCTTGAGCCTATTACAGAAAGAATTTCTTCAGAACATCTCTTCCCATCAGGTCATCTCCGGTGACGCACAGACAGTATTTTCAGTGTCTATAGGTAATGGAAATCCTTTAGTTGGGTGGTTCCTGTCGACGACTTCAACAAATTTCCATTACTTAATATCGTCGACCTCATTCTGTCATGTGTCAACCGTACGTGGATAGCAACGGGCATTTGATGGGACTCAACTCGGTCCAGCCCTGTTTCCTACATATGCTAATGATATTGTTACTCAAATTTGCACTGACATTGCCTGCTTATTTGCAAGCGACAAAAATGCCTTACGCTTTCCCTTTCAACGAACTGAAATGATCCGCTTGGTCCTTAAATTCACCGTCATCCTGCAAGAACCATGCCCTCATCAAGCGTCGTGCACCTCCATTCTGTTGTACTTCAGTTCAGGATCTCCGCAAATTGAATGTTGGGCAATAGGCGTGACATCAGCAAATGTTACATTCTTACTCTCAACGTCCGGAAACAACCAGCTGGTTGTAACTAAGGTCTGCACTTACACTGATTACATACACCTATAGTGTAATTTACAACTGTGTCCAACTGTCCACGGCACATTATAATAGTGATCAATTATCTACCCCAGTGAGCTTAAAATGCGACTCAGTAGCTATGAGGGTATTCATGAAATTTGTCTGAAATACCAACTCCCTACTGAGTGCAGTGCTAAAACTTGACTCAATCTGGCCATACCACTTGTGACCCAGTCACATGTCTGTTTTTTCGGCTCTTTACTGTAATGCACATACTATTTTTGTAAACCTAACGTTTGCCTGACCGAAGCTTCATGACCCCCTTCTTTCAAGCATATTGTTGCTGAAATCAATACGTATCAATTTGAAACGAACAGTGCATTGAGCTCAGGTCTTGCCGAAAATTTCTGCCATAGCCCCACCTGAATCTGGTAGCTAACACGCCCATGCTATCTATAGAGTGAAACAGAGAGTAGACTGGTATAACCACCCATCTATCCTCCATTCGTCTAAACAATCAGCTAAGACTGAGGATATGGAGGGATCGAACAATTCTAGAACTATAGGAAAACTATTTCACCCGATCGGTAAAGCGCGGATTCCCACAATCCTGCTCAAGTCAAGCAATTTAGGACGGAAATAGTTCTCACAACTCTAACTCTAGTTTACGATCTCTAACGGTAAGCTGGAGTTCCTCTCTTTCCTTATCACACCATTTCAAAAACATGTCAACTAACAGCACGTGCATCCTGTCGGTCTCTGCATCTGTTTTAAAAAACCCGCAAGAACAACCATTATCGACGCCCAGTTACGAACTGGGCCAGGCATCAGGCATGGCAAATATGGCAGCAAATCGCCCAACCAAACCCAGTAAACTGAGCAAATCCTCTGCTAAGCCACCAACAACCAACTTTTCAACCTCACACCATGAAGCTAGACAGTTATTTCCAGAGAAATATCACCTACTGGTTCACTAATTTTTCCAACCCAAGTTTGCAATTTCAGTTTGGTGCCAGCTGTTCACCTACCAGTTCTAAACTGAACTCTCACTATGTTCCCAGGTTTTCAATTTGTTCTTCAGACCAAAAATTATTTTGTTTGGAGTGCCAACACCCGTCTATGAAACAAGGCCACCTGTGTCCGTTGTCCATGATCTATCTTCGCTTAGGTAAGCCACTTCCAACGCTTTACTCCCCGAACCCAAACTGCTCCCATATGGTGATCCTGCCTATAAACATACATTTCGATATGGGGAATGAATCCACGAAAATTTAGCCAGTACCGTACTTCTGTAGTAGGATTTCTGCAACAACCACACTTAACCACCAATCTGTCGAGTGATTGGCATGAACGAAATGACTAAACCTATGAGCAAACGGTAAACAGCATGCGGGATGTCAAGGTCATTCGCTCACTGTTACGTGTTATTTTCAGTGATTGGGTTTTGAATTTTCAAGCATGTTTGTTTTTGTTCGTTTATAGTCTCTACGCTGGAAAACTGGAGGAAACTTAGAAGGTTCTAGTTACACAAACTTGTGCTGAATTAAATGTCCCAGGTGGCTCAGTCATTAGAAAATGTGAGGGGAGTCACGTGAATCAGACAGTGACCTTAAGCAGGTGCAAATAATGCTAGTCCCTAGAATAAGTTAGCAAACCAGTACATGACGTTTTAGACCACTGACAAGAGAAGCTGGGCAAAAGAACACGAGAAACTACACGAACACGACATTCGTGATCAGGCGTTATAATAGTATCCTGACCCGTCTCACATAGTAAAGTGAGCGGTCTTCCAACTTCAGCGGATAAGACCATGGACTACGATTTCGACGACCTGAGTTCGACCCTGATAGACTCCCTCAAACTAGCTGTTAAGGAGTCTCTTGTAAATTGTAAACAGGTTCTTTCCGGAGTAAAGATGCAAAAGGGTGCTTTAGTCCCTCAGGAATTGTATTTCAAATGCATGTTTGGACGATTTCGGTCCGAAATAACCTCTTAAAGTATTCCGTGGGTTATGTTAGATCCTTCATGCCTCTGTGGGGGTTGCGTTTCAAGCGTAAACCATTCACAACGAAATCCCTTTTCACTCCCAACGAATTCATGATAACAGCACGCCACTGCACCCAGCAATCTCGATTAAACCTAACCTAGCCTTGACTCCGCAGAAACGTAATTGACGGAGTAAAGAAGGGTGACATGTCTAGATAGAACGCACTACTCATACGGTTGCTGAAAACTCTTCAAAATATTAAATATTTCGAAGGAACTGGGATAACTAACCACTGGTGTCGTTCGTGAAGCTGTTAACGATGAAATAGACTAATGAGGTGTATTACCGTTGCACTCGCGCTAGCATCAGATCTATCCTTATGACTATTTGTTGCCATGTAAAGCGACAGGAAGCATGTGCGCCGACAAAAACTTGGTCGTGTGTAGAGGAATTAGCAAGCATCCATCGTAAAACACTATCCCTGGTCAACCTTTTGTGAAAAACCAGGCAATATGGTAACAACGAAATAAAGCCCCTTTGTATACCGGTGAAAACGGAAGTCAACAGTAAATCTTGAAGCCAACAATGGATGGAAACGTTACTGTGTACCATTCGACTGGCTCGAAGGTTTACGTTACGTTTCCCACCATGGGTGGTTGTGAAAACACTGTTCGGTTCGAGAAACACCAGCAGCACTCTTGTAGCGTACGAAACTCAGCGGATACAGAAAATGAGTGTCCGACAGAAGTTGAAATTATGGTAGAGAACAAGTCAGTCACAGGTGATTGGTCATACGGATATAGATGTTGTGAAAGACACACGCTGAATGCTGTCACAGCAACTTCCCTAAATAAGTTTGTTGGAATTCATAGGTTAAAAGCATTCACGAATAGGGATGCCTGACGGGAATTGTTAAAAACGTGCTATAATGTTTCGTTTAAGAATTACTGGCACGATCACAGAATTTGACGCCTTGGACAAGGCGCGTGATAAAGTTGCCTGCCTGTTCGCCGGGCCCCTCCCATTTCTACGAAAACTGAGACATTGGGAAAAAGACCATAAGAATGGTCAAATGCAGCCAATGCCACGAGATACTTTGCGGTGCAAATCCAAAACTTTTGGCTCCCACCTCCAAATTGAGGCGCATGAAGTTGTTACTTGTCGAAAGTAGCATTTGATAAAGCGGTAAGGAACCAAGCGGTACAAGCATGGTTGGTAGATCATTTCAAAAAATTTCTTCAGAGGCCAGTGTCCTTCTTGTCTACCCAAGTATCACTCGACAGTATGGGCTACCCGAAATGGGTTACTTCTAGGTCCCTCTCTTTTGCATTTGTTCTCTACTTTAAAAGGCTTTTCCACGCATAGTTGTTTGGGTGGTATCGAAGTACGGTTATCAGTAACACTGATGTTCCCACCAGGTCTCATGTTTGCGAACGCAAACAACGCTTTGTTGACAGTGTTGCCCTATGTGTGGATACTTCGCCTGCGGTCGTTCATCGAGCCAACGAAGGAACCACAAAGTATGGTGAATAACTGTCCGATAAAGGACAATCACAAACAATGCGAATTTACGTCTGTGTAGTCTTCCAGAATTTCGTCTCACGTTTCAGCCTGCACGGTATTCGAGATATCAAACACTACTCATAAGACTGCTGAAGAATATTATAAACGAGATTCCGCTGGGAACCAATGAAACCAAATCAGTTTGCAAATGAGTGCATCTCACGAATGGCATCCAATTTGGACTTAAGTAGAACAAAAGGTTGACGTGTTGTGCCTACCTGATAGGCCCCAAGAAGGGCGAAACCGGTCATGGATGGTCGAAGAATTGTCAGCAACCTTATGAATAGTGCTCTTCCGAGAAAACCCGAAGTTCACGTGCGCTCAAAACGTGCTGCATAAACACCAATCCACCACACTTCATTGTGTCGTTGGTACGGTTTTGATCTACTGATCATTGCGACAAATAGTCCATGGCTATTTTCGGTGCACCTCACCGTGTCTGAAATTCGGGACTTCACCGCGGCCAAGATGAAATGGGAGTCGGAACGCTTGTCAAAGATACGTCAACACTCGGTTTCAGACGTGTCTCCGGTGACCAAAATTTTCCGTGACAACTCGACTTTGGTTGGACCAAAACCTTCAATATTTCATCCAGTTTGATATGATTTATGATATTGACTTTAACTTCGTGTGGACCTGAGCTAACGAAGTAGGACCTTTCCATGACACGAAAGTGTAGCACTTGTGCAGCTTTTTTATTTACGCTGGACCTTTACAAAAACGTCATCATAAATGAGAAAAATCTTATAAACCGATGACAATAAGGGTATCCAAAACTCTAAGGAAACACCAAAAGTTCTGATATCCACGGACCGATTCTCGATTTCGAACTCATCCAGTGTCTTAATTCATCCTCCGAGTCCAAATTCAGCAGTTGGACCATTGACTGGATCGAGAATTTTGGCGTATCGTTCTCTTTCGCCTGTAAGGAGTAGGCAAAGAAGAGGAAAATGAAACTGATGCAACACAAAACACGCCACTTAACATAACTACTTCGAAACAAGGAAATTCACGGTTCAGTAATATTCGATTTAACCGCGACATGAAAGCACGGAGTCTTAGTAAACATGATCACTCAGCAATGTTTATGCTCCAAAAGAAGGTATACACAGATTGTTCCGATTTTATACTCAACCATTATTTAAGTAGAGTGTTACCTAGCCCGGAAAGGAGCACATTCCAAATCACACACCTGAAGGAACAAGATTATTGTTTACTTATGTCAATCAGATGCCGCCGGAGAAGTGCTGTGACACTATGGGTGGGTTATTCCACATTTATTCAACACCTAATAGCACTGGACACCTCCAGAGAGGTCATCTGAAGAGACTGATCAAAGGTGGTCCCCAGACAGAGGTTCAACTATCACACCTGTTGCTCTGAGACACCACTGAAAGATAACTGAAAACACTCCGGCAAAGCAGATTAAGGGAAGGTAGTTTGGGAACGAAAACTTCATTAAGAATCCATGGCGAGAATGAGGATCCAGGCAAGATGTTTTGAAAGGGCCCATTTCCCAAGATTCAAAGTTGATTCTAGTCCGTCGCTCTACTTGTAGGCCGATATTGATTGTCCAATGACTGGACGAAAGACTAATTGGTGCTACGGAGACTAGCGTCATTACAAAAAAAATTGTTCAGCTGTAGCATCCTTTCGGTGCCTAACTGCCATGCCACCAGAAGGAAGCGCGAGGGCTGGGATACTGCCAAGTTGTCCAAGTCTAGACAAGAGAAGTCGAAAGGCAGAGGTCGGATTCGAACCATGGACCTTCCGGTCAGTAAATTTGCGCTCTAAACACTGAGCTATCTTCCCCCCCCGCATTTAAAGGGTTCACTGATGTAATATTGTACCGCGACAATGAGTAAAATCGGCTCCCCCTCCTCTGCGGATGACGGACAATGTAAAGTAAGCGAAGGATCTCAGGAGAGACAAAATTTTAAGCAACTCTTCCTCGAGGGAGCTGAAGAACGCAGGATTCGATACTAATACAGTTCACACAAGTTCATTTTCCAATATAAAGCACCGGATGACTTTAAAGTTGGAATCGCTTCTGGTGCGTTACAACGCACGGATGTATTCCTCTATCTCAGTCCATGGAGTCCATCAATAATGTAAGCGACCCAGCAAGGAAGACGTACGCGTGAAGGTGGAAGTATTGCATGAATTGGAGCATATACTTCTGATCAGAAAAACGGATTTTCCGATTGCTCCTGTCTATGCCGTGTTACGTTGTAGTATACCGGGTCTCTCCCTGCCACTGACAGGCACTCTTAAAACAGCACACTATAGTCAGGACGCTGCAGTTTGATCACTTATATGTGGGAAAGAGTTGTAAATACAATAATCTTTCTACCTACTCGTAAAACTAGGGCTGTGTTAGTAAGCGAAGCTAACAGCCACTTCTTTAACACGTCATTTGGCACAACAGAACCCCAGTATGTGGCTTTGAACATGAACAGAAGAGGCTGCACGGCAGTGTTCTAATACGTGTGACTACCGAAATTCTATCGGCGAGACAATACCCACAGTATCCACTACACATCCAATAGGAATGCGAACCCATGACAAATACTAGTAGACACCTGACTCTGTTTTCTTGGGAAATATCATTCGTATGTTGTTCTACATTTCAAAATCCCGTGTAATCCGACCACTTGAAAGACGTCAACTTGTGCTATGTACAAGAAAATCCAGATAGCATTTTGAAAATGTGCTAAGTACGGAAGGGCTAAAAGGTTAAGGTGTTTGGGCATCTAGGAAATAGCTCATGGACGTATGGAAGTATGTCACAGCTGAACAACGTAGTTTGTTTGGTTGTTGGTTGTCAGTGAATTAAAAGGTTAAGGTGTTTGGGCATCTGCGAAATAGCTCATGGACGTATGGAAGTGTGTCACAGCTGAACAACATAGTTTGTTTGGTTGTTGGTTGTCAGTGAACTGACAATGTCACCTCGATTAAACGTTTGCAACCCAATTGGCAAACTCGGCGAACAGACCACCAAGAAGCAAGCAGCGCACCCGAGCTACCTATATCATGTAACATAGCCAACTTGGTTTGTGTTGGGCAGCCTATGCAAGCCAGCCATGTGTCAACTCAGCCTACCGGCCGACTGGCCACTAGAGGTCAATAGCATTCCGTAATGATAATGATCAGAATGAATTAACAAAATAGTTGTATTCGCCATTAGATTGCCTAAAGTTTGTGTCCGGGTTACTTCGAATTTCGGTTCATTACACTGTGAGAAACTAAAGCCCACTTCAGTCAGTCATAACACCTTGTTACTTCTTATCCAGTCGTGAAAGCTCCACTTATAAACACTCGTGCATTACTAGGCCTTTCACCCTTCTTATCTGTTTGTTTGACCTCGATTCAATATTATCCTACAACCTAATTGGTCTAAACAGACGTGTTAGTAAATCCATCGAGCGACAGTAATGAAGATGAGTATGCAGACGAAACAGTGCGACCTTTTAATAAACTTGACTGTGCCCTTCGACATTACCGTTCTCTGATCTTTCAATAAGCACTTAAACGGAAAATGCTTGCGTTTAATAATCCTAAAGGGATCTCATTACCTCAATGACGCCGTTGTACTTTGTGCCATCAGAAGGCGAGAAGAATTCCAAACGATAAGCTGGCACCTCATAGGGATCTATATGTAGGGCGTTAGTGCTGGCAGAACAGTCCGCCAACAGATCGGGACGAGAAGGTTTTGAAGGTTGAAGAATCCGAGTAAAGTGAAGCCACCCAGCAAAATGTGTACCAAGCAACGCCTTTGGGAGCCACAAACGATCGTCTGGCCACATGTTATTGAAAGGGATGCTGGAGATGTCTAAGGAAAATGTGCTGGGGTCATCGGATTTGTCAACCAGCGCGCCAATCGGAAACCAAGAAGGATGCATTTCGTCGGTATCGCTCGGCCACTGAATTTGACCAGTAGTACTGTTGAAGGGGTGCCAATGTGGGCACATAAAAACATGCACCTCAAAGCACTGTGAACAGTCCGAGCAAAAAAAACTCAGGTGAATGAAAATTTTGGGCCAACAGAAAATTCAATGGCGTCAAAAAATTCTTTAACAGACACGCAATTTATCACCAGACCCAAGCATTATTAAGACAAACTTTTTGAATTCCCTTTTAACTTATTGTTCAGTTGCGAAGCGGGACCATCGATGAACGCCATGCACATCTCAAACCAATCGACAACCACTCCTTTCAGTGGTTGCAAAAAGGGGCTTGACGAGAACGAACGCCCAAGGGGCGGAGTGTGTTGTGTGACTACAAAGTTGAAGTGATGGATTAGCTCTTTTGTCTTCCATTCAGAAGCATATCTTTGTGAAGCCGTTTGAAACCTGTATGATTAGTAAGCCAAAGCGATGTTGGATATTGGAGAACTCACTGGTACTGGGAGCATACACAAGATGAAGGAGCTCTTGAAATACGAGCTTCTGGTGCTTACCTATTAGGGATAGAAAGTGTTTTTACCTGTACTAAGTTGCGTGTGAGAGATACAAGCTTACATGTAATGCAAGCTAACGTAAAATAAATGTCAAGCGGAATTTTGCAAAACAAGCTCTCTCCTGCTCGGAACTCTACTGAGCGTCTTCGAACTACACTTGAGTGTTTAGATGTGCATCAATTTATCAGCTCCCGCCTCCAATGCGCAGCTACAGCCACTGTACAAGTACGCGGTTCTTACAGCTGATGATAATGATGATGATGATGATGAACAATTTGATTCTTAAACAACCCCGTTCACAGATAAAAAGACTGCAAAGTTCGAGAATCGAAACGTCGATTCACAAGATAGCTTACATCCAAGTTTCGGCTCTTTTCAATTTGACTTAATACCTTTTTATAGGCTTCATTGACCATAGTTACCCAAAGTTACAAAGGGGGCGATTGCGCAATATTTCACTTTGGGCACTATGATGACGTGTACTTTTGTGGGTGAAACGGAGACATGCATAGCAAAGGGAATTTAAGTAAAACACGAAACAGACATACAGAACTGAGGCCTTGTTGAGCGGAAGATGTAGCGACAGGGGTGTCTAGTTACGTTCATCAGAAGAACTCATCAATCAAATTCCGAAACAATCCAAATACTCAATGTTGTACAGAAATCTTGTCGTCTGGTCTTTTTGACAACGTGGAACTAATCGAATTCGTTCCTCGTAAAAAAAACAAGAAACTGATCCGAAAGGTGTGACATCTAACTTTCAGAGAAACCGTTTCACAAAGAATGAAAACACTACTCCACAGTACAGTTCAGTCAGATGCTTGTTCGGCTCAGAAAATAGTAGTTCGTCAAATCGCTACAATCAAATTATATATTAATCACAGTCGGTCCGGAAAGAACAGGATATTCTAGCTATTTTACCTATACTTTGACCAAAACCTCGAACATAATTCCCAGACTATGAGGAAACTGTAAAAAAAACTCCATCTGTCTGTCCGTGAATTATGGAGTGAGGATGTATAAGAGACGAGAAGTGTTTGAAACAGCAGGGGTTCGAATGTTGATTACCGGACCCCGGAACGCAACATGGTGGGCCTGCAAACGTTTTACCGACAAACCAACCACTCAGCTAGCTGATGTGGGTGCAACTGTCAATCAAACGTTTCCTTCAGCAAGAACAATCACAAACAAACTATGTTCCACGTCCTTGGCCCTAGCGTAGATAGGGCAGTAACGTATGTGAGACGCAGCAGTATGACAGCTGTCCACTGCAGCTTCGATTCGTCATCTGTATGCCAATTAGGAGACCATAAGGAACCCGAGGGATGGCGGTAGAGACAGTCTATGTTTCCCATGAAAAGGACCAATAAGACACAAATATATGTATCCTTGAGTTCCCTAAAAATTTGCAGTTAGCATTTTCCTGATGAAAGACAGCAGATGGTGCACTGGAATGGGTATCTTATTTGAATTTCTTCCGGATTGTTTCCAAAGGGTTTTCCATAAGTCTTTCACGAAATTTCCCTAATCGTGTGTGAATGTGAGCTCACACTCATTCTGAACTATTCCAGACATTTCGAACACTCCACTATATGCTAGAAAGTCCACTGCTTTTAGGTCCTAAGCAAGTTAGCAACACCAGAAAACGAGTCTTTCCGCCCTCAGACTTTAACACAATAACATGCAGTTAGCATGTGTCATCCAACTCGATGGCACTGCTCCGTCAACTGAATATACACGTTTTGAGAAGTATACTTGGGTACCACGGTGAAAACGCCCACAGTCACCTGGGTTGAAACGGCCGGTTGGAGAATATAAGCGGTCCAATTTCGTGAACCCAATGGATAGCCATTTAAAATGACATGTTGGGTTAACAAGGCTGCAGCAATCCTACAGTGGAATGATTCAGTTTTGCTTGAACAAATTCTATTTCAAAGCACTGTACGAACGTTCATATACATACCAATATTGAGTGGTTTACGTGTGTCTCGGGGAATAGTGTACTCCTGGACCTATTAAGATGCGTAATGACCGAACCTAACATCCGCAATTAAATGGGTATGAATTACCACTGACAATTCTCAAACCATCACAGAGATCCTTTAATTGGAAACTGCTCAGATATAAGTAGTATACAAAGGCTCCACTGGTTCCAGGTGCCAAAGGTTTGCTCGTCGGAAAGTTAGAGAATAAGGAAAGGACAATAACCTCATAACCATCAGCAGTAACAATGCGAGCGCTGAACACTACCACTGTAGATAGGCAGCAAAACATTAGAACCGATGACCTAACGAGTTTGTCGCTGTCCGGTCGTGGGAAGTAGGAAAGTGGAAGGCGATAGCTTGGGTAAGGGAACGCCACTGTGCCATATATGGGTTTCACTAAGCGTTGATGCGTCTCAGGCCCAAGCAGAGCGATCTATGGGATGTAACTGGATCGTCTAGTTCCGCAGACGTTCTTCTCCGGAAAACCATCAGACATATCTCAACAGTGACGTTTCCTTCAAATAATGCTTCGGATCAGACACCGAAACGTCTCACCCAACATTTCCAGTTCATGAAACCGTAGGGGTGAGAAAAAGAGTTCGGCTGTAACACCCTTTCGGTGCCTAGCAGCTATGCCACCCGGAGGAAGCATGAGGGTTGGGATACTGTCAGGTTCTTCAAGCCTAAACAAGGGAAGTTGAGAGGCAGAGGTCGGGCTCGAACCATGGACCTTCCAACAGTGAATTCGCGCTCTAACAACTGAGCCATCTCGCCCCCGTAGGGATGAAAACGCGGTAATGCGTACTCTGTTCTCGACTGATAAGCCAACGATGTGTCAACGCCATGCTTGTGGGAAGTTGGTAAAATTTACCCAAGCCCTCTTTATTTGAGAAGTGATTTCATTGAGACTTATGCCATTAGTTGGGCAAACTGATTTGCCAGTCTGTAAGCATGAGGGTTGACGTGGAACTTCACATTTCGCAAGTGTAAAGTGCACATCAAACTGTGACAGGATAATGTAGGTCAGACAAGAGAATTTCTATTTTCGAAAGATCCGGTCCAACTTGGCAAAACTCTTCCAAAAAGAGACGTTCACGGACAGGAAAAAATTTTTCACAAGTGGCCTTTCCACAGGAGAGGTCTCGATTTACTTATACACACCCAGGATCATTCAATTTTTCTGTCGCAAGTCTGCTTCGCTTGGTGGAGAAAAGTATGACAAACTGGTCATGAGGAGCACGAGGAGTTGTTCTGAAGAACATTTCAAACGGCTTTTATTACGACTAGGTCGTTTCTTCACGTTCGTTAACGTGTCTAGGCACTGCAGCTAAACGTATTGTGTCTACAAACCTGGTTGCATTAAAATTCTGGAAAAAGTGGTTTCAGCTTTGCTAGGCTAGAACGTTAGAAATGGAAATTCCACAATTTCCGGTACTTTATTACAAGCAATGGCATTTTGTGTTAAGCACATGCTTTCTACGGCTTATAGTTTATCCAACATCTTTGCATTTCCAATGTTGGCGTATTTTATCCACGAAAATCTATATTGGGAAAAGCAAAGTACAATGAAGGTTTTTGGTAGAATATCCCAAAGCGCTCTGATTCCGACTACTTATTCAATACGCAAATATCTAGTTGAGTTGCCTGCATCTCCAGTTTAGAGGAAACTCGGGGACATAGGTCCCCTAATAGGCCCGCATATGGTCTCCAATTTCTGAACACAGAGTTGGTTTATTGCAAATTGGGGCGAGATGGCCCAAGTGGTTAGAGCGTGAATTTACTGACCGGAAGGTCCGTGGTTCGAACCCGACCTCTGCCTGTCGACTTCCCCTGTCTAGTCTTGGGCAACCTGGCAGTATCCCAGCCCTCGTGCTTCCTTCAGGTGGCATGGCAGCTAGGCACCGAAAGGGTGCTACAGCTGAAAGTCTGCTTATTGCAAATTAGCTGGTACTGAGTGATAGGAGGAAGCCTTAATATGACCAGTGGGGGGATTGTTGTAATAATCGTTAAGGTGTAACACCCTTCTGGTGTCCAGCTGCCATGCCACTCGAAGAAAGCAGGAGGGTGAGGTACTGTCACTTTGCCCAAACCTAGACAGAAGCAGCCAAGATGCAGAGGCTGAGTTCGAACCACGGACCTTCCGGTCAGTAAATTCGTTCTTTAACTTCTGAGCCCTCTCGAGCACACGAGTGGGGTAAACTAGCCTAAGACCAAGCAAACAGACTCAGTATTTGGCAGGTGAGTTTTCCTTATTTTTTCGTCGAAATAACATTTCACCAATCTTCTAGCAATTGAAATCTACAAACCAACGATAAGCATGCGACGAATGGCGACAGTCGAGAGATGTCTGGCATACGGAAAGCCGATGCCCTTAATGGGAGGCATCTGACTTCATACAGACATATTCACTATCTCTTGTTCGGATCAGTGGGGTACCCCTGACTCTTATTGGGATTTCAATAATTCCCTAGGGAGTTCAGAAAAAATCCCTATATGAGAACTGTCTCATTTTCAGAAATCTTCCCTGGAGAGGTTTACTTCATGGGGATCGTACCCTGAAGTGAATAAAAAAACAGATTAGACCATGAAAAGCAGGCTAAGGATCTGGGGCTGTCTAGAAATCCAAAGCAGTATTACTGCCTCCAGTGAAAACCCCGGGAAACGGATTAGTACAATCGTAGAACTCCTCAACTGATGCGTGGAAACCCCAGAAGAGAAACACTCTATTAAGCAGCTTAATACAGGCAAGAAATTCACCGACACTTATTGAATGCTTGTCGCTTGGTTTTTCAAGCTGCGGGCTAGATGAGCAAACATCCCGACTCATCATCTATCCCCTGGGAAACGGAGCTGACCACGATTAGGCGAATTGAAAGCTGAACCGAAAGCTGAAAAACTAGTTAAACGGACGTAGTAGTTGGTCTAGATGAAAGAAACCTAGTGAGAAGCAGAGCGGCACACTGGTTCAAAAGCAAATCAACTGACATCAATGGGTGGAAAACTAGTCAGCTGACCCCGCGGTTAGAACTACCTATGGTGACAACTTAGTTCTCATGAAAACGGACGATAAAATCCGGTATCAAAAACTCGCTTAGAGTTCCCTTCATGATTGTACAGGGGCCTGGATAGCAGAACATGTTCGTTCTTGTACGAACCGTTGTGTGAGCCAAAGTCGGATGAGCTGAAATGCGTCCGGGGGTAGCAGAACTGTGACAGCTGGCACCAGTTGCACAGATGTTCGGTTTTCGTTAGTCCTGAACTTAAGTTTTAAAAACAGCAGATGGTAACCAGACACTTGTCCTGATGAACCAAGTATTTTCTGCATTAACCCAGTTTTCCGCT
The DNA here is from genome assembly GCA_003604175.2 of Clonorchis sinensis. Lineage (NCBI taxonomy): Eukaryota > Metazoa > Platyhelminthes > Trematoda > Opisthorchiida > Opisthorchiidae > Clonorchis > Clonorchis sinensis. The sequence goes on along the minus strand of CM030369.1, from coordinate 93,476,748 downwards.
TTCTACTGGTGCTAAGTGTTCGTGTTTTTAGTAAACGGCTAGGGTCGTGACGGCAAGAAGCCAAGATGTGAATGGCTCTCACTTTTACGCCCATATCTGGCGCTAAAACCTATTTTTTAAACCCAACAACCGAATTGGAAAATGTCTAAACCGGTCTCAATAAATCATCTTTGTCTGCCGGACAACAACTAGAACTGGTTTATACACAGACTGTACACAGGATGTTCGAGAAACTACTGATGAACAGTTGATGAAAAAGCCACTGAAGCCTGGAAATGAGGTAAATCAAGATGATTTCCCACCCAAGAAGTTTTAGTCCAAGTATTGAAAACAAACAACTGAGTGAAGGTTAATGGAATCGACAGAATTCGCATTTGTATCAGCCGAAACAAGAAATGGGTACCATACGTACAGGGTGTTTGCTAAAGTAGCAGAGTGAATGACAGTCGATAGGTATGATGGCGGTGCGCACCCGTCGGTCCGTCGGTCTCAAGTGGCACTAGTGGGGATGAAAACTGACGGGTGAACAGAAGCATCTCAGACAATGGAACCTGTCAGAATCGAGCCTGTCTGGTGTAACCGGATGACCAATTCAAACGAATGTTAGGTGGTGGTGCCCTCCATCCAAACTCAGACAGTCAATTACTTGTCGAGTTCAGTAGAAACAGAAGACTAAATACATATCTATTGAGTGGTGTGTTGATCTCTCACTGCACACTGATGTTTTCAGATATTCGTAATCGTTGATATAAACCAACCTCATCGCTTTCGGTGAACGTAAACCATAAGCGACCGATTTCCTCTATGTTTTCATCTGAAACATCCAACCCAGACTCCTCTTTTAGCTCACGTAAGGCTGCAGCTTTCGGGCTGGAATCGCCAGAATGAACTTTCCCACCAAAACCATTCCAACGACCTTGACCGAAACCGCGTTGTTTGAGGCCAAGTAGAAGCCAGCGTGTTGAACTGTTTGTGTGGTTAAAACTCTGAAAGCATGAAGTTAAATGAGAAGCGTCAACAGCTGAAAGCGAGAAAAAGCTAGTTAAAGCAGGCATGTAGTAAACTAAGGTACCCCTGATAATACTGCTATTAGTAAAAAAAATTGCAACAATAAAAATCGATTCAGTTTGATCTCCCGTGAAAACCAAATTGTCGAAATCTGTCCAAGTTGAATTCAAATAGAACTTAAGCTTGAGGGAAACTCGGGGACTGCGAGACCATTTATAGACCACATATAGACCGCAGACAATAAAAGGATAAAGATGGACTAACTTTCGTTTGCGGATTATCGTGAAATTAACAACGCGAGCAACAAGTACGCAATTAAACGACAACTTCCGGATCACTTACAACAAGTTGTCCATTTTTCATCACTTGTGGTGGGTGATTAGGATCCCACTGATTGTAGACCACAACCATCAAGGTGTACAACTTACGATAGGTCCACCGAGAAGTCAGACAGTTACTCATGCTTTGGTGTTTTGTCAAGGCTGAAAAGGGGTACAAGGGGATGCAGCATGAAGACAATCGACTTCTATGCACCTGGAAAACAATAGGTCTTTTCGGAAGGTTAAAGAGCACCCTTTCGGCTACTAAACAACAAATGGACAAATTATCAGAAAACGGGTAGGCAGCCAGCTGGAAGGCGCATAAGGGCATCGAACCCGGACTGATAAGTCACGATTTCAACAAGCCGAACCCAGAGTTGCGGTCGGAATGTAGAAGTAACTGCAATCAAATTCTGTATTGGGTTTGCACTTTCCTACCGAAGCACAAGTACCGGAATCCAAGTTAAGATTAACCACGAGACACTGTGTACTATAAAAATGGCGAAATAGGCACAGATTGGAATCTCAACTAAAAGGTCAAAATAATAGGTGGGATTAACGGTTGTACCTAATGAAGTTCACGATGAGAACAAGGTAGAATTAAGTGAATTTACACTGGCGCTAATTAGTTTAACCACAAAATTGACCTTAGCTATTATGTAGCATGCACTCATGATCCTCACGCGTGAGTCCAGAATGGTTTAATGGAGAAGCGGTAAAACGCTCGTCTGTCACGTGTTTCTCACCTACGCCCGGATGATGTCGAGTGGACTGCTGACGAGAATAAATAATTCATGCGTTGAATTTAATCTACTCGTGAGTAGTCTAAAAACACGGTGTTCGGTGAACACACCGGTTTTCGCGCGAACGAACCCCACAGTTCACGTCAATGCCGCTGCCTGATTACCAAATTTAAGTTTATTACGAATTGCCTGTTAAAGGTGCTCATCGCATGTTAGTCGACCATCCACCTCAGACAAATCATTTCCACATACTACTAGAATTCCACTATGTCAAGTAGCTGCAATCAAGCAGCGCTGTTCCCACGGAAGAAATTGATGTTGGTTTGATTCATCGGAAATGTGATGTTACGCACAGGAAGACCAAGCAATAACGTCCAAAAACTCACTGGGATATCAATAAGCGGAAAGGTCGCAAGGTATGGCGAAAGCATCTAGTTAAGCTACAGAAAAAGCAGTCCGGGGTCCCTGAATGAGAAACAACCCTTTAAATCCCTGCGAGTTTACAAAAGAAATTCCTGAAAAAGTTAGAGGCCTCCCACGAATCTGAACATGAAGCAGGAAACACTATCCTATGACACCAAAGTTGTCCTCTTCAAAGGACCTTATATTTGTAAGTATAGTAACAGCTGCTATTAAACAACATTTTCTCCACTTCGTAAACCTGTAAGATAATGAACTTGGACTGTTAGAAAGCTGGTGCGTTAATTAGGCAATAAATGCGAGGATATACTATCAGCAAATCCGTTTAGTTCCGGGGTCACAGTGTTAACATTCTGCACCATGGTTGCTCTTCATCACCAAGCATCAGCTCAACGCCATCTGCAGATAATTTCACAGAAAAGAGCTTCGGTTTAACTTTAGCTCTGTAAGTGGTAATACGGCTAACTCAAGCAGGTGTTCGTAAAACCCTTAGGTCGTTTGTGATTTTGTTATATACGGTAGTCAAATGTACGGGATAGGCAGTGAATCAGACCGGCTTGGGGTTGTATGCCAAAAAATGTTCGCCGATACGGGAGACCTGGGATAAAACACATCGTCAAGTAGAGCCTACAGGAGGTAAAAGAGAAGCTTTTGAATGTACTGGAACCGCCACGTTGACACGATTAGTAAAAACCTTGGTACTTCTTTACAGCTCCCTAATGAGAGGGGGGCGATTTACGAAGATTCAAAAATGATGGATGTATCCGATGAGGACGCTGACAACATTTCGTCCAGCTGAGGGGATCCGAAGGGGAACCTCTGACCACTCACGGGTCTGCGAGTGTCACATATTTAAGCGGTGCACACTCACATGGGGTTAGCGAAAATAACTCGCCCAATTGTCCACACAAACATTCACCAACAGTTGGACAACACGTTTTCTTACCAGCTGGGCTGACATGGGAAAGTACGTCACAAATCGTCACACAACGGCAAGGTGTAATCTCTTCGTGATGGTTAACCTTGACTAAGTTGTTTAGGGTAATTTACAAACAAGAATGCGACACAACAAACTGGGTTCCTCAATAACTGCATCTTTATTCGTAAAAGGTACCAAGGTGTTAGGCGAAATCCTGCACCGAAACCACCTTTATGCTCGCAGTTAGGCGCTGTTACGGCCAACAAGCTCAATCCACACGTGATTCGTCAGAATACTGGGACGTTTGTCGTCCCAGTATCAAGGTGAGTTGGCCGAGAATGTGGACTCAACAGCCCGTTGCCAATGGCACATCTCGAAGGCACCAAACCTCCAGAACGTTGTCACTGCATACACTTTAAATAATACCTATGACAATGGCGATCTTGTTGTCAGTTTCTATCCAGATAGCCTGAATGAGTGTTTGGAGGTGTAGGCACCTCGGGATGGTTGTATTAAGCTAGCACTAAGTCCCCGTCCACCTTTATTCTTTTCTTCACAATAAGCTCATGGTTGTGCGGCAGGGAAGTATCGGTGTTGAACACTGTCATGCTGTAGATGATGATGAAATACGACCTAGTTTTGGGTGTTTAATGCACTTTGTGTTTCGGTGGTGGTTCTTGTGCTGAAAAAGCTAGCTTGGGACGATCACACTAATTGAGCCGAGACATTATCATTATTCCAACTGGCGAACGGGAGCTCACGGAGTCTGTCGATTTTAATCCCATCCGAGGAATACTGTAACAGCAACAAAGGTAGTTTGGAGAAGCAAAGCTGCAGCTAGTCGACCCGCCGGCTCAGAGATTGCATGTCCAGACACCAGAAGCCAGTACCAATAAATCTTTTGTTTCTTCAGCTGATGCAGCCGCGGCCTCAATCACGGGGTTCATACTCGACCCCCTTTTTGGTGACATTTTTGACCCCTGGTTCAAGCGGAATGTTCTGACAGATGAAGTCAATGCAGGTGGCATTAAGGCACGAGCAACATTTGCCAGTTTGCGCCATCCTTGGAGCCGGAAACGAATTTCCACGAAGATGGATCAGGGGGCGAGATGGCTCAAGTGGTTAGAGCACGAATTTACTGACCGGAAGGTCCGTGGTGCGAACCTGACCTCTGCCTCTCGACTTCCCCTGTCTAGTCTTGGGCAACCTGGCAGTATCCCAACCCTCGTGCTTCCCTCGGGTGGCATGGCAGCTAGGCACCGAAAGGATGTTACAGCCGAGCAGTTAGTTAGTTTTTTTGGATGAAGTTGAAGGGGTGTGTCTACAGAACATCCGAGGAGGTAATCAGGCTACATAGCTGCGGCTCGCCCACCTTAAGTTACTTGACCTTTTGGATCTGAGGATGTCGGGTGTCCTCAAATATTCGATTGCCGCCGTGTTTGTCGCGTGGGAAGCGTGAAATGTTTGCAGTATGCCCGCAAAAGAGCGCTAGGTGGTACGTGGGAATCGGTTCCATAGCGGGTAAAGCCGATCAGATGAAGGTAGTCGGGCCGTTGGATTGTGTAGGGAGGGGTAACTCGGACACAGGAACTGAATGAATGATTGTGAAAATCTACTAAGAGGTGATGATAAGTGTGGTCAGGCTTCTCGGTTTCTTAAAATGTAGGATCGCGTACGTTGCTGGAGCCTGGCTAAATCAGAGGTACATGGGTCATATGTATTTGGAGAGGCAGGTGCATCGCCCGGGCACGGGGATGAGACTGAATTAGGATCGGTATCATTTTCAAAGTTATTTAGCGGAGGCGCGTGCAAGTCAGACAGAGGCGGTGTATGAACGCCATTGCTTTCACTGAATGAGGTACGCGTAAACTCGTTGACATGTGTGCGATCACCACAAGGAGCGAGATGGCGGACGGATACAGTGCCTTCTTTTCCGCCCGGAAAACGAACATTGGCGTAATGTGGATTGCAATTTGAGTTCGACTTCCTCAACGACTGGTTAATACTTTAAGGCAAAGTCAAATCCTTCCAGTAAAACAGGTCCTGGAGTAGTTAGCCAAGTTGGTATAGGCAAACCACAGGATGACGGACTTTCAAACCGAAACATTCGTACATGTTGGGTGGTATTCGTGGAGACGCAGAGAAGGGACCGCATAGAGTGGAAGGCATCAGATAGAGCCGACTCCCAGTGACAAATGTGAAGGCCCTTCGTCTTGAGTCTGGGCTGGATTGCGTTCCAGAGTGCCCCGTTGAGGCGGTCGACTTGCAAGTTCCCCTGAGGATTATAAGCAGTTGTTCGGCTGCTGCGAACTCCTCTGTCATGTAGGAATGTGGACAGTTCGTCAGATGTGAATGAGGAGCCACGATCCGAATGTACATATGCAGGCATACTAAACAAAGAGAATAATCCACATACACATTTAATAGCGGTAGATGCATATGTATCTGCGCAGGGAAAGGCAAATGGAAAACGGAAAAATTCGTCAACGATAGTAAGGAGATATCGGTTTCGGGTAACAGAAGGCAGAAGTCCTTTAAAATCGAAGCTAATTCGTTCGAATGGTTGAGTCGCTTTGGTGAGCAGGGTGGGAAGGTGGTTTGTAAAATTGCGGTTTGATGGCGGTACAAACTGTGCATTTTGTGGTGATGTCTTTGACATCTTGGAGGGAAAACGGCAAGTTTCTGGAATGAACAAAGTGATGCATGCGAGTAATTCCGGGATGTCACAAGGATTTACGAATTTCTTTTACTTTATTATTGTCGAGCCCATCGGCACACAGGTTACGCGATAAGGTGTCAGCCACCAGGTTGTCTTTTCCAGGTCTGTAGCTGACATCGTATGGCATGGCAGTTAGGCGCCGAAAGGGTGTTACAGCTGAACGATTTTTTTATCTCACTTTTCTGCGACACCGTACATGAAGGAAACCGATCGCTGGTCAGTGATAAGGCTTCCTGACGACTGTGCCTACCTGATGAGCCCCAAAAAGGGCGGAACCGGTCGTGGGTTGTCGAGAAATTTTCAGCAACCTTATGAGCAGTGCATTACGACGATAGTGCTTCCATTTACGGGTAGATTCAGTGATGGCGTACGCCTCTTCCTCAATGGCAGAGTGATTCTCTTCGCTCGATGTCAGTGTTCTAGAAAAGGAGGCCATCGATCGGCCGTTCTGAGTCACAGATGCAGTAACTGCTACGTCTGAGGCGTCCGTCTCGACAACCAATGGTGCGTTGTAGTCGACTGTCACAACCATAGCGTTCCCTAACTCTTAAATTTTCGAAGGACTGTTGCACACGCTCTGGTAATGGGAGTCTTATTTCTGAAAAGCACACTGATTTTGTCAGAGAAGCATGGTATCCATTGCGAATAATAAGCAAACATACCAACAACTCGTTGTTGGGATTTAGCGTCATGTGGATGAGGGAGTTCACGAATAGGGTTCATTCGTTCAGGATCTGGTTTGATAATTCCTTTAGAGACTTCATAGGCGAGAAGGCGTATTTATTTGGTTGCTATGACGCTTTTCTTGGAGTTAAGAAAAAAAATCGTTCAGCTGTAGCCCCCCTTCGGTGCCTAGCTGCCATGCCACCCGAAGGAAGCACGAGGGCTGGGATACTGCCAGGTTGCCCAAGCCTAGACAGAGGAAGTCGAGAGGCAGAGGCAGGGTTCGAACCAGGGACCTTCCGGTCAGTACGCTCGCGCTCTAACCGCTGAGCTATCTCTACCCAATAATTTCCTATTACTTCAGAGAAAGATTTGAGGTTCCGGTCATGCTCACTTTGGGTAGTCCCACAAATAGTGACGTTGTCGACGTAAGCGTAAGTGCTACTTAGGTTCTCAGACTTGATTATATGGTCAATAGTACGTTGAAAGCATGCCACTCCGTTGGTTACGGCGAAAAGAATACGACGGAACTGAAACAGTTCTCCGCATGCTTCAAGAGCCGCATACGGTTTGTCTTTCTCACTGATTGGAACTTGATGGTAAGCACTCAATAGGTCTAAGGTGCTAAAGACAGCATGAGGGAAATTTCTTCAATCATTTTATCCACTCGCGGTAACGGATATGCGTCTAGGTATGTGAACCGATTAATGGTTTGGCTGTAGTCCACTACCATGCGTCTTTTGTGGTTTGAATTTTTCGTGACAGTGACCGGTACTTGAGCCCTCTAGGGAGAATTCGAAGGTTCAATTATACCTTCATCCAATAGTCTGTTAACTTCGGAGCGGATGAATTGTTCGTCTTCAGGATTATAACGTCGTGATTTCGTGGCGATAGACTTGCAATCGGGTGAGAGGTTAGCAAAAAGATGGGGTGATTCGGCCGTAGCAGCAGGTAGACCGCAGAGGGTGAATGGACCTCGGTTCCCACCGAATGTGATTTCAACTTTGTTATGTAGACCAAGGAAGTCATGGCCTAGCAGCACGTCAGCACATAGATTGGGTAATACCAATAGTTTGATTTTTTTGTAAACAGTCCTCCTGTAATCGATGGATGCGTAGCAGTAGCCTCTAGTTGAACACCTCAGAGAGGTAGATGCCATGGTAATCACAAAATCGTTAGCATATATCTTCCAGCCATGTTTACGAACCACCAAACGAGATATATAACTGCCCGAAATTCCCGTGTCTATGAGGGCCTGAAGCGATATATAATTCACCTTTATGCTGGTCACCGTGGGGGACAAGCAGTTCGGGATCGCAGCAGTCAACAGGGAAGATAAGGCAGAATCCGCTGTGCAGTTTGAGTGATTTTTTTACAGATTTGGATAGACAAACACGCTGAAAATGGTCTGTTTTGCCACATGATTTACAAACTGCTTCTCTTGCGGGGTATTTTGACCGTGGATGCGTGGGACGACCGCAAAAGTAACATATCTGAGAACTGATTGACGAGAGATAAGGTGTAGAATCAGGGGAGATTGAATGTGAAGGGGTAATTGTTTGTGGGCCAATCCTAATGACCTAGCCAATTCATGTGCTTCATCGAGAGTGAGTTCATTTTGAGCCAGAAGTCTTTCTCTGATGGTAGTGGACTAAAGTCCGTTGATCAGAGCATCGCGCACACTTTCATTGTGGTGGTCAGTGGCGGACAATTCCTCGAAATCACAATTGTTGGCCAAGGATTTAAGCGTCTGAACAAACTAATCAACATCTTGACTAGTGACTTGTTTGCAAGTCTGTAGATGAGCACAAATTATATTCTTAGGACGAACGTACAACTTTTCAAGTATACTGATAGCGGATTCGTAATCAGGAGAGTTACTGATGTAAACGTATACAGGTGCATCCATGAAATGGATCAAGGTTTCGAGTTTATTTAGATTAGGTGATTCGACAGTGTCCAGAAAAGTTTTGAAGGTTCGGAACCAATGATTCCAACGCATTGTGGCTTCTGGAGAAGTTGGATGTGTCGAAACACTTGGGTCGTAGCAACGGCTCCACTGTATTCTTAGACAAGTAAATTGTTACGAATGGAGTATCGATCCTGAATGAGCGCGAGAACAAGACTGAATAGCGTAGAATGAATAGCGTTTTACCTGTCTAAGACTAGACGTACTCGTACTGGCAATGAAGGCGAAAGCATGGGTAATACGAAACGATAACGTGAATACAAGGGATAGCCATGACAGAAGGACAATCCTTGACTGAGGCTCTCCATCGATAACTTGTAGCCACATGGTCCAATTGAGCCCATGACCGTCTTGTGGTAGGGGGCCTCTAATGAACTCGGTGTGGGCGTTTGTGTTGGAAGTTCGTACTGGCCAGCAACAGCGGAGGATCCGCACACAACTGAAGAACCAGCTCCCAACCATCCGTACGTTCAGCATCGACTCCAAATCTACCACCTAACTGGGCTTCTTCCGGATTTAGTCTTCCAACTCGGGCATTCATATCACTCTATCCGTTCTTCTTGCCGACCGAAGTAGTCGTGACAGATCTTGATAAAACTCGTCCTTCTCAGTCTCGGAACTGCAGCGTGGGAGCGTATGCTGATACGACAAATAAACACCGTTTGCCGCATCAACCCGCGTTAAACTTAATTGAGCCAGACAACCACACAGCGCAAAGACGACTGTTCACTGGGATCCAGCCCAGTAAAGCGCCTTTAGCCCTGGAGCTGAGTGTAACTCCCACACCGTAGACACAACGAGCCATTGCGTCAGGATCACCAGATACCCGAAGAGTGAAATGTAAAACCTTTGTAAGAAACGATAATTCGGAAGGGACGCCCTTCACTTCCAGACACTGCTATATTTTCTGACGAGAGATATGCTTGAAAGCATCTCATAACTCAAGTAAAGCTGCTATTGTTGGTAGTCGGAAGGAGTGGGACAATTTCAGCACTCGTCGAAAAGTGAAAATATGACAGCAGCAGCCTCGACCACAGCAAAGCCCAGCTTTATTCTTGCGGACCTGAATCTTTCGACGAGGGATCAGTCTGTGCAAGATGAAACCAGAAAGTAGTTTGGAAGCCATAGCCACTAGAGTGACGTCCCCGGTGGTTTTAGCACGATGTCCCTGTACACTTTTTTGAATATGGGAACCGCCGGCGAGGCGCTCCATTATAGTCTGTATCGTCTTCATTTTGGAGTAAAGGCCAGTCACAAGGTACTAGCCACGCTCTTCAAACAGCACACAATACGAAAACTTTGGACCAAGTGTTTTGTTGCGCTGAAGCAATGGAATCACACACTGTACTTTTTTTGTCCATGTCTCTCTCGGATTTGTGTGGCATTTCCAAAGGTTGGGGGGGTGGGGGTGGAAATCAAAGTGCAAAAGTAATCTTTCGAGATGTTTCGCGAATGAATTGAAATCCCACAGTTGTCGGCTATCGGTTCACTAACATCCGTCCTCGACATTCACCGGAGCTCAAACGATCGTTGAGCTCCTCATAATTCGGTGGCAGAGAGGATTTCACGCTCCATCTTCGTCGCTTGTTGACATTATGGTTTCCCTGACACCAACAAGGCTACTTGTTGATGTTCACTAGGGTGCAGAAGCTACCTCGGTGTTTGGAGGCAAGCCGCTCTAGATAACAGAACCGTATACTAGTATGCATGCTATGGAAGCAGCAGGGGAGAGTGATTCTCCGAAGGCAGGTGTTCACGACAGTTTCCGTAGATGGAAAACAGAAAGAAAGCTCATGAGCCGAATCCCACCAATCAAAGTTGCACATCACCAGTGCTTACATATAAGTCAACCAAACTGACGGACACTGTATGCTACGCCACACACCAGGGGGTTTGAGCAGATGCGTCGCACGCCAGCTACGGCCTAAACGAAGGCATGTTCTGATTGGTCAGCTCATGAGCCTGTCAGGTCCGAGCGCTCATAGAGCGTTGCTGTCGTCGTGAAGATTCCGACTGGTACTTGTGGGACTTCCGTGGTAATCCCCTAAATACTCATGCAACCGTCTTGCTCTGTCTCTGCAATAGGCCACCATAACAAGTCGTGCCTTATGGTACATTGTGGTGAACATAACAGCTGTGGCATTTTGTACATTTATTTTGCTTTCATTATAACGCTACGTAATTCATCAATTGCATAATCGTTTTTTGTTTGAATACGAAAAACTACAAAAGCGCACACTTGCACAATTTCACGCAAGGCAAACGTGGTCACGCGCTTCGACTCGCTCTTCTGATTTCGCTTGCGCTCGCAGCGGCCATTTACGAGTCTTATGTGCTAACTCTGGTATCAAAACATTTCAGACCATCTTCGGAATCTATTATATGTGGGAACTGTTCAGAAGAAGACCCCCGGAACACCATAACTGGATTATCGTTTATTCGCTGACCTGGGCCGACGACGAATTATTTTAAAGAGAACAATTATTAGTGAGTCTGCTCCATCTGACCTCTTTATTATTGTATGCCCAACCTAGCGTTATTATTTTTATTTCTTTGCCACACACTCCTGGTGAAGTAACTTATTGGGTAGCCAGACCACTACACGGCAAGCCAAGTACTGTCGAAGTAGTAACACTCCTATTTGTGAGGCACTATAATCGGAGAGATGGTCTCAGATGCCATGAGCACAGTCCCTCTAATCTTGTTCCCCTCAGCACCCAGATAATCATTAAAGCCATGAATGCCCGTAAAGCTTCGAATACCTGTCCACCAACCTAGTTCGCTGTTGTTGAGCCGCGAAGATGCTTAACAAGTGCTCAACAGAATGGCCTTACTTCAATCAGTGTGTCGCAGTCTGCAAGTGCGTGGACACGCGTTTGCACACTGTAGTGCTCAAATTTAAGTGGCGTAACCCAAAATGGACAAAGGTCTTTAGTTGCGCCCCTCCTCCGATAGCTCATTGCCAAATTACCCAACCGCGCAGATGACTAGTTTGTAGGTAGTGACATCCGGGGAACGGAGTTTGAACCCTCGACCTGAAAAATTGTGTCGATTAGAAACGAAAGATTTTCATCACATAACTGAAGCAGCTGTCCAATAAATGTTCGGTGGGCGTCAACCCCAAAACCAGCGCAAAAATGGGTTTTCACCGGACTTGGTGTATTCATTTCATCTACCAACATCACAAATTCTGAACTTCTCAGTCACCGGAGCAAGAGTGATATATTCCACTGGAAGCCATCCGTCACCGCCTCAAGCCTACAGTCTATCGGAAGTATTTTAAGACGACAAACATAACACGGAGTTTTAGCGCCCAACGCCTGATACAAAGAATGTGACGGTTGTAGTTTACTGTACTCCTGTCCCATAAAGCGTACGCAACCCTGGAGCGTAGCACACATTCCCTAACTTAGAGACCACGAGTCAGGAATCACCACACATCCAAAGAAGGAAAAGCGACATATCTGGATGCACATCGAAAGTCGAAGTGTACGCCCAACTGGAGTTTGTATGCGTGCTTCGGAGATTGAACAAGCGCGTTGAAAAAGAAAGCAGTCTGAGAAGGAATAGCTCTCGCCCCATAACTGTGCAACGTGGAACAGGCCTCTTGATATTAACAAGTACTTTTTATACATTTATTTTCATAAGTAGTGTTTTTTATTTAGTTTATTGGGTATGCATCTGGATACGGGTAAGTATTTAGTGACTCTCAGCTAAACGAATCATGAAGATCTGGTTCATAGAAATTTGGAGCACGGGACAACTAGAGGGCCGCAAGAGCAAACGACCCCCGTTGGCCAAGGAGGGTTTGGGTTGAGGCACCCACCTCAACACTATGACGCAAAATTCCGACGAACAAGACAGTGTAGATGTACGGCGACCCGTTTGACTTGGAAGGTCTCGGCAGTTAGGGCCTTCTTGAGAGTACTTTCCAAGTTCATCTGATTTAACAGTCTGGTTCACTTGTTTGTAGGAGACTGGCCCAAACGGATGCCTCAGACCTCCAAAATATGGGTGCGGATTCCCGTGCTAATTAAAGAATCGAGTGCGCTTGGTGCCTAGGCAAGCTTATAGCAAGGTCAAGTGGTTTTTCAACCATGCAAACCTATTCGCCGGTGTTCATTTTCGACGGATTGGCGACAAAATAATGCAATATTCTCTAACCCGTCTTCCTGGGTAGGGTAGCACCGCCGCCTCCATGATTGCTGACATGCCGGTTACCTGAGTAAAACACCCTTCTCATTTCGCATTCCCATAGCAGAGGACCGTGAGGCTTTAGCTTTGAGTGAATTCGATTTTCATCAGTTCGTGGACTCGTTGTGCTCGGTTTGAATATTCCCACTCGGACTTCACGGCGTGGCTGAACAATGAGGGCCCGAATGCCCGGCATCGCGGCTTGCATGACCATGCCTCAATGAGCCCTGGCCGCCACCACAAAGCGACAGCTTTGAGTTGTAACAAAAATACTGGATCCATTCTTTAGCATGCGCTTTCCGCCCAGAATAACAAGGTGATGTTCGTGGACACGCAATAAACGATCACGCTGACTGTAAATATGAGGTACATTTTATGTTGTGGAGCATTCTACGTACTTTCGAGGTTGTGCAAGTTCGACTGTGGAATGGTAGACATGTTCACTGGGCACATCTCGAATGCTCGACTCGCGTTTGCCAATTTACAGTTCCTGTTTTGGCGATACGGCGTATTTCCGAATCTCAAGGGTTATATACATTCAGCTACAATGCAAACAGTTTTTCTCTGCCTGTGTTAGGTATCGATCCTGCAAGTAGTAGGACTTGGAAGTGTTCAAGTCTCGAGACCACAGCTCGCGCGGACTGCTGCGAACGGACCTAAAAAGGAGAGCGAGCTTTTTGTTGTGCAACACACTTCATTCGAAGGACGCACTTGTTACGGAAGGCGGCAGCGGTTGCGCGTGTACTTTGCATGTTCGATCACAGTTTGCTCGAAGGAATGCTGTTTTCCATGAGCAAGCGGGGAAACGCAAACAGAAATTATGGCAAAGTTTGAATGAGATCGCGAAATGGTTGCGTTCTGTCGGTACAGCTCACCTCTCAGAATAGGACCCGCCTATTGACCCCTGTACTTTGTTCGAGTTTTTGCTGTCAGTTTCTATCCCGTTGTCAGAGTGAGAGCCGGGAGGTATGGGCACTTGGACCAAATGTAAGAATCCAGCACAGGTTTCGTTCTTCACCTGCTCTTTACTTTCTCAGTAATAAGTCCCAAATAATCTGCATCCACATCAGTGGGGCAACACACTGGGCGATGATTTGGCGCCATCGGTGACGACAATAGAACAGCTTATGTCGAATCATCTTTTTCATTCGAAATAAAAGCAGTACATCATTCTAGTTCAAATCCGTTTTTCTTCATCGAAGGTCGCAAACTTACTTTTATTTTCTGTGAACACAATTTCTGCGCCGTCAGGTGATTACGTGCAAACGAATGATGCAGTGGCGTTGTGGTAAACACAATTTCTGCAAACGAATGATGCAGTGGCGTTGTGGTTTTTCGTTTATTCGGTCAGAATCACAAGCTTTTCTCAGAGAGAACGTAATTTGTGGTACTCAGAAAACCATTCCAATAACCTACCCTCTTGGTGATCGTCGTGACGGGAAGCCGCGTCCGTTGTCTTAACGGTTCAAAACACTTCAAACGGGATGACCTGGTTGCCGATTTGCTATTTAACAGATGCGCTTACCCTTCCTCCCTCGTTTTTCTGCTTTTAACATGCACTTACAGACCCAAGCTCTTTGATGGCGTCTGTAACTCAAGGGAAATAATCTGATCCGTTTCAGCGTGACTGCCTATGGTGAACCTTAGAATTAAGGGGGCTGCAGGTGTACCTCATTGAAGGTTGTGCTGGCCGCGTGCACACAATAATGAAGGATTTACTTATACCTGACAGCATCTGGAGAGCCATACCCAGACCATACTCGGGGCCTATTTCAGCTCGAAGACGACCATACACAGATCCCTATCCTGCACAGAGAACCCTGGAGAATACCATCAGTTCAATGGGCCCAAAAGGTTCCTTGTGGCCCATGGCCCGACTTTTTCAAGTCGCTTGACAACTCTTACATTTTGAAACATTTGACCAAACTGTCGTGCGTCTGTTCCGCTCGAGCTCTATCTTCAAGCAAGGGCACTCGCACACAGTCTAAGGCCACCGGCACATAGAAGACATTTTCACTGAACGCTTCACGGGAGCCGCTAATTGAGGTTTTAGTAATTTGGATAGTATTTTACAGCGTCGAGGTACGACGCTTGCCAGAGCAACAAGAAAGCGCAGGAATAGCAAATTTTCATGGGGAAGTTGCGATCCACCTGGAAGCCGCGAATCTAGTCAGACGAACCAGGCGAATAAATGTTGGGAGGTCAAGTGAATTAAACGCCTATCTCCAATGCAGGCCGCACGCAAATCTAAATTTTTCTCCAAATCATCAGTTCATCATGCCCTAAATCCATGGACCCGTTAGCATTCAGTGAAGGTTATGTACCGAAATCCGGAATACTAAGGCGCTCGATGATTTGAATGGAGCGATTTATACGATACCATTTCTATCCTTGGGTTGCCGCAACCACACGACGGTTTCGCACTACTGCATGCTGGGCAGCCTGTAAATGCCCTCGAAGTTTCGTTGTGATCTTCATGGTAGACTTACATGAAAAGCACGAGCCTTAAAGGTCAAGCTAACCGTTGTGTATCTAGTCAGTGGTAGAGGTCATTCTTACTACTTGCCACCCTATTACTACCTTACTGTTCATTTTGAAGACGTCTAGATCTCTGAACAGTCGCCCGCCAACTGAAGCACCGAGGCCACCAACACTTTTGCACTAAGTGTTGGTGAATGAAGTGCAGGGGCTACCGCAGAATAGGTCCGGAGAAAGTTGCTGCTAAATGCTGGACGACAGTTGTGTTGTAAAGGGTTTTTGTATCAAGGGCACACTAACCGTGAGAAGTACTCCAAGTTTGCATCGGGCTAAAGGTATATCGGTCATATGTGTATTTTGCGCCGACAACACCACAAGCTAAACTTGTTTGCTCGCACTGGCTGCTGAGAAGCCCTTAGCGCGGTTGAAAGGACTGCGTTTCGGAAACTTAACGCGAACAAATTGCCCGAAATATTCGTAGAAGTGAAGAGGCTTTTACATCTGCAGATTATGATACTTACTTGTTTTCCAAAACGTTCGACGGGTTTTCAAACTAGAAGATTTTGACAGGCTTGTTCGATGTCCATTTTTGTATTATGCAGCTATCTACAGAGCACAGAAGGGTACTCTCGCAGGTTTGCCCACAGAATAACTCTCTCAGACGATAAGTAAATCTCGTGAATGGTGGGGTTGAACTTTGTAACCGTAAGCGTAAAGCTCGGGATGCGCTCGATAGGGGTGTGCTGAGTCCGAAATTTTGACTTAAAAACCCCTTACCAGAAACGCTACTTTATGGTTTTTGGCGCCAATGTTTATCCAGCCAGTGTAGTTCTCTCCTAAACCGTTGTGTAGAAGAGGAACATTTGTGGTTATGCGTGCTAGCACCCAAATACTACAATTAGCCATACTTTTATTGGGATTTGTTTTGATTCTTCTTTCGTCATAAATTTGGCGGATATTCACTGTCGCCTTTACACTGATATGACTCAGCACGGTGCGCTTGACCTCAGTGATACTTGTTGATACATTGGTGACTGCTCATTTCCGCCCTCCATGGTCTTAGGAAGGCGTTAGACCAATGGATCAAGGATGACTATGTGATATTTTTACCCGCAGCGAGCAAACTAATGTGTGGGAGTGTTTTGCATCACGAGTGGCGGTATTAAATGCAACAGGTGAACCCATAAACCGAGAAAAATTCAAGGAAGCCGAATAAACTAGCAACCTTAGTGCATCACTTTATGGCAGACAGTACGTGAAGCTCTGTCGTCCAGTTCGGTTTGGTCTAAAACCCAAGGAAACTATCAGTCGGTCACTTCCTATCATCTTGTTTGTGACAATAAGGTGATCACGTTTTTGTACGACCGAATGCACCTACAGTATCGGTTAACCGAAAAAGCGCTGGGCGCGTGTATTGTCTTTCAGAATTACGGAACCGTATATCGTATCCCAAGTCGTCCGCGTGGTCTTCACGACTCGGGACATCTACACCTATTAGCAAAACTGCTGACCGGCTTCGTTGGGTAAGTAAAGCACAGCTTGGTTTCGTTGTCATCGATGCTACGCCTTCGGCTCTATCGAATCTTCATCACTCCGTACGGGCACCTGTGCTGCAGTGTGAAGAGGGGTATCGCATCCACATATGCTTCGCCAGAGAGCAGTGGTTAGCGTTGTTCCGACGGTTTATGGAAGATATAAATCTCAATGGAACATCCACAACAAATCGCCTTGCGTAATTCCTTTTGGAGAAATGACGCGTGACACGTAACTACCGGCTCTAAACCTTCCTGATCACATATGACATGGAAACTGGGTGTTTGGTTATGCGTACCCCTGCGGAAACCGAGTTTTGCTTCGGCGTGTAAGCTGCTTAGGAGATGACATGCAGACAGAATCGATTGGAGAAGTTCTTTTGGGACAAGTGCGCATTCCGAGTCATTTTGAGGGCTTAGGTCGTATGCAAATTAAAACAACACATGCACTTTTCATTCATTTATCGGAATGCTGGGAATGTAATTTAAACTCTAAAGGCACTACGCCTTTTAACCTGTTACAAACTATCATAGATTATGAAGTAGTCCCATTACGATCACTGATAATTATTTTTATTCCCAAACGGTGGGCAACATAACATCAGGCATGATCGTAATGTTACAGAATGAAGGCATGACTTGTGAGGTTTGTGGACAATAATTATTATGACAATGTTTAGGCCCAACTAGTGGGTGGCATACCGTCAGGCATGATCATACGGTTACAGTCAGAATAAGGCAGGACTGGGGATTTGCGGGTACTGGGATTGCGCGAAAAAGGACAATGTCATAAACAGTGGGCAATAGCCGAAATAGACCTGACCACGGCTAAACCGGCATGGAAAAGGAGACAAGTTATGGGGAGTTCATCTCACTTTTGGGGGAGAACATATCAAGCTGAGACAAGATCAGCTCGCTAATGTTTGAAGGTGGCAGGCAAAACGAACAACGAATATTTTGCGGCAGCTGGATCGTCGCGATCTGACCGGCCAATGTAAACTAAAGTCCGGAACCAACGATGAGGTCTATTTGGCCCTGGACTGTTGGGCTTATGGCCATGGTCATTAAAAGTGAAAGTGGGATTAATGAAGTGGGGGAATCAGCAATACGAATAAATGGTAGCAGGAATCTCATAGTCATCGTGTACACTGAAACTGCAGAGACTCATTAGTGTCACTGCTGGAGTGGAATCTGGTGTACAAGTTCCTTGGGGGAGGGAGTTGGTGCTAACGCACAAGAGGGAATGCAAGCTGCACAGAAAATGATTGAATTTGTGAGGAGCGTAGGATGAAAGTCAACGAGAGGTTTCTGTCCGAACGGAATGTTTAGCGCCTTAGAATGAACGGGTCCCGAAGGCGGCTGGGGCCAGGTGAAGAGTTTGTACGTAGTTAAGGGCACGAGTGCCCGAAGGCATCGTCAAAAGTAGGAAGTGAATGGTTGCGGGCATGCGATTCATAACAAAAACAAAAGGCTACCTAGAAGCGCCTGCGCGTGTAAGTTAGTGAAAATGAGGCGGTTTACTTATCCCATGTACCGTTTCTACAGTCACCTATCCAAACTACTCAAACAAAAATTCAAACCGGAAAAATCTTTAGAAAGTGTGAATTCTCGTGAGACAGAAAAGAAAACTCAGAATACTACTGAAGACTTCTTCAAGATCGAATGTCACTACCATAGCAAGTCGGGATTTCTTTTGCTGAATTCAGGTTTCAGATTAAAAATACAGCTAGAAAGTAAAGAGGGCAAATCTGTCAGCCTAATGTACAGGCGACAACTTCAAGCAGAATTGTTGTTCCACGGTAGGATCCCGCTTCAATTTTACAATAGAAAGCTGTCGAGGGTTGTATAAGACGATCAGTTATAGTGCAGGTGACTGCACAATTTTGCGTCTTGGTACTCAGTTTGCACTTAGTTATTCACAGGAACGCCTGAACACTACAAGGTGTACTAAATTTGTGGTATTCGTCTCGCCAAGTTGTCAGTAGGAAGGAGTGAGGTGAATTATTGCTTCTAAACCTGGAAACAATCACCGGTTCAAAACGAGGAGTGGTACTTGATTGCGGGACGACTCACTACTTCACTGAGTCTAAGGGTAATTCTGCTACTGTCTTTAAGTGCAAAGGCATAGGGGCGGGCTGTCTTGGTCCTGAGATGAGGATCGTATCCAGAAACCATAGAGAACAGTCTCTTAAGTTGCGCCACACGTAGGTTGTCACGTCCTCAAGAAGCATATTTCCGAGAACCCTTCATTTTCACTGGCAAAGCTCTGAAAGCAGCCCAGTGAAAAACATGTAACGCTGTGAGATTTCCTATCCCGTTGAAGAACATACTGCGGTAAAAGGGCGAGGTATACGTTCCCTTGTAGCTCTTTTTTCTGTCACATTTAGCCTAGAGAGCCAATGATTAGTTTTTAATGCTCAAATTTCTAACACCAGAGACATATACGGTAGGGATGAATGTTAGGAATGTATGCATTGTGTTTTATGTGTTGTGTAAGGACCAACTGCTTTAGTCAGGTGGGTTTGCAGGGGTGGGTTGGTTATCTCATAAATCAACTCTCTGTTTCTAGGATATGCTGTAGGTATCTCGTGGGGGCTGCGGTAATGGGAAAGAAATGTTTCAGCACAAAAATGCGTGTTTCGTCATGCCCTGGTGCATAATTTTTTGTTGAGTTATATCAATAAAATATTCTTTTGAAAGTAGGGCACAGATAGGAAGCCTCTCTCTTTTTAGCTTCGATTACTGAGACGGTTGTAGGTCTTAGGCACATACCAAAAAACGTTCACCAACTGCCACGCGGGCAGTGAGGTGATAAAGCTGCGATAAGAATAACTCCTGCTTAGCATTTGCTTCCCCAATGCCGTTTATAATTTCATAGACTCTCGCCTTTTAACAGACACCTTGGCTAATATCTGTGTTGCACGTGTTGGCCCTTAAAACTCGTACTTCCGGCAGCCACTATCTCCAGGGCCACTAAACTACATCAACTGCTTCCTGCCTCTTAACGAGATTTAAATAAATAGGCTCCACACGCATTCACCGTAGCTGATAAACAACGTAAAGTGATCGGCCTGAGTGGTTTCACGTCTTTTTGTGACCTTGCGAAGCGATTCTCATCTTGAAATGAAATATCAGATATTACCTGGCGTATTTCAATGGGTACCTGGTGTTTGTTGCCTGATTAGCCAGTTCTGCGCAAGGCTACACACATGATACTTTTACTTCGTTTGTGTAGATGACCCCGGGAAACAGTAGCGACATGAGCCGAAGATAGATGAGGTATCAAAAGGGATCACCCAGATCATGAAACGGGCAGCGCCAATCAGAAGTATATTTAACAAGATTTAGAGATATATGTATCGGTTTTCTAAATGGCGTTGAAGCTCACAGTAAACTTTTGCATAAGGGGGTGAAATTTGTCGGTATCCTAGAAAGTTGGTAATGATTGGAAATAGCTTGGACCAGTGAAAGACATTTAAACCGTTTTTTGTCAGACCCTGTATTTTTGCATATGCTCGTGTGTCTTCATTGCTAATCTGGTTGCTGGTTTCCTTTATGGAAGCAATCTGCTAGAGCGTTGTTAGCATTTTGAATACCCGACAAATTATTCCACAAAAAACGCTAATTTTTGTTCTTTTCCGACAAGATTTCTTTCTGGCTCTACGTAAATCTTAAACAATTTTCCGTGGACAATAATTGTCTTCAGTAAGTGAGCTGATGTTTTTGTGCCGAATTTGGTGAGCTTGTCTGTGTTGGGGACCGCAAAACTTTCTAACATACGGCTAGCATAACAATTATGATTCGCGAATCTTCAGAAACCAAATGGTCTGGAGATAAATTTTTCAATTCACCCAAAAGGAATCACGGTCGTACCAGCCTAAAAACGTACCGAACCCCATATAAATACGCCGTTGCTTCTTCCTTCGATGTAAGCACATGAAACCTATGGCAACGAGAAATTGGGAGAACCGGTCAGACCGAAGCCACATGGATATACATTATAGCAATCACGCAAATGCCTGCAAATAATCAGGAGTTGCCTAGAGAGACCTAGGGATCCGTCAGGTCACACCTCCTTGGAGTTTTTCACGGATTCACGGATTCACGGATTGATACACAGGAGCGAGGGTTTCGCCCAAGTTTCCCGGGTCGGTTTTGTTCTTGTCGTTCAGCAGCTGTCGTTCACCTGAAAGGCACAAGTGAAAAAAGGGGTAGCACTGCTCTTTAAGTTCTCAGCGCGGGGCAGTGTGTTTACCAGCGCGAGGACTCGCATAAATAACTGTCTAATAGTGTTTTGAACTGAGTTCTAGAGGGAGCGTGGACAACCGTCTCAGGAAGGTTATTCCACGCAGCAACTACCCGAAATGAGAAAAAAGTTTGCCTAATGAAGGTGTGCGCTCTGAGCTTAAAAATCTTCTTACCATGTCCCCGCCGTGTGTTTGCTGGGTCAACGGTGAAAAACCTGTTGGCCAAGCCTTGTTCAAACAGGGCGTAAGTAAGAATTAAGTCCCCTCGGAGGCGACGATACTCCAAGGGAAAGAGGTCGAGCACCACGAGACGCGTTTCGTAGTCCATGGACTTGAGACCGGCAACCATTTTCGTAGCAGCTCGCTGGACACGCTCAATGAGGATTACGTCTTTCGTGCGTCCTGAGTAGACAACCGGGTTGGCATATTCAAGGAGCGGTCTGACATAGGCCCCATAGAGTATTTGGAAGTCCGTGCGAGTAATACGAGAGAAGGTACGCCGAATCATCCGTAGAACAGCGAATGCCTTCTGAGCCGATTTCTCAAGGTGCAGTGAGAAGGACAGGTTTGGAGAGAGCCAGATACCCAAATCTTTTTTGGCATCTATCCTCGTGATGTCTTCTGGTCCTTTCTCACCATGCATGACAAAGGAGTTCGCTGAGTCTCCTCCAAATGACATATGGACGCACTTTTCGTCATTCAGAGGAAGGTGCCAGTCCAACGACCACTGCTTTGCGGCGTCTACATCAATTTGGAGGGCACTGGCATTGGAACTCCACGATTTCAAGTCGTCCGCAAAAAGTAGACATGGACTTGAAAGAACATCTGGAAGGTCATTGACGTATATCAGAAACAGCAAAGGTCCCAAAACGGAGCCCTGAGGAACTCCAATGGAGACCGGCGCCGCAGAAGAGTAGGTCGAGCCTACTTTCACTCGGAATGATCTGTCTGATAGGAATGCCT
This sequence comes from Clonorchis sinensis, assembly GCA_003604175.2. NCBI lineage: Eukaryota > Metazoa > Platyhelminthes > Trematoda > Opisthorchiida > Opisthorchiidae > Clonorchis > Clonorchis sinensis. The sequence continues at coordinate 93,454,573 of CM030369.1, read as the reverse complement.
TGATCCAGTGTAGGATTTTCCCTTGAATCCCGTAAGACTCGAGTTTGTGGAGCAGAGGGACGTGTGGGACTCGATCAAATGCTTTTGAAAAGTCGAAAAATATGGCATCCGATATGAGTCCCTCGTCCTTGGCTTGGGTTAAGCTGTCCATAAATACGAGCATGTTCGTCACGCAGGAACGGTTTGGGAGAAATCCGTGTTGAGCTTGAGAAATCAAGTTGTTGGAAGTAAGGTGATCTAGAATGGCTCGCTTCAGAATGCGTTCCATCACCTTGCATGGCACGCTAGTGAGGCTTATAGGCCTGTAGCTGCCAGGCGATAGTCGGTCACCAGTTTTGTAGATTGGCGTGACAATCGCTTCCTTCCAAACAGAGGGAAGGTGGCCTTCGTCAAGCGACTGACGAAACAGCAGATGGAAATGAGTTGCCAGTGTGTACGACGTTTCCTTCAGGATCCTTGGGTGGACTTCGTCGGGCCCCAACGCGCAGAATGGGTTGATCTTGTGCAGGAGTTGACGAATGTCCTCCACCGTGAATACCAAGTCGGTTAGAGGCCGTTCGTAGGTACGCCTTGACAACGTTGGATGTGACGAGGACGCTGGGACTGAATACAGACCTGCATAGTGATCTCTGTAGAACTCAGATACCACTATTGGGTCACTCGTGGGTTCCCCGTTCCTGTCCCTCAGGGAGAACGCGGATGGCTTGTTTCTTCGGCGATGCCGCATGTATTTGAACAGCACATTTCTGTTCTTCCGGGCGAGGTCTAGAATGGTGGCTTGTTTTCGTATGTTCCATTGGCGGATTTCCGATTTACAGCGGTTCCGCATTTTACGAAATGCCAGCTCATCTTCTGTGTCTCCTGTAGTCAACTTTTTGAGAAATAGTTGTGACCTCTTTTCCAGAAGACGCCGGATCCTTTTGGGTAGTTTACGGCTCGTCCGACTGCGTGCTGGTTTTTTTGGGACGAACATCGCGTCAGCCTCGTGAACTTTCTGGACAATAGTCCTATATAAGTCTTCCACTGAGGCTGGCCCCAGTTTAACTTGGTTAAGAAAGATGCGCATTCCCGAAAAGTCTGCACGGCAGAAGTTTCGAATCCACGTTTGGGGTTCGGGATTTCTGGCCCAATAGCGGATGAAATCAAAAGTCAGTACACAATGGTCGCTATGTCCCAGTGGAGCGTTAATTGTCACCTGATCAACGAAATGTCTTTCGCTGGTGGTGACCAAATCCAGGAGGGACGGTTGTTGGCCCGCGCGGTATCTGGTGGGTACAATGACATGACAAACATGTGTCGACCGACTAGGTAAGGATGGCTACTGGTTATCTGTTCGGGGCGTTGGGCTAGCCAATCAAGTATGAACATGTTCTTCTGTAAGGAGGTAACAATTCACATGCACTTAGTGTAAGCTTGTGGTTCAGTGGTACCATTCTTGCCCTGCGCACCCGATGTCTTGAGCTTAAACCCGCTGCGGCTACGTGCACGTGGAGCCGATAAATACTAACATGAGGAAAACTGGAATTCCGTGCTCCTTCCTCTTCCGAGTGAACTGAGAAAGCTAAGCGCTGCAAAATCGACTACCGTTTGAACAAGAGTCACATGGATGTACATTATACAACTCACCAGAAAATGGGATGCAACCGTACGCATGCCTGAGGTTCTGCTTCGCGCTAACGGAATTGAGTGCTAACAATGTTGGTAAAACTGTTTGATGCATGAAAAACTCATCAGAGTGTTGGCTTTAGGGGAGGGGGAACGTTGCACTCGGCCTTACTCGGTCAGTTTCACGTGCGTCAGTTAAAACCATAAAAATATCGATGATACGCTTATACCGTCAGTCACTGGACTGGTGCTGACAGCGAAATCCAGGATGCCTAACTTAGTTCAGGGCTTCCGGGAGCCACTTCAATCTTTAGACTCATCCAGCGGAGTCAGTAACGAGCCACAAGACAAAAGCGCATTCGACGCGTCTGACACGGTTCATCCAGCTTCAAGGAATATTTTAATTATGGCGAGGGCAGAAGAGCGAGTCATCGTATTGCCCAAAGTGTTGGCTAGATGTGACAAGCGGCCGCGGCTAACCGACAACAACTTTATTGGTTGCTTAAAAGAGCCTCGCTGACAAACTGGAGGCGACTGAAAAATTGCGCCCTTTAAGCAACCCGGGATGTGGCTGCTGCAAGCCTTTCAGAAATCACGAACGACTTACCTCAGTCACTCCAAAAAAACCCATTTTGGTGCATCCTCTTTCGACCAGAGTCTCGAAACTTAACCTAGTCTCTGGAGGCCCTTCTGTAACACATCCGACTTGACTACTGCGAAAGGTTCATATTTAGAAGCCCGTGCTTGATGGGCCAGCCACCTAGAAACGATCAAAGATGGAAGCAGAAAATACGCTGGTAGCAAGAGCGATTATTTGGTCAAAGATGACCCTCGGACCGGTCGAGCCCTCTGAAAGCGTAGGCATCCAGTGTTCTCACCGATGGCCGACCGGCTCCCGACATTAAATCCACAACAGAGCGCTTGGTAGAAATCCAGGTTTGCCCAGAAAGGTGTGGAGAATGCTTGATCCCCTGGACAATGTCCAGGATAGCTCAACCTCAGCCATGTGCCTAACAGTTTCTAAATGCTTCCTTTGGAGGTCCTTCCAGGAAAGTCGACTGCCCGAATTTCACAGGAAGTTGACAAAGACCCAAAAGCAGTCCCTTGGTAGGTCCAGCAAGCTGATGTCCAGTGTGCCTGACTCCGTTACTCAGCAAAGTGCTGGATTAAATCACAGTGGTCATCAAATATGTTAATGATTGCGGCCTTTGGTAAAAGGGTTAATAGGCATTTTTCAAGAAGAGATCCCATCTGAGAAATTTGCGGCTTATCAAAAAATGGGTAAATCAGATCGGTGACGAACGCCAATTGAGGAGTATTTTTGTCGACCTTGGCAAAGTTCCGGTCTGTGCACACTTCAAGGGAAGGTGTGACTGCCCTGAGAACTACTGATTAACAGAATAATTGTGGTGAATACCATGGATGAAATTCTAGATTTCGTTGGTGCTGCGGCACTTACGGCCTAAGCATCGGTTCTCTGGTCAATGCGTTTGAACCTTCCCTTGGCGACCTCCAAGCCCAGCTGTTTGTTGTTTTCGGGGCCTTTTGTTTGCCTTGGACGATCAAGTGGCACCAATGGGTAGCACTGCGAAGACCCTAACCAGGTGGGCCGATATAATGCATGGCCAGTCATACGAATCTGTTTTTCCGCTTTGGAGGCACCCAGGCTTTTATATTCTGCTACATCCGTCGTTACAAGGAGCAAGGCGCGAACGTCACATCTTGAAGCTATAATGTCTCTTGATTATGTATCTCTGCTTAACGGATGAGAGAAGCACACGTCGCTTCTCAGGGTACTACTGGCCTTTCGAGCAGCACACTGAAAAACGGTTTAAACGTTGTTACGCCTTGCCACCAGCAGCTGTAGGAACCATATTTAGACATATAAGCACAAAGGCGGGATTTTCTGAAAGGAGGCCTATTTACAAGTGCAATGTCGTGAATACAACGAAACATGATACGAACAGCAAAGTATGGGGTTTTGTCGTCTGCTTCATACCAGGTTGGCTCACACGAATTGCAGATGAAAAACCATACAAATTTAACCAAAAACAACACATGAATGTACAGTTTATGCTGAATCAAGACAAAAGGATCACAATTTTTCGAAGCTCACGCAGCTGCAGTGAACTGGGCTCGCACCGTCAAGGTCAAATGGAATCTGAGCGGTTCTTGGAGGCCAGAAAACTGCCGGCGATCGGGACGAGCATGCGATTCATGCACAAGCCAGCATTCTGATTGGTCAATTATGTGCAAGCCTGGAAGCGCGCGCATTCGAACTGCACTAATGTACAAGCCAAGTTAAAACGAGTTAAATCGTTAGAGTGCATAAACAAGGGAAAGATGGACTGTCAATGCAAGCGAGAAAATAGCATGAAACAATCCAAAGAATTTATTTCAGGAGCTTTCTGTTTCTCTGCGTGAAATATGTACAATTTAAAGTTTATAAAATGGCTAGGTAAACTTAACATCATAAAACGTATCCGCGTACCTTAAAATGCTCTTGTAGTCATCTGGCTACCCAAAAGCTGGGGCAAAGAAATAAAAATAATAACGCTAGATGGAGTATACAGTAATAAAGAGGTCAGATGGAACAAACTCACTAAGAATTGCTCTCTTCAGAATAGTTCGTCGTTGGCCCAGTTTAGGAAATAAATAATAATCCAGTCATGGTTGTCTAGGGTCTTCTGTTAAACGGTTCTCACATATGCTATGGACCGAAATGTTTTGATACCAGAGTTAGCACATAAAATTCGCGAATGATTGCTGTAAGCGCGAGGGAAACCAGAAGAGGAAGTTGAAGCACATGATCGCGTTTGTATTGCGTGAAATTGCACAAATGCGCGTTTGTGTAGTTTTTGGTATTCAAACAGAAAACGCTCATGCAATTGGCAAAGTACGTAAAGTTATAATGGAAGAAAAAAGATACAAAACATCACACCCCAGCAGTGGTCGTTGGACTGGCACCTTCCTCTGAATGACGAAAAGTGCGTCCATATGTCATTTGGAGGAGACTCAGCAAACTCCTTTGTCATGCATGGTGAGAAAGGACCAGAAGACATCACGAGGATAGATGCCAAAAAAGATTTGGGTATCTGGCTCTCTCCAAACCTGTCCTTCTCACTGCACCTTGAGAAATCGGCTCAGAAGGCATTCGCCGTTCTAGGGATGATTCGGCGTACCTTCTCTCATATTACTCGCACGGACTTCCAAATACTCTATGGGACATATGTCAGACCGATCCTTGAATATGCCAACCCGGTTGTCTACTCAGGACGCACGAAAGACGCAATCCTCATTGAGCGTGTCCAGCGAGCTGCTACGAAAATGGTTGCCGGTCTCAAGTCCATGGACTACGAAACGCATCTCGCGGTGTTCGACCTCTTTCTCTTGGAGTATCGTCGCCTCCGAGGGGACTTAATTCTTACTTACGCCCTGTTTGAACAAGGCTTGGCCAACAGGTTTTTCACCGTTAACCCAGCAAACACACGGCGGGGACACGGTAAGAAGATTTTTAAGCTCAGAGCGCACACCTTCATTAGGCAAACTTTTCTCTCATTTCGGGTAGTTGCTGCGTGGAATAACCTTCCTGAGACGGTTGTCCACGCTCCCTCTAGAACTCAGTTCAAAACACTATTAGACACTTATTTACGCGAGTCCTCGCGCTGGCAAACATACTGCCCCGCGCTGAGAACTTAAAGAGCAGTGCTACACCCTTTTTTCACTTGTGCCTATCAGGTGAACGACAGCTGCTGAACGACAAAAACAAAACCGACCCGGGAAACTTGGGCAAAAACCTCGCTCCTGTGTATCAATCCGTGAATCCGTGAATACACAATGCTACCGATCGCATCCCGGTGGAGCGCACAAAATTTACCATCCTGACGGCATGTCACATGCATGGTATAGTCTATACAGCTCACCCGCTGCGAAAGTCGAAGCCACCCTTGAGGTGCCCAAGCTAATGCAATTCGGAGGTGAAAACGATGCAATGCGCCCGTTAGCGTCATAGGCGTCCTATGAAGAAGCGTGTCAACGGGGAAAGTCGAAAAGAAGTCGGACGACGCATCCGGGGTTTGAACCATCAGGTCGACCCAGGCTTATCACACTAGGCCATCGAGCCGCGAGCAGCCATTGGTGCATATCTTTGCTAAACAGCCGGGCCTTGTATGGAGCAGTCGTGTGTTTCGGTATGGATCACGTGACTCGAAGCAGCCAATCAGTTGCTTGAGTTTGGCTTGTGCATGAATCGACTACCATCGGGGCATAAGTGAAGGGGGGATGTGAGCATAGGAGTCCAGTCGTACAGAATGCTAATAGAAGAAAGGATTCAACATCTGTGTATCCCCCACATCCAGCCACGGCACTGTCTTCCAACTGGAAGACCTACCTTTATTTAAAGGTGGAGCAAAGGGATTCGAATTTCGTCCGAAAGCTTCGACGATCATTCGATCCTGACCGAAATAAGACCCCGAGCCTATATTTTGGATTCCCTATTGAATTCCGCGCAGGCAAGACTTACACTCGGTGCATGCATCAAGGGTAACACAAGTTATCCTCTTCTCAATTGAGAAGAGCTCACTGTATTTTTTGCCTCGGACGTAATCAACCACCAAGAACCATAGTGTTCAGTCAACCTACGAAGCATGAGACAAGAGAGCAGCTTCGATGCCACGACTACCAGGCTGATGCCACGGTGGTTTTCACACATGGTCCGCATACCCTTTCGAAGATGGGAATAACTGTAAAGATGGCCCATTCTGCAGGTACTGTAAGCTACGTAAAAGTGAAGTGATAGCCAAGAGCCTCATCACCAAATAATACACTTATTTAGATCAGTTAATATTTTTTTGCATTACGACGGTGTCGGGTCCAAGAAGAGCTATGTATTAAATGACATGTCATCCGCGTAGTGGATACCCGTACGCGAATACCCCGGGAGCACTTCGGTCCCGCAGGCATAAGATGCTGGTGGTGATTCTTCCACATTCTTATCAGCGAAGCGTTTGAAGGGGGAAGGTGAACGTAGACAGTCTTGCCTGACAACTTGATGTGGTGAACTCAGACGAGAGCTTTCAGTTCACCTTCACACGTCCGCGGAAGTTAGCGTGCAGCGCTTCAAGGAGGGTCAAGAATTCAAGGGGCGGAAACCTTCGTCCCACAGATACTGCCATAGTGTCTGACCGTCCATGAAGTCAAAGGCAGGATTCATGGTCCATGGAGACAGTGTTGCTGTTCCAGAATCTGCCAGAGGGTGAAAATGGTATCCATGCATCCTCTTTCAGGTCGGAACCTAGCTTGATTTTCACCGGACTGTCTCACACTGTGTTCAGTCAACCTTCGAGGCATGAGACAAGAGAGTAACTTCGATGCCATCAATACGAGGATGATACCACGGTGGCTTTCCCACAGCGTCCGCATACCCTTTCGAAAGTGGGAATAACTGCCGACATGTCCCATTTTACCGGCACATTCTCTTCGCTCCAACTAGCTCCAATAAGCCTTCTCCGATGAGTCACCGCCTTCTTTGAAGAGGGATGGATACAGACCGTCCGGTCACGCCTTGTCACGTTTCAGTGCGGATATGTAGGAGGCCGGCTAGACTGTTCTTCGAAGTGCTCAACCCATCCTTCCAATCGACGTTTTTGCGAGTGAATTAATGAGTCACCTTCTTCTCTTGTGGTTTCACTGACCAATGCTTCCCTTGGGCCAGTCAATTGTACCAGTTGATATAAGGCACGGTTGTTTTCGGCTGCGAAAGCCTTTTCCATCTTTCGGGCTTTTGATGTTCACCAAAGCTCTCGGTCTCCTCGCAGGCTCTTGATGTTTGGCGATTTGCGTGCGCCGCCATACTCGATGCTAGCACGGAATTCCTGAGACCAATCAGGACTAGTGATCTCGATGATATCCTGTTGTCATTTGTTTGTGCCGGATAAGTAGGACAGACAGTACCGAACGCCGCTAGCATCTCTCCTTTCACATTTTGCCCTGTCTCATCCACATTCCCACTACCACCACAGTATTGGTTTACTGTAAAGAGTTGTTGGGCTAGCTCAGGTTGGTACTGTTGAGCTATGGGAGTTCTTTGAAGATGGTGGATTGGCATGCTTCTTGCTGACTTGCGAGGGTCTGAAGGGAAGCAAACTGTCAGGCGTGCACGCACCATGGCGTGATCGGAATCAGGTTGTATGCACCGGGAGGAGTGGCAGTCTTGAATTGTAGCTCCACCGGTGGCTGATGGCCACGTGATCCAACCGGGTCCACGGTTCGTTTGCTCATGGTGGCCGCCAGCTTACGCGATGCGAACGTTTATGCTGAAAGCTTCTACTGGTCACAGACAGTTCGTGATCAACGCACGACTGGAGGAGTCGCTCTCCGTTGTCTGTGCGACGAGCGTCGACTCCGAATCAACCGCCCGGATGTGATTCGCTTCTGGATTACCGGACACACTGAGGGAAAATTGTGGAAGAGCTGAGTTCGTTCTTGGCGCTTTGAAATGCATAACCGCATTTGGGTCCCGTATGCGTGTTTTGAGACCCAGATCAACTTTAAGGGGGTATAACGTTTCAACGGGCATTGCTTGTTTGCCAGTTCGACATGGAGTACGGACGTTAAAAACTTCAATGTGGAAAGGATCTCGTGAATATAGCAAGGTGTTATATTGTTTATTGTCAATAGGCAGCAGGGAGCATAAGTCCCACCGGTAAGATAACTGTCAATTAACCGACCCAGCAACGTCTGGTGGTCTGGTGGGAAGGAGTTGGGGAGGGACATCGGTGTACATAGAACTGTTTGGGCAAATGATACTTCCCGTTCGCCCAGGCCGAGGAAGGGGGTTGGTTGACGTAGCCCATCTTGAGCATTCGACTCAAAATTCTGACCTACGAGGCAGTGGGAGGATGTAGGGTCTCCTTTGGGTACCCTTCCCGTAGCCGATAAATCAATAGTCTGACCTGCTCCGCTGCGGGGGGTTAGCCTAGCCTGAGGGCGCAGGGAGTAAAGCATTACTGTCTCACTCCTGATGCGGCTGCGCAAAGCAACCGTCTTTTGAGCATCACCAGACTCTGGTTTTAAAAGTATTTCGACCGTACTGAATAATGCGCCGGCGGTCACGGTCAATTGTTGAGCGATCGACTTGTGCAGTTTTTAGGGTTGACATTCCTGCCCGTCATTCCTCAAAGGCAGGCAGTATCGCTGCTTCCATGAATATGGGCATGTTGGTCGCCTGGTGGAAACAGCTTACTGTCTTCGTCCTGTTATCGCAGAGAACAGTACGGCGTTACTCCCAAACCGCCTTGTGGCACGATCACTCGTAGTGAATGGTCTCGCTTCTTCCTTTTGGGTTTCCTGGCATGGTTGCACCTTGTGGAACGAAGTTCCAACCAATCTAGCCCGACCACCACGTCAAGGTGGCAGCTTTAGTTTATCAAGTGTACTGGTTAGAGTTTTCATACTTTATTACCAGGTCTTCCACTTGTCTTTCGCTTCTACTCGGCACGGTTTTGGGTTTGTTTCCCCCTAATTCGAAGGCAAACAGGAAGCGCGGAATTCGTACTAACAAAAGTAACAAATTTGAGTGAGGAATGTTGGGCAGAACATGTTAGCGGGTGTAGAGACAAAAGGCGTTTTACTGTGCAACAAATTTTAATGGCAGCTTTAGATTTCCCGTTTTATCGACTGTGGTCTTTAAATGTGATGCCACTAGCGCATCCAGCTGTTTCTCGTAGATGGTCTCAGGAATCAGGCAGCCCTTGATATTTTGAGGACTTTTTTTTAGTAGTTTCACTTCCCTTTCGTCGCCTGAAAGGGGGCCTGAACGAGGGCAGCAAGCAATATTTCGGCCCGGTACAAGTTATGTTCAGCACATGATTACTGTCGGGTGCTGGGCTTTCTAGGCACATTTGACCCTGTTGGTGATGTATTCTCAACATACCTGTTCAGTTGGCATCAGCCCTGAAACTTGTAAGCATAATCAGTTGCAGTTTCTAGACGTACAGGCGTGTGAGTGTATGGGTAGTTCTAGAAATCCTCCTACGAAAGGCAGCTTTTGACAGTGATGTCCATCTTTTACAGCCCTGCTTGGTTTTATAACCGGCGAAGTAATGGTACGAACGCTAGAAGACGTTTAAGATCCCATAATTCAAATAGTCACGGAGACAAGTCTTGCTGACTTGAAATAGACAGATAGACTCGCCCTCCGTCGAGGAACAGAAGAAGGTATGGATGGTTTTCTGGGTGAACTGATCAAAGTGACCCATCCTTTGGCATGGACTTCGCATCCGCAAAGCGTGAGAACGTAACTCCGGATATTCAGTCGCTGAGCACCTAAGTAGAGACACTGGAGGCTTTGGAGCAACTTTGGTCCGGCAGATGTAGTCAATCCACGAGCCTTTAAGGCTCAAGTCACTTTTGATAATTCAAGACACTTGTGACGAGAAAATGACTAATCTCAGGATCTCAACGGCATGCTTATCGCGCTACACTACGACCTGTCTGGTTGTGAGACTTGGCCTGTGCGAACAGTGGAACTCAGGTCTTTGGTACTCGTTTTCTCCGGACTATAGAAAGTGTAGACTTTTGATGATGAACCCGCAACCAGGCGATTAGAACGCTCGTGTCCATTTTGCAGGCATTGCAATCGGAGGATATGTTTAGCGCCAGAAACTGCAGTGTCTTAGGCATGCCAGTTGCTGTTTTCCATATCCAATTCAGTGGTGCAAATAGAGGGTTCGTCAATCATTGACGTTTGGGTGCTGTTAACGCGACCTGCCTTCTAGGGTGATGCCCGCGTGATACTCTCTGTGCGTCGCCAGAAGAGCCGTAAGGTAACCCGCTGATTGATGCCCATCGCGTTTTTGTTGCCAGTTTGCATCCAGGTTGTGCGATTTGGTGGGTGGAATTGTTTTTAGTGAACTGGGGCTGCTGTTTTTATTTATTCCGCTCTCTTCTCCACAGTAAAGCTTCCAACTAAACCAATAGTATGTCGGGCATTGAGGTTATACTGTCGATGGCGATCATGGTGGTTCTCACTAGTGCCTTCGGAATGTTATACTAGTAGTGGATTCGCAACAGTGGGTGCATGTGTGAGTACTGGATACTGAGACAGCCTCCTTAAACAGACAAAGAAAGTCTGTTACCTCAAGATGGCTTGTTAATGTACGATGAGTCCACCGTCTTCCAAAGAAATTACGGTTATCTACAATTAGCGCTAGTTTGAAAAATCTTCTTTATCCAAATACGACGATACCACAAAGCTGAGTGAGAGCGACGACTGTCGAATCTGGCACTGTAAGATTTCGTGTGCCTTCCTAATGGAGGTTTACTCAAGTTTCCTTACTTGTGACGAGAAACTCCGCGGGGTAGTAAAAACCCATTTAGTAGAACTAGGTAGAGTTTTTCTGTTAAAGCTGAAGTTTTTCTGAGTAAGACATACATTTACCAATCGGAATTGTCAATAGTTTGCCGTCCTCAAAATTCTTCTGTGTAGGGAAGTTTTTCGACGGTTATACAAGGATTTATTCTAAAGACTTGTGACTTTTTCAGCTTTGCTGCTCACTATATCTGCCTGCGTAATCTGCTGCTGCTTGAAAATGTTGGTTCCTTGAACATTGGTTGGGAACGGCGCAATCGTAAACTAATACTTATGTCCACAAGTAAGTCTTGACAGTGGTTTTTGGTTTGTGCCACTCTCCGTGTATTTATCGACAGAAAGGATGGAGTTCAGTATAGTTGTGATGAGTTGTTTTTAGGGTACCTCTTTTTCATGTGCGCTAACGGCTTCAGAGTCACGCGTCACATTTCAAACTACATTCATCACGCTATTTGCAGAACTTCGTTCTTACGATATCGACAACTGCTTTAATGTGTCTCAATCAATATCACCTGTCAAAATTGCGGATAATGCCAAAGGCTTCTGAATCATGTCCACGACAACAGCTTTCATCAACCGTTGTACAAGGCTTTATGTCTTAACTCCTAACATTTTGGTAGGCTGTCGACATAAGCTCAATAACTGTTATAATAATAATACTTGTTATAAACTTTCAGGAACGCCTACCTAACCCTCCGTACTCAGGACATGAAATCCGGGTACATGCTGATCAGTGCAGCGCACTTGACTTCACGTCATCTGGCCTCACTGTCATGCCGTCCTTGATTCGTCCAAATTTTTCGAAAGACAACCTGCCGGCTGTCCTTTTGTTCCGATCAATTGTGTCATTCGGAATTGTTTAGTCTTCAAGAGTGCTTTAAATCTCTTCGCAAAAATCAACGTCTACTCGCTTTTCTGGTCCTTCGCAGCACTCATCTAGCAAAGTCACTTGATTTCTCGTTAACGCAATAGACCCATCGGGACGCCTCTAGATTGACCTACGCTTACAGTTTTGGATGTACAGCATTCGCTGTTACGTCTAACATGCTTTCTTCATTTGAATCTAGATGACCGTTCACTAAATGGAACAAATTAGGACCTTTTCCATTCAATGGGGACCGTTTTTCCGTGGGGCTTTGCAAAAATGTGAAGGTGGGATTTTTTGTGTAGAGAATTTACCTGTATGCAGTTTACACAGCTCCTGCTGGAACTAAATTTTGCCGTTCATTCTGTCCATGTGTTATCGTACGGTTTCCATTTTATTTTGTTGAGCTCTTTTAGGAAGTCAGAAATGGTAATCGGCTTTTGTATATTTGAAGGTGCCGAAGTAGTTTTCGGTACAAGTACTATAAATAGTCGTTCAACCGCAGCACTTTTGGTTCTATGCCACCCGAAGTAGGTACGAGGGCTGAGTTGCTGCCAGATTGTCCGACCCTAGACAGGAGCAGTAGAAATACTGAGGTTGGGTTCGAACCACGGAATCTCCAGCCAGTAGGTCCGCGCCCTTACTCCTGAACTGTCTCCGTACGCATACATTCAGTGTTTGTGGGTCACAGAGAGAGATCAGGTTTTTTCTGGATCTGCTCATGAGGTTTAGTTTTCTACGTATAGACAGCCTATTCCGAACGAAATTTTTCATAAACTTTCTTATTAACCTTACTCACTTTTAATCACCGTGCGATTGACTCACTAGTACACTGCAATTGTTTTGCGGTTGAAGCAGTGTAACAAAGATTACTGTTATGTGGGAGTGCTATTGTCTCGTCATTAATCGAAAAAACAACTAGAATGGCTGTTACGGGAGCCGTTTTTGCCTACAAAAATCCTATTCCTATTCAGAAAGTTGCAGGCCCCAATCTTTCCGAGATTCATGGGACGCAATGCTGACGGTTTCAAGCAAGTATAGTAAAATAAATGCTTTGTTCGTTATTACGTGCTTCAGTGTCGAAGGTAGTACGTACCGGAATGACCAAAAAGTGGTTGTGTTTCGTAGTAAGGGCTGAGAACATTAAGAGTTGCACGTGCAACAAATGTGCCTCTGGCTGAACATTGGTGGTGTGTGGGGCGGGCGAGGGGCTTAAGACAGGATTTTTTGGTCAAGCTGTCTGACTAGCTGCGGTGACTGTATCCTGCGACAGGATGAGTCGGCCCCACACTTGTCTTGTTTCTTGTCTTGTTTCTGTCCACAAATGGCAGTCGCAATCCAGGTCTGCTTAGATCGAGATCCGAGTCCGATTCCAGAAACGGGTTAGTTTGCCGAACCGTCGAATTTTCAGAATATGCTTTAGAGATCAATGTTAAAAAGCTCGAGTCTGTGGACGCCTTGTGCGCAAAACGTCCAAGTTTCATAGCCGTAAGTAGGGACTGGATGGATTGCCGCTTTCAATTCACGAACTTATGTGCGTAAATTGATCTCACTTCTCCACAAGGTCTTCGTAGTTTGCGTTGTGATTGTATCGCTAAATCCAGCTTGCTCACTAGGTAAAATGCTAGAATCCAACTCAACGTCACTATATATAGGGACGTGCTCAGTTTCGTCATCTACGCGAAGGGTTACTCTTTGAGCACTTGTTTGCCTGGAGTTTGTCACATAAAGGTTAATTGACCCGATCAGTCCTATATGACTGGCTCGATCAAAACCAGCTCACAGGTATTCCTTTTTCTCCAGGTAGGACCTATTCATCAGTGTATTCCAGGTTTCAGTCAAAATGTTTGGACTTATTTGCGTGCCAGAGTATGCTTCCAGTGCCTATTGCATCACCCATTCAATCGCTAAGTTCAGTAGCGCTGGTGACTTGGCGTTCCTTGTCTCACATCGGAGGCAAGATCAAACTCCGTCTTTTTAGCTGTAAACTCGGACTCGAGCCCTCATCGGCAAATACTAAACTTTGATGAGTGCAGTGAATTTGGTCGGTATATGGTCTGCAAGGATGAGATTTCACAACGGATCACGGTGGGTAGAGTCGAACACAATGTAGAAGTTGGTGAAGCAGCAGGCAGTGGTTCGTTGCCGGAATGCTAAATGTAACCATCCATCAAGCACGTAACCTTCTGTCTCTTTCGAAATTCCGAAGGATCCTGCGTTTCACACCGTTTTTGTCGTAACCAAACTCCTTGTCTGCATGCACGGGAAAACTCAACGGTGCTGCCTAGGTGGTCTTCAAAACGATATGTCCCATGCTACTTAGAGTACGATTCGTTGTCACTTTCAGAAGCCACAAAGTCCAAAGTTACGAAGTACGGGCATTTCTGAATGCTCTTGTTATCGGTAACCAAAGCTCAGTAATCTCTTCAGGGCCTTAAGGCACCCCATTAACTGTTCATCAATCCTGAGAGGTTTTGGATAATGTCGCAGTGCCAATGAACTGTCTCGCAACCATACACTGATTAGAGGACGGTCGCTATTAGCATCTGGAGACTACGTACATTTGACGAGCCGCAATCAGAGCTCAACTTGTGTCATATTCTGTTCGTAGATTGCGGTTAGCAGAGTCCCAGCACAACAATTGGAACCTTGGAAATAGTTCATTCTCACCATTCCTTGGTTGTTGGTTTCGTGGGTTGGCCCGGTGTGACAGCTTATATGGAATTGGCTTGTGGTAGTCACCGCTTAGAGTTGGATACTATGTTTGGACTATTCAGACTGGCGAAATATGCCAGGTGAAGGTCCTTAGTACGTTCTGTTAATATTGCCCTTTCAGGTTGATTGAGTCTAGAAATGAAATCGATGTAGTACTTTCATTTGGAACATACTGTTAGTGTGCATTTTGCTGCTATTGTGAAGTGAGGCATCCATTCCTGGTTCACTATGGGTTGTAAGATTTCCCACCTGTTATCCCCAATTCCAACGTCGCAGCACCAAAATGTTGTGGTCCATATTCCGAAGCACCTTCCAAAACTGCGTCGACAACTGGTCCTATGACGTTTTCATTTGTTTCCACTTGTAAGCACGAATTGTGGTGAGTAATTGCACGTGTTTTAACGAGAGTTTTGTCAATGCAGTGTTGGAAACAGTTTATTAGGTGGTTAGGGATCAGAACAACTCTTATCCTAAGTGAATCAATTGAAAATAAAAGTAAAAATCATACCAAGCTACAAACTTGGCGCTGTCCGTGCATACATACATACTTTGTGTGTTTTCCATTATGCCCATAGAAATCGAGTCCGTTCCCTTGCGTCTGGCTGTTGCTTATGAATCGAATGAACGCTACAACGTCACATCTTGCCAGTTCTCACCATGTGGTGAGTACTTTGCCTTTGTCCAATCCCCATACGTTGTGGCCGTCTATCCGGTGGAGAAACTTATGTGAGTTGGGTCACCATTTAAAGAAGTTCCGCCCCCGAAAATTTGGAATCAACTAGCAATCATTCACATGAAGACATTTGATTTATAGACTAAACTAAGCTATAGACTAAACTAAGCTTTTACCGGCGGCCTCTTAGCCAACCTGCCAACTGTAGAGTCGGCGCTGTTTATAAAGAGAGGATTGGAATGCTTCTGGAGGGTCACCTATTTCGTTTTTTTAAACATCTCATTCTCAGGTGAACGCTTTAGTGTTTTCTTTTGTGCCGTCATCCTCCTTACGCGGAGTGTGCCTCTTTATTCCCAATTTTCGGCATCATCGCTGGAAAATTCATGGATAGAGATAATCGGGCAGGCTCTTTCGCCTTAACTCAACTTCCTATCGAGACCACACACCGCATCCATTCTACGTTATCCTATCAATTCCGTGGTGGCTGATCTCGCATTTGCTTGTTCCCATTACCGTGTTTCGTGCTCAAGCTAACTGGTTGTACACCCTTCAAAGGGAAGGGCACAGTTGGCCTCTTAGGGGAGATCACACGTGACTATAGGGGGCCACTGATTGGACTCTTCCGGGGGAGTAGGCGATCTTTTTCGACGTGTACATATCTATTGACTCGTTCCTCGGAATGGCTTAGGTATTTAGAATGCCTACCATTCATGATATCTGCCTCTAAAGTCAAAGTCCATATTTGACACTTTGCAAAGAATGAGAGGCCCAATTGCTTTCCCTTCGCAGCGTGTGCAGTATAAGAGTAGACTACAATCATGTCGGTGATACAGCCACGTCACATAATACATAACATATGGTCAGTCGATTGAATCTAATCTGGTCTGATCGATTGAGTACGACACAAAAATACTGGTGCGCAAGAAAGTAAAAAATTGCTTAGTCTGGACACTGCATGCGTGCACTGAGCCATGCGGATCATAATAACTACTGTAGATATTGTGAGCAGGAAATTTGAAACAAACTCCCTTCAGGGACTTGATTAAGCCTGAATTCAAAGTGTGATCTACGAAGCGCTTAAGTAAACGCAAAACATGAAAGGAGCCATGAAAAGTAGAAATTCATAGACAAAAGTGATGTTAACACGGTACTAAAATGAATCTCTCGTTCGTGTCGTGCTGAGAGAAGGCCGATGTTCAAGATACCGTAGATTTCCCATCAGTTCTATGAATATAACCTTTTGAAGAAAGGTTGTGAAGCATTTAGTTCATCGTCTCCACTTTTTGGGGGCGCGAGCTTCCCCCATTATCTGTCGAATATTAATTTTTGCGGGATAGTGGATGCACATTTACGCTTACGTGATACCTCAACTTTCCAATACTACCACAAAAAAGAACAAGTGGTTTCTTTCGTTCGCAGTGGGTTTTATAGCTACAAATTTTTACATCCAACTACCTTTTTGTTTCTCATCAGGAGTTTCTGTTTCATGAACATCCCGATCTCAATGCCAGAGTCACACAACCCGACCGGACCGCTCACACGCGAAGCACCTGGAACACCTACTCCTTGGCGTGTTTTGTCTTCCGAACTGTTATCGGGCGATAGCGTTCGCGTGGATTTGCAACCCGTTTGTCGTATCGAGGCACAGGGTGTCGTTCAATGCTTGGCATTCGCGCATGGTGATTGCTCTCGGTGTCGTCTCCCTCACCGATCCGTGAAGCGCAGATCTGTTGTTCTTCAGAATTCTTTCGTTTCACTCATATTGATCGGGCTGGTCACTGGGTATACTGAAGTGTACAATCTTTGCGACATCACTCTACCCATGGCACGTGAGTACTAGATCCTTATCTTGTGTAGTTCAATCAAATATCCTGTTTAACTTCGCTCAGCTACTTGGGGTTGCTCGCGGACTTAAGGATTGCTCTTCGAATTAGGAAGACCTTGTGTTTTGTTTCACAGGCTCTCAACACCATCTGAGAAATGGAGATTCGATTCTGCCGCTTTCTATCCAGTCGTCATCTTTCGTGTTCTGGGTGAAACACCAATTTCGCAATGGCGAGTGAAGTATGCTTATTCTTGCACCAAACGCCCAGTGAATTTTAATTAGGATTCCATCGTTTACGTGAAATCAATCTATGCTGAGAAGCCGAGATGCACTGTACAGCTATTTTTAATGCTCATTGGGGATCAGCAGCGGTGCGCATCTCACGCAACTGAGAGATTCGAACCCGCGGTCTTCCCACCCGTGGTTGAACACTTAACCGTTCCGCCATGAGCGGCTGATCAGTAGTGTAAACTAAAGACTAATTGTCGAAAACGGCTTCGTATTCAGCTACAGTGATACGCTCATTTGGGTTGACGGGCAACATGTGTTGGAATAAAATGTACCAGAACGCAGCTTTGGTTATATATGGAAAGCGCCGTAGTTGCAAACACGAAGCTGTACCTCGAATGTTGCACTTTTGAGACAGATTCTGTGCCTTGGTGGCCGTAGGGGAGGTACTAACAGTGAGTTCTTTATTTTAGTTTGTCCTAACAACTTCAAATTATAAACCCGATGCTAACAACGCCTTCTGACACTAACCGAGATAGGCATAACCACACCTTCCGTTCACTCAAAACACAACAGTGTCACCGTGACCGAGGTCTTCTTTTGACATTGGTACAGCTATTGTCTATGCGTGTGGTATGAGAGCTAGCTTAATAACAGGATGTGGCCACCGAAGCCTGTTTACGTTGATGTGACACCCAAACGTCTGTCACTGGATTGAACGGAGGTGACTGCAACCGATCGGTCGGAGATCCTCCGGTTACCTTTTTGGTTCCTATTCTTGACCTGTTGTCGCCACATAATGAAGATAGAGGTGCGTTGCAGAAACTTAATTGTCGCTGGATTTTGCTCATTTTCCTCTATTCACTGTTCTCCCTCACAATAATTGCCCGAAATCCATTGGGAGAGAGTCACTAGCTTGTCAAATTTGAGTTGCGAAGTTTGAACATTGCTTATTTCCATCCAAGGTACCAATTATTCTTCAGTGTTCGAGAGCGATGGTTAGGTTAGTTCTAAAGAGCCCAAAACCACCTATCCAACAATTTCTAAGCAGTTTGCCTGTTGCATGTGATCCTCAGAAATATATACAAGAAGTAAGTATGCAGGAGTAACACTGTTTCGATGCTTAGCTATTACGGTACCCGAAGAATGGCACGATGACTGAGATACTGCCAGATTGCCCAAGCCTAGACAAGAGCCATCTGCTTAGGTTACTTTCGAACCACAAACCTTCCGGCCAGTAAATCCGCGCCTTTATCACTGAGCTACCTCGTCCCCTAGGTTCACCTGTCAAAGTTGGTTGTGATACAAATTGGCGTAGTGTATTTTCCGTATGTTCTTGTAAGTGCAGACCGCAACAGATATAGATTAAGCCTTGTTTAACATAACAAGTGCTTCAGCCTGAAGGTTCATGGAGTATTTCTGATCAGACCTATATGGCTTCAACGATATTACTACTGGACTATAGTCTACCGTCAAACTGACCGTTTAATCCACCTGGTATCAAACAAGTTCTTGGGCACTAAAGTTCCTCTTAGTCTGTCCACACTGATAGCTTGGGATGCTCGTAGAATCCGATTCAGAAAATTTGTAGTTTCAGAATCACACTAACTTTGGAGCCTTTTAGTTTCGTTCACAAAACCCATTCGAACTCTACCCTCTCTAGCCATCATGTGTAAAACATGCAAAACAGCAGGTACACACAAAGTTGAAGGAATTGACATGCGGCAGACCACGGCAACAGACGCACTTCTGCAAAACTCGTGTCTGACTGAAATTTAGTCTGGTCTCTGGACCTAGAATCACTGTAGAGCTTTTTTCATCCATGTTGGAAGTCACCAGTAAAAGGAGCTCGACAATACAAAGCCTAGCAAGTTCTCTTCATTGAGTAGTTTTTCGTGTATTTTGATGTTTTGTAACTAAACGAAAGACCGGAAACCCATCCCAAGGGTTTGGGATGGAAAGCAACGTGTGGTTTCCATAGGCTGAGTGGTGATATCTCCAAGACCGATAGGCGAAGTCAGCTCTCGTCTTTTAGGGTTTGATGCCGCTTCCTACCGCTTTGAAGCGCGAACGACTGGGATACCCTAGGGATTGTGAGAGTACGAAGTATTCGTTACTGTTCAACTACCTTAAGTGAGTCATCTGTTTATTTTGGAACACCTTTTTCCGAAACTTTTTCGAGTACATAATTAGATTGTTCGGTTTAGGAACTTCACACTTCTCAAACCTGCTCTCTTGTGCTGGGAGGATCGAACTCAGTCTTGTGTCACGTAAGCGAGCCTAAGCTGTGATGTAACATACTTCCGAACTTCCAATCAAACTGCTCGATATTTTTCGGGACTCACAAAATTAACTTCGATGCGGGACGAATAATTTTGAGATTCTCTCTTTCGATATCACACGCTACCACTGGAAGGTTATTTCAATTATCTGAGTTTGATATTTCAGTTTGCAAACCAATTGGCTTTTAACGAGTGACTCGACTAAATCCAGCTGAATTTTTTATTTGTGATATTCTTTAACTGAATATGATGCACAAAGGCTGCCTCATGTTTCAGTTAGTACGATATTCGATATATCGCAGCATAGTTTCTTGAGAGGGCACAAGCTCATAAGTTTGTTGAAAACTCTCCGAAGAGTTCTGAGCAACGTTACGAGTAGTATATTCTGCGGAGAGAACTATTTTGGTTTATCATCACGGTAGTTAAATGCCACTGTTTCACTATGCGGCTGCCGTTCGCTAAGTTGCTGTACTTTTTGTCGATACCTGAATTTCAGGTATTCCCAGCCTGGTTCTGTTTGCGGACAACCTCCCCATTTATCGACTGTATGTGGCAACGGACGATAGCCTACGAATTGCGTCGGTTCAGTTAGGAGGCGACGTGAAGCTCTGGGATTTGTGGGATGACGGAAATATGTATGCAAATCTCAAGTCAAAATTTGTTTTTCCCAGTCCCGATGAGACTGCCAGGGACATGATACGTGGGGAGGCGTGCACATTTGCGTGGCAACCTCATGGTTCTCATATCTGTTTGGCCGGTCAACGAGGCTATGGTGTTGTTTTAATGGTGCGTTTGTTCACTGGACTACTCCCAGGTGATTTTACATTGTCCACTGTATTGTCCACCTGTGTGCACAGATTTTTCCGACTCCTGTAGTCTCACTAATAATTGTGAACAAGTTACTCTGTTGTGCACTGATACACAAAATGGGGACTTGTGTTTCAATTTTGGGAAATAACACGCCTGTGCAACGTATCCCTGTGTTCGAGCCTCTTGCGGTGAGGTTCGATCCCGGTAACTCATTTTTTTCATATTGCTTGATAAGTTGTTGCTCTTACTCCAAAAGATGAAGGAACGTTACCATGCAAAACCGTGTGTCTGCTTCCTTGCAGTTTCGGATTTACCTTACTATCCTTCTTGGCCTTCGGCCGCCTTGAGGAACCTTGCAGTTTTGACATTCCGACTTTTCCTAACCTATTGATTACCGCGTTTGGTTAAAAGACGCGTTCTTGTTCAGTAGCATTAGGGACAACGTTGGCTGCTGTTGAACACTATAATGATCAGTGACCGGTCTGTCCTTGTCTGACTGCTATGCAATTATGCATGAAGTTAGGGCTCGCTACTTGCAGTCACTCTCGGAATTGCCAATTTTTATCCAGTCAGAGAAGCCCTTCGGTCGTGTTGCAACGCTCCGTTCTGGTCATTATAACCGTATATCTGCGGCCACCTATACACACGATGCAAGTCTTTTAATCACCGCCGCCTACGACTCGAGCTGCGTGGTCTGGTCAGTCCCCGAATATGCTCCACTGCATCATTACTGGTAGGTTTTTTTACGACTCTGTGTTGTGTACACATGTGCTTTTCTGCGCTGTTGTGCACCTAAAGACCGATACACTAAAACAAAATCCCTATTGTCATTTCATTTCTTCTGACACTGACCATCACCTGCATTTGACCGTCTGCTGACTTGGCAACCAAATTTCCGTATCGCTACACCGAACATGCATTAGGAGTATATGTTTAACTTGATCGGGCACCATCCTATGTAAACAAGCAGCTCATCTCCCATCACAGTCTTCTTCACGTCTAAATCGAATGAGAAGCGCTTCCGAGTTATTTTTCCTGACAATATAATTTCGGTCGAATTCCCTTGCACACTGTAGTCTGACTACTATTAAACTGATTGGACAGATTCCTAGGAATGAATCGAAGGGATTAACTACTCAAGTCCATTTGAACCCCAGAACTGTCCGCAGCTCGTTTTTTCACCTTTCCACGAACGCCATAGCATCATAGTCTGATGGTTTGTGCGGTATATAGGGGATTGGAAAACGAGGTGACCACTGAATTCCAGATGATTATCTGACTCTGGTCGATCAGGTGCCTTTCTGGAATTTCTTATGCTGCACCTTCAAACTTTGCACTGCCCCGCTCTGTCCTGTTTCCAGAAATCGCCTTAAGGTATCGCAACCCTTCGCATGTACCCACCTCTTCGCCCACCACATTTGGCACCAGTTCATAGTATGCTAAGGCTTTGTTAGTTCTAAAGGTGAAATTCCGTGACGCCGTCGTTTTATGGTGGTTTACGCTAGCTGACGATGTGTGCAACCTGAGTGAAACTCGCGATTGATACGGGTCACCATTCCATCTTTCTTTTGTGTTTCAATCGTTTGGATATGCCCACTTGACCTGCCGACGAAGGGCAATCATTTGGCTGCGCTGATCGTTTTAGGATAGCTTCTCTCTGTTCGTTCCTCAGTCGTATTCCCTTGTGCGTACACTGACTAAAAAGTTCTGCACACACACCTCTGCGTAAATCACACATTTGCTACCTATCCTGTTTAGGGCCTTTTGGCGTATTTTAGTGTGACCAATGAATCCAGATTTGGTTGTGAGCCCACTCTCATTTTCGGCGTATTGTAGTGTGACCAATGAATTCAGATTTGGTTGTGAGCCCACTCTCATTTTACACAATATTAGGTTTGTTTTTTCTGTACCGAACACAAACATTTACTGAGATTGAAGCATGATCGCTTTTGCGCGACTTTATGTGCTGATATTATTCACATTCTGGGTATGATGCTCTCCTGAACTCGTATCACTCTTGCTTCGGTTGAACCAGCTAACTGACCTATAGATTTCTGTACTACAACCGACGAGGATGCTAGTATTTCAGGTACCATATGTCGTCGTTGGTTTTTTCCCGAGCTAGGCAGTTGAGTTACACCAGTGTGATCCCCTAATCGATATGAACATGGCAGTGTGATGAATTCATTTCGTGCTCTATTCTGCCTCAAAACATGTAAAACAGCATAAGATACGCAATACAGTAAAGCTTACAACATTTATACGATTTTAAAACAATGTAACCGATCAACAAAACCAAAGTAGTTTCAGAGTGAATCTTAGGTCTTTCTGCGGGCACAGGTCAGGCTGAAACCGACTAATCAATATGACCCTAACGAACTTCATTCCCTGTGACCGCGTGCTTCATCCTAAGACCCAGAATGGTGAGTAAAGTTCAATTCTGTGACCTGTGTTGATTAGAGGCCTAACGATCGACCAGTTGACCCTGGATTCGATCAACTTTGAGTTGGGGTCAGTTGAAGTGATACGGGATTTTTCGAACACATGCTCCTTTGCTCGCGTTTTGAGCCTCCTATCAGTCCTACTGATACACCAATCACTGCAACCGATTTCGTATTGAGCTATGCAGTGATGTGTAGATGAAACTGAAGTCGTTATTTTGATTGGTAACAGTGGCGCAGACTGTGTATCTGCTGCATTGTAAGTTCGGTACAAGGGTGCGTTTAGTACTCGTTTAACTAGGCTGAGATTTTGTTTTGATCACCAGCGTAGGGAACACCAATGTAAATGCTCTGTTTTGGTACTGCGAGTGACACATTCGGTTTATCACACGTAGCGAGGTGGTTTCTGATGGAGTAGTTGGGGTGGTTATTTGAATGCAGTACAGCACTTCAATTTCCTCCGCGAGTGTATCCGAGGTTCCAATCTGTCTAGCTCTATGGAGTGAAGTCAGTCACCACCAAGGCGCGTTTCTACTGGAACAGAGAGGAACTGGTAAAGTTCAGATATATCCATTCCACATAGGTTTCCGACTTGTTGTGATTAGTGACTAGTCCGAATGTTTTATTCGTTCACTGGTCCTCATGCTTACCGAACCGTCGGCTTGTAATGTGACCGGATGTTTATAATAAGGGTGTGAACGGATGTCGCTTATTTAGAACGTTCCAGCTACTCGGTAGCAGTCAGACGATGAATAAATCAACAGCTGGTTAGTCCGATATATATTCATCAGCTGTTCAAACTGTTTAGTGGGTGTGTGGTTTTGCAGTCAGTGACTTGAACCTGTTAAACAAGGGGACGCATACCACATCCCTCCGCATCCACTGATGAGTCTCAATAGGGACCAGTACGGTCGTGACTCGACCGTACATCTACAATATTAATAAGGTATTCGAAAGTTAAATTACTGATGGGACCACATAGGCGTCCGAGTAGATGGCCGACAGACTTTAGGACGCGTACCCAGTTTTAGACTACGAACGGGATCATACACACCATCCTGACATATTCAGTTAGCGAGGCGACACGATCGATGTCCTCATGTGACTGTCAAGGTCGTCAGCGAGTTACATGTTATGCGAAAAGTCAATTTCAGATTTTTCTTCGTGGATATTTGTTGTGAAACTCGCAAAATTCACGAGTGACGTAGGCTTGTGATGTCAGCAGAGTAGACAGCAAAGACAGTAAGAACAGAATAAGCCAGTCACGAAATGAAGAGACTATCATAGGACGCATTCATCACTTTACCATATCGATGGTCAGATGGGCCTACAAAAACAATGGCTTCGTTTCATCAAAATGTTCCGGCAGTAAATGGGTAACTGAGATTTGTCTCCATTTGTCTCAGTGAAATCAAGATCAACTATTGGGAATGAAAAGACTCAGAATATGCATGAAATGTGCCTATCCCCGAGACGAAGCAAGTCTGCTTACTGTTTTTGCTTCATGAAAGTGCCAGTCCGTCCTGCATGAAAAAATCGGGGATCAGAAAAGCATCCATGCAGCAAGCAGGAACACAGGGACAGCGAGTGAACCGGCGGTAATGGAGGTTTTAATCAGACGGAAATTGGGACCGAGTAAAATTTTGCAATGGATATTATTTCCAGCCAGATGCGAGACTTTCAGATATTGTTTTCACATCACTCTTGCTTGAACAGTTCTCCACCTGTTCTGATGCAGTTAGTCTGGTTAGTCCACACCGAAGCGGGAAAGCACCTGACTCGGGCTTCGTTCTCGTCAGAACACATCAGTAGCGCATATCTTGGCTGTGCCGGAATTCGAACCCTGGACGTCTGAGATGCGAGGCGACGTGCTACCTCTATTCTAATCAACCACAGCACAATAGATGGCGAGATGGCTCAAGTGGTTGGAGCGCGGATCCACTGACCAGAAGGTCCGTGGTTCGAACCCGACCTTTGCCTCTCGACTTCCCCTGTCTAGGCTTGGGCAACCTGGCAGTATCCTAGCCCTCGTGCTTCCTTCGGGCGGCGTGGCAGTTAGGCACCGAAAGGGTGCTACAGCTGAACGACGACAGCACAAGAGTGAACAGGTTCACCTATTCAGATATGACGAATCGGGTACATTGAAAGTGGCCAAAGATGGGTGCTGTTGATATGTTCCAATCAGAAACTCCAGACCGCCATTTCCTCTTTGATGTGGAATAACAGGAATGGAAGACTTTCAAGCGGGAGGGATGTGAATACAGGTGGATAATAGGGCAGTACAACATGTTTCGGGATTTGGTGACTGAAGCTCAAAAAACTCCTGAAAGTTTGTTCAGGTTTCTGCTATTTGGATTGCAGTCACTTATGCAGTGCTGATATGAGTACATCCATAAGGCATCTTTTGCTGAATAACATTCAAAATTCAACTGTGGAATTAATATGCGGAAAGGATCCCAAAACGACCACTGGTGGACTGCACTAATAGTTCAACTTCCTAATCGAATTATCAAGACATCACAGAACTTGATAAGCAACATTCAAGATTCTTTTGATTTTGCTGACGAACTGCGACAAACTACACCATACCATAAAGACACTATTCTCAGCGTAACTTCGGTATACACCAGTGACGGCGATCGCAGCCCACAATAAAGTATCGAGAGAACGCCATAGGGAACTGTGTTAGGTATTGAGTTGTTTTTACACTTCAAATATAAAATATATATATATATATACATGTATAGATATATAACATATGTAAGATATATATATATATATAAGATATACATATATATAAGATATACATATATAATCCAAACCAGTCGCTATGGTCTCCCCTATCGCATTGACCGAGGCTACCGTTTTTTTTGTGAGATGAGTAAAGTTCAAGGTAGGTGTGAATCATGTGAATGCTCACCGGAGGTATGTAGGCATGTACAATACAAAGAAGGCTATGTGATGGCCTGTGGACTTTCTTAACACCCCCAAAACAAGTCTGGAATTGGTCATGTCGTCAGTGAACAGAGCGAACAAGCCGTTCACAAAGTCAAGAATTTAAACGCATTCAGACAGTGTTGAGAAGATGTGATATTCATTTAAAGCACAATCATCACCATCATCATCATCGTCATCATCATCATCATCGACAACATGGACATCAGTGTTCAACACCGATGCTTCGCTTCCGTACAACCATGATTTATTTGAAAGCCTTATTGTGAAGAAAAGAATAAAGATGGACGGGAAGGGGACTTACTGCTGCCTTACTGCAATCATTCCGGGGTGCCTACACTCCAAAAACTCATTCAGGCAATCTGGATAGAAACTGACAAGATCGCCACTGACATCGGTTGGTAGCCATATTTTGCAGCGTCTTGCAGCGTTAGTACTGCATAAAAACAGCCTGCGATCAGCGCAGCTGAAGCAATCCCCCATTGTCCGTACGTACCGAGTCCAATCCATGTCGACCTCCTAATTGAGTCTCAGATACGCTAAGCCTGCCCACTTGTGCATTCAAATCTCCAGCAACCACCACGATGTCTGAGCTTTTAGCTCTCCGCAGCAGGGCATTCAGGGCGTCATAAAATCTGTCTTTGACGGTGTTGGAGCTATAATCAGTTGGGACGTAGGTAGACACGATAAACAGACATCGACCAACTTCCCGCTTGGGAGACTCCTTCACAGACGTTGCCAGACGAATCGCACAGAGGCGACAATCACAAGAAATGCGACTAGCCCAACGGAAATATACAAGCAGTTCAAACTAAGGTACATGCACCATATGAGGATACGTCTGAAAACGTACACGAGATCCTAGCAAAATTTATTACCCGCACGGTATTTTGACTAGGAGCGCAACAGGAAGGCAGTTACTTTGACAGAAAGACCCTCTAATATCGCAGGATTATGAAATACGGTGCAGGGATTGCACCGCTACGTTCGCCTAGACAACGACGCACGGATGCTGTGAGCACAACTGGTGTTGAAACGCTTGCGACTAAAATGCTCTCTAACATTCTTCAACAAAACACTTTATACAGGTACGAAGTTGGACAGGACAACAAACTTCTTCCTTTGAATGTCTTGATCACAGAAATACCGATAGTACTGTTTCTCGCTTTGTATATCGGAAACCTATGTGGAATGGATATATCTGAACTTTACCAGTTCCTCTCTGTTCCAGTAGAAACGCGCCTTGGTGGTGACTGACTTCACTCCATAGAGCTAGACAGATTGGAACCTCGGATACACTCGCGGAGGAAATTGAAGTGCTGTACTGCATTCAAATAACCACCCCAACTACTCCATCAGAAACCACCTCGCTACGTGTGATAAACCGAATGTGTCACTCGCAGTACCAAAACAGAGCATTTACATTGGTGTTCCCTACGCTGGTGATCAAAACAAAATCTCAGCCTAGTTAAACGAGTACTAAACGCACCCTTGTACCGAACTTACAATGCAGCAGATACACAGTCTGCGCCACTGTTACCAATCAAAATAACGACTTCAGTTTCATCTACACATCACTGCATAGCTCAATACGAAATCGGTTGCAGTGATTGGTGTATCAGTAGGACTGATAGGAGGCTCAAAACGCGAGCAAAGGAGCATGTGTTCGAAAAATCCCGTATCACTTCAACTGACCCCAACTCAAAGTTGATCGAATCCAGGGTCAACTGGTCGATCGTTAGGCCTCTAATCAACACAGGTCACAGAATTGAACTTTACTCACCATTCTGGGTCTTAGGATGAAGCACGCGGTCACAGGGAATGAAGTTCGTTGGGGTCATTTTGATTGATCTTTTTAAGGCTGACCTCTGCACCCAGGAGGACGTAAGGTTCACTTTCAGACTGCTTTGGTTTTATCCATCGGTCACGTTGTTTTGTAAGCTGCATCGTATTATGCACCTTTGCGACAGAACAATTCACTATTTGACTATTTGAAGCACCAAGCCGAATAAGAGACCATAATTCGGCTGCCAACCCCGTGTTTTGAACCTCCTACGAGACTTAATCCTTGGATGCTATCGAGGAGTTTTTGTTGACCTTAGGGGCTCGCATCATACACATCCATTCTACTTGAAATTCTGCTGATCTAATGAGAAATTCTCGTCTGACGTACGAACTACGATGTGTTCAAGTATTCATTCTTGAACCCAAGTTTCGTTAACTGATTCGTTACCCATAACTCCTTAGCCTGTCCACTTTACGGTCAATATTCTACTGAATACCAAGAGGATTTCCTCTGGGATGTCAGCATTGGATGTCCAACTACGGAAACTGCCATCAAATTACTATTGGCTGTTCAATAATACTTTAAAGGGTGTGTTAACTTTCACAAATTTGTATCTAGTCCTTATCTTGTGAGCCTTCTGTCTCCTACCCTGACGTTTTAAATCTGGTTAACCCGCACAAAAACGGGATAGCATTGGTTTCAAGTTTCGCTTCTACCGGAACTCACCAACAGTGAAGGACTTGGCTGTCGCGGAATTGGAAATTCTATCTTCTGACCTGCAAGCGGAACGTGTTGCACATACTCCACTAATGCACTTGAATGGTCATGTTCAACTGGACGCTTTTGTTCCCATTTTCAGTGATGTGATTAATTTGCCCAGCACCCAAAGCGATGACTCATTTATTATCCTAGATGTGTTGACCAGTCCTACCAACACTTACCGATTGGGCAGGTCGTCGAATGCTTGAAATCTGCTGGATGATTTTTCCTGACTAGATGCAAGTGGTTGCCGGGCGCAGTTTTTTGGATAGTTTACATCAAGTGTGGGAGGCGTTACTGTCTAGTTTTGCTCTGAATGAAACTCATCAGAGTCGCACCTTAGAGGTCCGGAATTCGAATTTCAGATAAGGGTAAGTTTTGCTGGTGTAATCTAACAATAGGAGGGAAACGGGAGTCTTGTGCTTCCCCTCTTTGATACGGAACATCCAGAATAATTGCGCCAGGAGAGGTGGTGGACTGCCCACACGAGAATTCTTCAAATCGGACAACTTTCAGATCGCCTGGAACATGATAGGTTACTGACAAGGGGGTGTTCTGGTCCATTAGTTTGCCGTTTGTTTGGAGTAAATAAAGTGTTCTCCGTGAGTGTTTGCAGTTCTTTTTGTTTGTGACCGAAAGGATTCTGTGCCCAAGATCATTCGGTTTGCCTGAAGTTTTTGCGTCCAGAGGTTTCTGAAAACGAAATTAGCCAATTCGCATTCCTTTTTACACATGTACTCCACTTCTCTCTGTGCTCTATAAACCGTTTTACAGTATTTCATTGCCTGGCATTGACGAATTTAGTACACACGCGTTTGGGTGGAAACCAGTTGTAAAGTTGTTTAGACTTGCATCCACCAAGTCTTAATTCGGTTCTCCGTCTTTTCAAAAGGCTGTTTATAGTGGGAAAATGTTCTGTGTGTGAATTCGAATTCGGTCGTATTTGTGGTTTGGGGCGGATGCTGGTTGCCACACCATCCCGTTTGGAGGGCGTCACTACAGAGGGGTCATTAGAGGGGGACAAGAACGTAATTGAAGTTTTGTTTGTCGTCATCATATACTAGTACTAGTCTAGTACTAGGCGTATCATACACGTTTTGAGGTTACCGTTCGGTCCATTCTCTATCGTATGCCTAGGAGACGCTCCCGGTACTACTGAAACGTGCAATGTTCCCCCATGGCTCACTGAAAGATACTCAGTGTATTCATCCACTGGCCTCTTCATGAATTGTCGCCAGTGCTGGAGTTTACATAAACACGCTTTCTAAAACTCCGTTTGTGATGCCTTATTTGGTTAGAGATACAAAAACGAAGTCTACCTAACTAATCATGCGGCTGGTGGCTAGTTTGGTCATACTGTGGTGATGCCAACATTGCGGGAGGCACATCATGTTTTGCTGTCAACATAGCGGTTAATGCCCGAACTAATTGGGAAACTAGTGATTAATGAATCACTGGCGCCTCGCCGGAAACTTCTTCAAAGTTTTAGACACTCGTACACCTATATCCTTCTTGTGCAACTTCGCCATATCGTGCTGCAACTTCTTTCCAGCCGGAAGTTTATGACAGAATTTACTTCAAGCAGACTTCATTTCTCCTTTTTTCACGTGGTTCAGGTCATCTCATTTTATTCTGTTTCCCTTTCACCAGGCATATGGGTCGCGTTCCGAGCCTGTTGCTTGTCGGAGGAGCAAATGGGCATCATCTCTACGATTTATGTATGTCTCCGGATGATCTTCATTTTTTAACTATTTGTGAAGATCGGTAAGTGCGTTCTCTAGTTTGTTTTTGCGGTTCAAGGTTGCTGTTTTCACGGAATGTACATTCTGTTTCATCACGTGTGGTTTGACTCAGTTACTTGTAGGGGACTAAATTCGGCCTCATAAGTTGCTCATCAGGTTCCTTTCTGGTATCCTGTTTTTCAGTTGTGTACGGCTTTGGCCCCTGGCACCGAATACTTCACCAGTCAAGACTTATTATGAATTGGCTCTTACGCAATCGACTGGTCCCAAACTTCGATGTGTGACTTTCAGTCCATGCGGTCGACTAATCTCGGTGACGTAAGTGTCGGTTGTTCTATCTGTCTATACAGTTCGTTCAGAGAACACGTAGGATCCGGTGTGTGTGCGTGTGTGATCCCTTTATTGACGCCGGTTTCGGCTACTTTTTCCACTCTATTGGTGTGACATATTTTTAGCTGGAACGGCGATAGTCTATCGGTACTACAGAATGTGAATCAACTTCCCAAAACAGCCAGTATGGTATTTTGAGATGATTGGCGCACAGGCTATCTTCGTTCAGTGACAAAAACTGTTATCTTCTGCTTCTAACGTTAATTCTACGAAGGTTTGCTGCCAACAAGGGATGAAGTAGAAGTGTGTAGATGTTCAAAAGTCCTGCATGCCAAGCACAATTTGAATCATACTGTCACTTCTTAGCCAAACTGCCCAGCTAAACTCGGTTCGTCACTGTACATCGGGATTATTTTGGCAAAAAGTTTCTGGAAGTGTCCTCGCTGACAATCCAGTGCATCACTGAACCATTTTCTTTTTTCAGATTGTGTCATTGATTAGACGCCATGCCGTTAGCCGTTTCCACAAGTGACACAGGAAATTATTGTGACAAGTCTTCTTATTAGAGGAATACAATCGCTTGCAAATGAAGTTGTTGTTACCGGGAGACCGAATCCCAGCTGAATCTCTTGTTTTTGATGTTCTTCAACTGGATGTAATGCCCAACGGCCATCTCGTTTCTTTTGGCACGATAATTGATATGTCGCTGTGTATTTTGTTGACAGAGCACATTATGCCCGTAAGGTTACTGGAAATCATCAACAACGGGTCTCTTTCATTCTTGTGTCTAATCAGGCAGGTGGCTTCGGTATACCACTTTCAGTTGAGCACTATTATTAAACGACGAGAGATTCACCACTTCCAAAAAACCTACACTGCGCTTGCTTTTTATGGTGGAGATCAACATCTAGTTTGGCTTCATGTCCAAAGCCGTCTCATTCCCACGTAGATTGCCTTCATCTTGAGTACCATGTCATCCTCTGCTATTATAGAGGCTCGGAGACGGCCTGCGTGATGAGCCTCGAGAAGGGCGAAACAGACTGTGGGCTGTTGAGAAGTTTTCTGCAACCCTATGCGTAATGTGTTTCGCCAGATTCCTCCTGTTATTTTCTATTTTCGTACCCATCGTTGTAGGGCGGTTGAACACCACTTACATGTTGCTGTCTGCAGTGTTAATGATGAAGGTTTGTCAACTGCTGACTATTACGTCCATGTTTGATCAAGTTACTCCTGTCTTACGGATTCGGCTCTGGCGCATGACTGAACTCTCGTAGTCATGAAAAAGAGAAACTCCAAGGTGTAACTGCCCCACCACCAGTGGTCGGTTCTTGTTTCTTATCCATCTAGATGAGACAGTAAAGTATCTAAACTTTCCGGATAGTCTTATTGCGTATCACAGGCTGGTATTCCTCATATGAAAAATGTTTCTGCACTCGATTCCAAACATTCCTCTCTCCGGTTAGTTCATACAAACCGAAAAGTACTAAATTCTACTCCTGTTAGAACTTGTCACCGGTTGTAAAGGAATCTAATATACCTACATCTTTCAAAATACAAAGTCGGCCAAACTGTCAGCTATCCACTGTGCTCTGCGGAAATTCTTTGAATGCTAAGGTGCCGTGAACTGACTGTCAACAAGTTTAGCTGTTGTCTAGGGAAGGAAGACCGCCAAACCTATTGGAGCCTTAGGTGGTTCGCCGCTCTAAACCTTTGGGGTGGGTTGACTGCCTTTCAGTTGCCGGAAGAATGCATCGTGAACTGAATAGTCGATCGCTGGAGGTAACTTTTCATCTGTATTTCTGTAGTCTCCTAGTCTTTCTGCTTGTACTTTTCAGAGAGTCCATTGACATTAGAATCCGCCCTACCTTTTGGATGGATTCACGTTTGGCAAATCGCCTGTCTAACCACACATCCACTCTTTTTAATTGTGTTAATGTTCCTTCATTAAAAAGTCAGTTATACACCTTCCGATTTCCTTCCGTTCTAGAACTTCTGACAACCGCGTGCTGTTTTTCACTACCCCAAGTCAGCTGGTGACCTTGACAACACAGTGCCTTCGTGTCCTTCGTCGGTGTATCACGCGCTATCTCATGAAACGATACCCGAATCAGCTATCGGCCATCTGCGGCGATAAACACATTCCGAGCCTATCTACCAATAGGGCTTTCTGTGAAGCTGCGTCTGATCTTCCTCTCCCACCTCAACTGATGTTAGCTTTATTCCGTGAATTTGGCACCCTATCTCAACCGTATTTTCAGCACAAGCCCCAAAATGCTTTGTAGAGTCAATCAACGAGTCAGGGCTCCCCGAGAATTTTTTCAGCTGTCCCAGCTGGTCTGTCCGTATTTTCCTCCAAAACCGCATTTAGTCTTTATTTTTCTACATTAAACCTAGTAGGCATCCATCAAGTCTCATGTTTTTGTCACTTTCTCACTACTTCGTCATGACCTGTTTTGTGCTATTCATTGCTTTCCCGTTCGTCTTCTCCACTCCATTGTCTGTCGGATCACGTTGCGCTACCTGTCTACTCCTTCTGTTTAGCTATTCAATCGCTATGTATGTTTGTCACGACACGTTAGTATGCCCATCTTTAATACCTTTAGTATTGCTTATTTATGATGTGATGCTTTGTGCTGTTTAGGAATTTGAGAACACCAGTGCTATTTTTTCGATTAATACATCTTTTTTTTTCACTCCGAGGATGGTGTTTTGGCTTGTGAATAGTATGAGAACACTTTGTCAGAAACCCCCAACTAGTTTCATCCTTGTTACAACCTTCCTTAGTTTCGATAGTGACTCCGTATAACGGAGATTAAATGAGAATTTCATTGAAGTCTTCAAAGATCCCATCCGGATTCACAGGCAGAAACTGTGACGTACGCGTGGCAAGCTTGATCAAAAGTTACAGATAACCCATAACTTGTTTAAGTACTCGGAAAATTCATAAGCCAAAATCAGCGAGGATGCAGAAACGTCAGTTCATTTAGAAGCACGTGGAACTTTGGGCAAACACAATGGATAAGCTGGTGAAACATCGAGCGCCAAACATGAACTAATACCTCGACGCCGCCGTGATTAAAATGGCAGAAGTAATCTTCCTGTGGTGTGGTTTGATGACGTCACCTAGGTCAGAGTTATTTTTGTGTCGTTGGTAGATTAGTCTCGCACTAAAATTTATTTGCGTATGTAGATTTCTAGTGGGTAACTTAGCACAATGGGTTGCCCTGATTCGTTGTAGACATGGTATTTGATAACTCACGTATTAGGCAGTTCAAAAAGTTGGTTTCGTTTCACTTGCCACTGCCACCTTATCAAAGTCTAGTGTGTGTGTATCCCGTCACTTCACGACGCGTGGTAGCTGTAGATGGTACGACACGTGTGTCTATGACATTTGGCTGTACATTCACGGATTTCGTTTTCGTAGGATCCACCTGGACATATGGCTCGGTAGAATTGTTCTGATGCTTTCGTTGCACATAGAGCGTGTTGTTATGTGCGTCACAATCAGCCTTTTTGAGCGAATGATCTGGCGCCTCAGAACTGCTGCTGTTGAATCACCTTAACGAATTCATAAGGCATTAATCAAAGTTGAACGTCTGGTTCTGCTGCGGTGACTTTGGTCGTGGATAACATTCAGCAACATAAGCCGCGGTAGCTTGGCTATGTGCTCTGTACCTCCAGTGACACCGAGGTGAACATTGTTCTCCGTGCCAATGTTAGGTTGGCACAAGTCACGAGGGGAACAATTTTTGAATGAGATATTCAAATGTTTGGATACTATTAATACGATCCGTATGCTAGAGTGATGCCTTCTTGGTTCTATTTACGCTTCGCTCGAGATTTCAATATGTGGCCAATAATCGATTCCACTGGTTACCTTGCTGTCAATTTCTGATGAGACTGCCTTATGGGAGTATGGATGTAAAACGGTTATACTTTAGCGTTCTGTTCCAACCAACTTCTACCTTAGAGCTCAAAAGTGAAGTTTGTGGTTGTTCAGTGATGAAAAACCAATGTCAAGATGATGCTTATGAAGGCGGCAGCATCAACTCCAGGTATCTGCATCCGTGGAGGCTCTAAAGATCATGAGCAAGTCACATTTCACTGAGAATAGTTATCGCATGTCGTGAGCCCAGCTTTGCATGCTACAGTCCTGGAATTCCGGTGTAAATTTCAATAAACTTGGCGATACCGTTCATGAAATTTGGTGCACCGGCCTCTTTCGTCCTAATACAAAAACTTTTATGACGTAACAAAACGTGGTTGTCACGTGGTTTCGTGGTGAGGAGGTGCAACTCCTAATGTATCGACATGTTATTGCGCTTGGAATAAAGCATTCGTGGATGCGTATGAACCCGAATTTTGCCTTAGACTTTCCTGCTTTCGAATCTTTTTGTTGCGGTAAGGGTGAGTTTCACTGGAGAGGACTGTTTCAGACTTGAGGTCCTACGCTTGTGGCATACCAATACCTTACATTGTCTGTCTTTGGGTATGTAGGTTTGTAGAATCAATTATTTTAGAACGCACTACCATCATCCGCTGTTACCTAAACATGCGCTCAATGAGTGTCTTTGGTGAAACAAAAGCACTTGAGTTCGTGAACCGACAGTTTAAGGTCCATGCCCTAGGCTCACTAGAAGGATTCTTTTTTAGTGCTTCAGGATACAGCTATTGCCGAACAAAATCCAAGCTTCTTTTCCTACCCTCTTGCTATACATCCTTTTGAAACTCATATCTAACTATACTTTCTTTGCCTACTTCATTCACTCTCCCCATCGCGGCTTACGGTTACACAAACTTGGATCGGCAAATATGTCGGTGACAATGATCGCCATATATTATTTATTAGACTATAAATAACCAAACCAGATTTACTGGCGAGTATTCTGAGTCTTGAGAAACAGGAATCGTTTGTCCAAAAGAAGGGCAAAAATGTGTTCCATCCGAAAAATAGCGAAATTCTTAGTAGATGGAATACTTGGTCAGATACGTTATCACTACATATCTGCACGAATAATCAGCCACATTAATTTTACCAGTCACGATCTAGAGTGACAGGCTATCTGGCTCTGAGTGCCGATGGAAAAATAGGTCATATTAGCACGCACACCCCCAAACCTGCACACGACAGTCCATTCTTTATACTCCACGCCTCATACGTCATGCCTACTGATACAGACATTCACAACACAGTGTTTTTCACACTTTACAGCAAAACACAGGGGGCCTGACGCTTCCTAACTGATGGGATCGCTAACTCATGCTAAGAATGCATTGATGATAGCATTGTCATAGGTACATCGTGCGAATTGCGAAAAATTCTCTTCTTTTACTTTAGAAACTTTTACCAAATGGTTACGCAAGGTTTCTCTAAATTAGCTTCACACTAATGGATTGGCAGTAGCTTTATCGAATCCCCAAATTAGCGCACCACTTTTCTGTCTGTCAACGTTCTCATATTGGCAAAGAAAACGCCCAGAGGCACCAACACACATGGTTAAATATTATACAGAGTGGGGAGGAACGCCCTTTGGTTCAAAGCAAGACTTTGGTATGTATCATGAACTACTGATGCTACTGGACACAGTTTCACTAAACGAGCATGTGCATACGTCAATCGCGGAAGAAAGGGAAAGAGCCCACACCACTGGTGATGACCCATCCGAAGTATTTGCATGGTATTCACAATTATGCATTCTGCGTGCACTAAAACGGTAGGGGCTTTAAGTGACCGTCCTTTGAATGTCAAAAGAAGGGATTTTCACGTGAAATAATGTGCACTGCCACAAAAGAATAACCAGTGGTATGAACACTTGATGGCACCGGAAGACTAGATCCGGAAGGGCAACATTCTCCTGTATTCGAGCGACCTTTTCTTGTAATTTCCGCATCTCTGGCACACATGTACACAAAACAGGAGTTATCTCGAAAGCCATAGGTAGGGAAATAATCAGGCCACTTCCAAAAGAGTTTAGCTCTCAAGATCTACAACCCAAACTGCCTAACGTCGGTAGTTCTTAAGACCCAAGGAAGGATAGCGAAGAGTTCATCGAAAATAGTTCTGTACATACGCGAAACATTCATGGATCCTGGAATAGGAAGCCTTGCAACATCAACCTGATAATGACTCTCTGTGGTTGACGTGATACGGGAAATCACTGAAAGGAGATATATATCGTGCTTCCTAGTCTCAGTGAGGCATTCGATAGGTCCCAACCCATCGAAAAATGTCTTCTAACGAACAAGAGTGAGTAGACTGCTTTGCAAATAGATGAACCTTTTGTTCCCCATTGGAGATGGAAATTGAGAGTCCGCGGCTTCTTACTGGAACAGAGACAAGAAATCGTAGGTGCACCACAAAGGTCTCTTCGCAAACACGGGCTTTTGCGCTTCGTATTCACTCGCTACCCTGTTGCCTTTGGTCTACCTGTTTGCTATTCACGGACTACCTAAATTTTTCAGGGCAATAGGCTCCTCTGAGGATCCGTTTCAACTTTAGAAGTATTTCATCTGTTTAGGTGACTGGTTCTTAGACTACAACTTACACATCAACGCGAGAAGATAACTCCGGCACTAATGCCGGATATACTGTATCCTTCTGTACTCAAGGAGATACCCAAAATCACGAAAGCGTCCATGAAACTTATATACAACCAACCACCAATGGGACCAAAAAAATGAGTAGAATTGAACCAGTTCCTAAAGATCGTAATCGTAGGGGTACCAGCTACTAAAAGAATAGTGGTCACGTATCTTGTTAAGAATGCAAAAATGATCCAGCGCTACATGAACCAGTGAGTGGGAGCTCTTGCGTTACAAACCCGCTGCTGGTCGGTGAACCTAAGTGTGAAATGAGATTGCGTACCTTTTATTGTCTTAAGGGAGGAGTTCGACCGGATAGATCACACTGCGTTTCTATATGTTCTTCAACAGGTTGAAATGGGCGGAAAGTTGTAGAAACAGATTACTTTCCTTTTCTAAAACAAATCTGAAAAGTTCGCGCCCGTGGGGGCTTCTGGTAAGCGAGGCAAGCCATTAGTGAGGTATCATAATGAGCTGCTCTTTGACTCAGACATTTAACAATATATGTAGATATACAAACAGTTCACCTTTGCTGGAGCTGTTTTCTATTTTCGGATGACATAATACTATGGATAGAAGTGAACTAAGCTAAGTTGGGTTAGGACATCAGGATAATCTCAACAGGTTGGCCGACTTGTGTCAAGAACTCTAACTGTTCATTAGCCCTGAAAATGCCAGACTGATGTTAATGGACTGCACTCACCTGAGTGAGAACCACCACAAAGGAGGTTTAAATATTTCAATGGCACGGACGGTATGCGACAGAGGAATGCTTATACAGGGCAATCTTAAAAGGCCCTTACACATTAACATTAACATGGGGCCTGCAAAGACTGGGTGCACAGAAAGACATCGCACGCATGGGGTAGCAAGCTGGTTAGCTTGTTAATCTCGACGGTTATCCGGCCATATTTCGCCTACTCCTAGCTTATTAGAGACCAAGAACACCAACCTCAGCTGGCATCCGAAGTATAGCGCGGACACAGGGACGGTTTTACGAAAAACGGCAAACCGGAGATAAAGGTTTGTAGGCTTGTATATAAACGCATGAGGCCGATTTATTCTTCTTCAAGGTTTCGGAACAGCAGAAACAGCCGGAGCTAATACATTTGTTCCTGTCCATGTGCGCAATTCATGAAGTGGTCGCGTGCAGAAACTGGAAGCCCAGGACAGGAGGTCTGTCGTATATCTGCTTGCCTTCAAGAAGAACGGTTCTAGCGTGAAAAAAACTTCATGGCAGTGAAACAATTTTATATGTTAAGCGGGAGTGCCGGGGTTGTTATCCGTAATACACTGAAAACTGCCAGAGTACGAATAAGGCAACCAACTCACCGTCCTCTAACAATGGGAAGCAGAATAGAAAAACTGAATGCATGGCACTGATTCTCGTAGCTGAACGAAGTTATATTCCATATTGATTGGAACAGCTTAAATATCATCGTAAGGTTGGAACAGAGTCTGCCTTAGAGTGGCAACTTAGGATATAGAACAATTCATCCCGGAAAAATTTAACAGCTCCTGCTCCTTTGAACTTTATCTCTCCTGTCTTCATCGTGACAGATATAATGAAATCACGCAAAATGAACTGAAAATATTCGGATTTACTGTCACGTGCTCCTCTAATGCTGACTTCATTGCATATCCTTGGGATGGATTGGAAGTACCTTTGTAATATCCTAATCCAGAAGGAAGCTAGAACAATGGATGAAGACCTCTTTATGGGTCTGATTGCGATGTCCCCAGGAAAGGCGCTGACTTCCACAAAGGCTGCAGTGTATGCGTAAACCGATCGGGTGATTCGGTTTACAAGCTCAATGTAGGTCATTTCACGCGGGGCTTCCAAGTTTGACCTTCGAACTCAGGCTTCTTGACTTCAGTTCAACGGGTTTGCATACCCATAATAAACTGAACACTCGCTGATACTGTTCGGAAAATGGAAGGTCATGATTCACTGAAAGAAAGAGAGAGGATCTGGGATTATAATTTTCATTGGTGGGACATAACATTAATAATGGGACCAATAAAACCTAGGTTGTTCACGGTGCGGGGTATCCTGTTAGACATTTAAGCAGGTACAAGAATGACCGGCGCAGTCTATTTAAAATGCAGTTACCGAGACAGAGCTCCATCGTAGGTTTTTCGGTTTAGATATTGGAGCAGTTTAGGGGAGACAGGAACTGTGGAAGCTGAGTAGTTGTAGTTGGGGTGAAACGGGGGTTCTGCTGGGAAAATATGGAGTGGGTTTGCGCAGAAGACGGTCGATATGGGAAGGATTCAGACCGCCGCGTCCAGGATTTTGTATCGGGATGAAAAAACAGGACAAGCGAGCATTTTTCGTTGTCAATCAAATCACCTGTGCTTGAATTACTTGGAACGGATTTCTGCGCCATAATTGGAAGTAATCGGTGCGGAGTTGCACCTTGAATTCAGGAGAGATGGCAGCAACATAACCCAAGAAAGACCGTGAGTAGCATGCGGTCGAGCACTGATCGGTTTGAGACTCCGCTGGAGGTATGATAATGAGATGGGCATAGAACATCGAAGCGTGATCGAAGGGCTGGTTATGAATAATCGGGAGAGCGATCTTGCCAGTGAATGTCACCGTTTGAGTGTTCCCATCGTCTATCTGGGAGCTTGTAAAAGATTTTACCAGTGGTTCTGGATATGGCAAACAAAGATGGACCGCTGCGGAACTGGTTTTCACTGGTCTGGATGAGAGTAAGTATGAGGAGGTATACGTTCTCAGGGAAAAGTCGTGGGCCGATGGCGCAGTGATGTGGTGAGCGGAAGATTTTACTAGAGAAGATGGGATTCGGCAAATTCGACTTGAAATGCTTCTCAGCATTTTGCTTTGGGGTGTACATTTGCTTAATAAGCCGTAGTCAGTCTGAGCGTAGCATTTATAACTTTTATGCAGACTTTGGTCAGCCGCACACTTCCGGCATTGGAAAGAATTTGTAAACTAAAGAGGAAACAAACTTATATGGGGGGGGTTAGCTTGTCGGCATATATTCTTAAAAGCCCATGCCTGGATATTATCGAGGCCAAGAAAATGATCAAGGTCCACACTGTTAGGATACTCTCCCGATGGTGACTGCGATCGTTTGAAGATAAGCGGATGGCCGAGTTACAAGCGTTTGGGAGTGGATGGTGTTGAAATCAGGAGCCTCTGAGTCTGTGCGTACGTTAGTAAGGGCTAAAACTCCATGGTTTTGTTGTAGCTATGACGAACGCAAAGCTCCCAAATCTTCCATATAATCTGTTGGGAATAAAAAGTTAAATGGTAGTATAAAACCTTTGGTTGCTTAAAAGTGACGATGCTGGCACCACAAGATAGGTGAGAAAGTTTGGGATGGCCTACCTTGGGACTAGTACAGTGGCGAACGCAGTATGCAAGCTAAAGACTGAATAGTTGGAGTGTTCGAGAACAGGAAGGATTATTTAGGGATGAGTGTGTGATGTCGTTGATGTGAATTTGAATATCAGCGCATGGCCAGAGAGAGTTTTCTGGTCCTCCTCGGCCATAAACTGGTGTGTCTGGCTGGCTCACTGGGTATGCGAAAAAGCAGTCGAACAAAAATTTGCGTATTCAAACCCTGAAGGCTTACCTCTGGATTGAGAATGGCAAGTTAGCCATGTGAAGACATAGGCTGAACACTATACTTTATTCACCATCAGTTTGCTTTTTACAAGCGCCAACTTCAAGAAGTCCTGCGCTCATTTTAGAACAATTGAATGTGAAGAATATCTGTAATTGTATCTTAATTAGCGTGGAACGGGAGATGAACTTCAGCTGAGAAGTTGCTTTGACACACGCAGATAGTAAAGTAGAGGAACGCTGGGTGAATCTTGTACCCCTCGCACAGTAGCCCAGAACCTCTTGCTCCGTTGAGAATTTGTTCTCTATTCTATTAGGCAGGATTGTGCTTAATGGGGGGATAATATGTTGAAACCTATATATATGACATAAGGTCCTGTTAAGAAGTTTCTGCTGATACACGCGGATGCTCCACGGGTGAAGGATTATCGAGGAAAAGGCGGAAGTTGCGGAAAGTGAAGAGCGTGGCCTCCACTAATACGCAACTAACTCGCATTCCTGCTGGCGCCAGCAAACTAGCTGCTAAT
Source organism: Clonorchis sinensis (assembly GCA_003604175.2). NCBI lineage: Eukaryota > Metazoa > Platyhelminthes > Trematoda > Opisthorchiida > Opisthorchiidae > Clonorchis > Clonorchis sinensis. Next base: position 93,413,480 of record CM030369.1, on the reverse strand, counting down.
TTCAACTATGCGATCAACTTTCCGCGCTTGGTGGACCACTGAACTCCGTATATCACTCGGCCCATCAAGTGCTGCGTCACACCTTTTTGTCACCTGTTGATCAAACCCCACCTGTTATTACATACAAATTGCAGTATCGCTCTTGTCTAGGTCCTCTTTACGGGGCGACTAAGGACAGTTTCCGCCAGGTTTCGGGTTGGATTTGTAAATTGGTGAAATTCTAAATAGGTGGCAAACTGCCTTACCAGACCTTTTGGGTGGCACTGTAAAAATGCTCGATGCCTACACAAATTTCATCAAGTTCATGGTGACAGGAATATAATTCACCTCTGTTGTGTTACCCTACTTCCTTATTCCCCTAAAATTGTATTGTCTCAGCGTGCTTCAGGGCAAAATACTTCCAGGCCAATATACGACGGTGCGTGGGAGCGCTATTTGAGGTCAGAACGGATACATCGAACCACCCTACGTTGAACGCTCAGGTTATTTGTGGGCTCACTGTCCAGCGCATCATTTGAGATAAATTCTTCATTCCACTCGAGATGTTCGAATTGGACTTGCGGACAATGAATGCACGACAGTCGATAGCAGTAAGCACAGAGGCAAGCTACCACACTTGTGTGTGTCTTTTGCATAAGCATCCTAAATTTAACTGGCCACGGAAGAACTGATAAAGTCAAGTGCTTTTTACGCAGAGAACTTCTGTCCATTCAAACGCAATAGGCATCGAATATTTTCCTGCCTATTTAGTGGTGACAATACTCGCCGCATTGGCAGACGTTTTTGCCCAATGTGGCCCGATGAATATGACTACCGCAGACAAGTGCATACCTGAGCCTAGTTGGATATTAAACACCTGGCAAGCAATGTACTGGTTCTTCTATAGACCCTAACGGCCACTCCCATTTTCAGATGGTTTCAGAGGGTGTTCTTTGACAATAATATGACCCTTATGGGTGACTGCCAGCTTATCTCACCCAAAATCTAAAAAGACTGAGATCTTGAAGTCATTTCAAGCCATATTTGAGGTTATTTATAGTATCCTGGGTTAATCAGCCGGAGCCAGTCGGTAGCTAACTTTTCCGCAACCATATTTAAAAAAACTTATTTGTTTTCTTACTTATCCCATCTTAAAAAAACAAGCGTTGTTTTTAAAAAGCGTTGTTGTAAAAACAACAAACTTGATATGAGTCGCTTGTCACGTTCACTGTTTGCGTAACTACAAGTTTCCATGGCAAGCTTCGTTTCTTAATGTTCATGGGCGTAAAGCTATTTGGTTTATATTACTTTCGGGTCACTGCTTTGGCACCATCAGTACTGAACTGTTTAGTTAAATCATTTGTATGAAGAAAAACTTTGCTATCAGAATTATGATACTTCCCCTCACATTTTCCCCACCAGTAGACATATCCGAGATTCTATCCGAGGTGGTATTCGATGCATCTGAAACTTCCGGCGGTGCCATAAATTTTTGTGGTTTAAACGTTTAGCTAGATGGAGAACCGGACTGTTCGAAATGTAACTGTTTGGTAGTCCTGCCAATCCACCGAGAAGTTCGGCTCGTTGAGTGCGATTTCGGGGTTTTCGCGTCAGGTGCTTATTTATGAAGGTTCTAGTATATCTAGTGAGGCGTACGGTCTACTCATGTCCACGTATCCAAATTTCCAGCAATCACGCGCACAAATTACCATCGACTTCAACGAATTACTGTATTTATATGTGCGCACTACCCGTTTTTCTCTAAAGTGGTCTATACAGGCTCAAACGGTTTGAGCAGTACACATATAGACATATAGACATATATAGCACAACAACAAACCCATCGCTACGCACCACTGCGCTCCCCAATAACGCACTGATGATGTCACCTCGATCGGTGATGAAACCTTTGCAAGCAAATTGCCCAGCTCAGCGAGTAAGCCAACTACCACATATAGACCAGGTCCACAAGTAAATTCCAGAACAGAATAAAATTACATCTTCAGGATCATGAGATTTGATGCCATTAAGTTTCTAATAACCATAGGATATCTAATGAACAGATTATGCCAATGATATCTTAGAAGGTATGAACGTATTTCTTGTGCCAAGTTCAGAAATTTACGAGTCCCTCAAATATCGACCGTTTTACACATTTCTGACGTGGAAATCGGAGTTCTGTGTCTGATACTTGTGTGGCTGATCCCATCCAAGTGGACATTTTGTGGACAGTTTGAAAGCCCTTTTATCACGAGTTGGTTGTTGATTTGCAATATTTGTCAGTTAATGCTGATTATTGAAGGTGTGCTTAGATTCGGTAAGTTTCAACTAGGATTTCATCTTGTAAGTGGAGCAAACCTATGCTGAAAAGCCGAGAAGCTCTGCATTCTTGTTTTATCCTTAATGGTCATCATAAGTGGTACGGATCACGCGAAACTCTGCGGAGGTTTGAACCTGCACTCTCTTGACTAGTAGTCTAGTAGTCAGTAGTTCGGCCATGAGCAACTGATCAGCAGTGTGATCAACTGTGACTTAGACAGGATATGCAGTAACTCATCCTTCAATCACGCAAACCACATCAATCTGTAAAGTATCGACTGGCTTTTCTAGGGACGACTTTTGAGACGGTAGTTCCCCTCAACTTGTGAAATATTCTTCCTTTGAGGTTTTGAAGCGCCCTTGGGTTTCGTGAACTTGACCAGTTGGCCGTAGTATGAAAAGTTCCAGTGTGTAGCTTGCAGTCACGTCAAGTGTCACACTCAGGTATGCTGCTTATCATTTTGGTATGAGTGCCTAGCAACACGTTGATGTTCGAAGAGTCTTGTATAGCACACCGTCCTCATTTGTAAATTCCTAGTAGTTTTTTCCCTGGTATCTGAATATACGGAGGCGATATATGGGATGACATGATCCTGAGATAGCTCGTGACTCGCAACTCAGCCTAAATTGAAGAAAGTAGTGCTATTCATGAAAAATTGTGCCCTTTTTACATGAGGTCACGCTCAAAATTAATTGAGTTCTCCGAGTGAACGTTGCTCCCCGTGGAACAACCGTCTTCCCGCTGGGAATGCGCCATGATCCCGGTCAGTTGACATTAAGGGGTGATATTCGAAATTTAGTTATGTGGCTCGAATTCAATGTAAATTCAGGAGGCAAATAATACTTCTTGGTGGCTTCAAACTGTACATAACTATTTTATATTGTCATGTAAAGTGTCACCAAGCAAGACTACCTACGAGGACAGTTGCCAGCTAAATTTCTGCGGCAGTCTGTTGGTTTCATCTGATACCCGTGTTAAGGTGTTCATTTCCTGCCAATCACTGGGACCCTTGTCATGAGCAACGCCTCCTGGCATTGGATTTTCGTTTCGAGAACTCTTATCACATTCACACGTGTCCAGGTGGACGAGCATGCAAGCATAAAACAAAGTGGCTAGACATTAGGCTTCCAGAAATACTTGCAGGATATGTAATGCAAATAAGATTGAATAGGTGAATTTTAGAGGGATCATTACGAACAGAGTAGCTGTCAGACCATTGGGGTGCAGGTGAATCAGATCTTTCTCGAATAGTCATAACTGCAGTGCCTCAAACATCAAAGACAAAGTCTCCGTACCTATATGGTCATAAAAAAGTGAAAAACTGTCATGGAAGTGTTTGACAACAGTCTTCATGCGAAGAATATGAGGCAATCAGCTAACTATCGGTTCACTATCAGTTACTGCTGTGTTATTACCATGATCACATTTCGTGAGGTATCGTGTAAGGCTTAGAGGGAACAGTCGACGATTCACACGATTTAGTCGACTTCACTACCGTGCCCACGGTAACTTACCTCAAAAGGAAATAGATCAGTCGCCGCTCACCTGGACAGAGAATTTCAACTGCCAAAGCGCCGGCAAGTCAGTCAGTCAGGTGTTTTCATGACAGCAAATGGCAAAAATAGGTGTAGGACAAGGCGTTGTCCTGGGTTAACGGTTGTTCATATTTTAAACCAAAAATATTCCAGATCAGTTGAAAGTGGCATGTCTGTTGTCGTTCTACTAATCTGAAGGATCAGGGCACCCCACGCTGATGACACCCACATTTGAATAGACCAGCCAACTGGTGCAGGGAGCATAAAACCACTGTCACTGCCCGTGCGTCCCGACTTGTGGCATTGGAGCAGAGTGGAAGACTGAAGTATGCAGCTGGGCTGGAAGCTCATCGCATTAATGTGGAGAGTATGCCATCTTTGAGGCCTCATCTATCATTCCATGAAAACACGCCTATACGGTACTGGCCTCTGAAGAATCTACGGACGCTAAATCAGTCCTTTCATGTACGGAGCCTGACACTGTTTGGCATATTGAAAACGGCATTTATTCGACCAGTCGCAGAGTGCGAACAGACCATCCACGCGCAGATTTCGTGTCACACCGAACAGAACAGTTGCAAGGGATATATGCAAACTTGGGGTGAGGAATGCGGAGATTACCTTACGGGTAAAGATACAAATTCCTCCATTTTCGAACGCAGGGGTAGTGAAGCGGATCCCAAGCGACGTACAAACGATGGCACACTCATGTGACTGTTTAGACTGAAAACGCCAAATAAAAAAAACATAATTTGAGGCTGAACATGTAGCCATCGGATTGAGGGTCTCAGGCTTGTCATGAAGAGCTGCGGTAGACTGGAACCGGCTCCCGGTCCTCGTACTCCAAATTTGTACAAAAAGTCTATTCAGAGCATCGTCAGATCGGGACTTCATATCTACATTCGCTGGGTGACACTTGGAGTGCAATTCTGATAAAACGCTATTATGGGAAGGAAAAATCAACTGCCCGACTGAAGCAAGAATGAAGAACCGGACCTTGTGCTGAGTTATCGAAAGCCTGAGACGCGAAACCACACCAAGGAATTAATATTGCTGTTGGAAAGTTCTTCAGTGATTCAATGTTTCTTCAATTCGCTTCAATGCACTTGCGTCTAGGCTGTAGTTAACAGGCAACCCAAGCGCAGATTTCGTGTCACGCCGAACAGAAAAGTTGCTGGGAACATATGCAAACTTTGGGCGAGGAATGTGGAGATTAACTTACGGGTAAAGATACAAATTCCTTCATTCTCAAACAAAGGGGTAGTGAAGCGGATCTCCAGCGACGTAAAAACAGTGGCACGCTAATGTGACTGTTTATGCCTGAAAACGCCAAATAAAAAGAACATAATTTGAGGCTGAATATGTAGCCATCGGACTGAGGGTCTCAGGCTTGTCTATTATCATGGAGAGCTGCGGTAGACTGGAACTGGCTCCCCGTCCTCGTACTCCAGGTTTGCACAAAAAGCCTATTCAGAGCCTCGTCAGATCGGGACTTCATATCTACCTTCGCTGAGTAACATATAGAATGCAAGTCTGGTGCAACGCTATGATGAGACGGACAAACCAACTGCCCGACTGAAGCAAGAATGAAGAGCCAGACCTTGTGCTGAGTTGTCGAAAGCCTTTGCCTGAGACGCAAAGCCACATCGAGAAATTAATATTGCTGTTGAAAAGTTCGTCAGTGCTTCAAAGCTTCTTCAATTTGCTTCAATGCACTTGCGTCTAGGCTATAGTTCGCAAAACGCTACCTGGAAAGTGTGAAACAGAAGGCACGATGGTGCCTCGATGAGACTTTATTGAGAAGCGGCTTCGTTTTGTTGTAAATCCAAATGAGACTTCTGTTACTTCGAGTCGTCAGGTTTGCAAACTATCAAAACAAATAAAATTTCAGAGTAGAACTGTCCAGGTCTCTAGATCAGGGCGAAGCACTACGCGATGATCTTCATCAACAACAAAACCACCGTCGGAATTCTGGGCATACAACAATTCTTAACAGATGAATGAACAAGCAACGTTGTTAGTGTACGCTTGTCGGAAATAACTTGAACGCAGCTAGCCAACAGTCAAGAACGGAAGGGTTTTGGCAGTTTAATCTTCGGGGATACGAATAAAGGGTTAAAAAACAACACACGTTGATCAGAGCCAGAGCCAAGCAAACGAGAGTGCGGGCAGAGGTGGGGGCTACAAGAGCGGAAATGAGAACACGTCATAGACCAACCAATTCTTATCGCTGACGCGAGCAAACGTATAGCGAAACATGAGGAGCGGTTCAACTATGAATGCCACGCGGCTGCAAAAGACAGACATTCTTGAGGTCGAATCAGATGTACACAGCTCAACACCATCCGTGCAAGTTTGAACACTTGGTCAGTATCATTTGAAAAGTTTCATTACCAAGCAACCGTTATTCCATTGTGTCCTTGCGATGAATTTTGCTGTTCCTAAACATTGGCATGAATCTAAACCCTGTGAATATTTCATTAACTTGCTTCATTTATCCAGTAACCTGTACACGGTAAACAGTTTTTGATAAAATCAACAAGGCATTTCGGAACCAGTGATGACTGCTTGGAAAATGCACCTCAAAAGACGAGGAATTCTGGTTCTCGAGTAGTTTTTACGCACATTTTAAACACTTGACCAGGTACGCGTGAACATGGAAGCTTATTCGTCCCGGTTGCTTGATAAGCAAAATGCATTGCAAATGCGAAAGTGATCCTTACATCAGAATTTTAAACCATTTGAATCAAGTTACTTAATGAGCTTGTACACAATATCGTAGGACAGTTTGATCCGCTATTCCTAGAACAAGTTAGAAATGAAAATGTCGCGGAACACTTAGGAGACAGACCGGAAATATAGCGCAAATATCACACACTTTTTACGCACTTTTCGTCAACACAGAAGTTCTCCGGACCACGGAAAAGACAGAGTAAGATCGAAACTGAAGTATATCCCAAGAATTTTCAGCAACCTTATGAGTAGTGCCTTACGAATATACATGTATCGCGATATCTCGAATATCGTAGCAACTGAAACATGAGGCGACCTTGTGCAGCACATTCAGTTGATTAGAAACACCATAAACGAGAGATTCAACTGGTTTCCAGGTGAGTCTCTCGCAAAACCAAACTTGTTTGCAAATGAGTGTATTTCGCCGATCTGAAAATTCCCCAACAAAAACTAATCTTCCTAGAGTCGGCGATTCAACTTCCGTGAGACGCGCACTGTTGGTGGTTCCTAATAGGGATGAAGTAGCTGTGCGGTGTTTCTCGGCCTTTCAGCATAGTTTGGCTTCACTTGCGGGATGAAATCTCAACAGGAGGTTCTCAACTATTCTCGTACCACCAACCACCTATAAGTAGCTCAGAAGAAGAATAAATTCACATAATGAGTAGGAATTTCATCTGAGAAGTCGTCACCTGAACAGGTAACAACACGTGACCACGTGATGTGGATTCCGCGACTGAAGGATGAGAGGTGAGTTAATCACACTACTGATCAGCCGCTCACGGCCGAAAGATTATAAGTACAAACCAGTGGTTTGGAGGTCTTGCGGCCAAAACGCCACGGAGTTTCGTGAGATGCCTATTACTCATGGTTTCCAAAAGGGATGAAACAGCTGTACTATGATTCAAGGTTTTTCAGCCTGGGTTGGTTTCACTGATAGGATGAAAACTCCATTGAATACTCAATTTTTGATAAGTTGGTTGAAGGACGGAAGGCGATTTTCAACGTGGGTGCAAGTAGTCTATAAAGTTCCGCGGATTTTCACTGGGCAGGCGAGTGACTAAGAAGATCTGGAGGACGATATGGTAAAAGTAAAAGATAGTTACATGGTCAAGCTATTCTCAACCGAAATGTTGCCTGGTCGACATTTTAGCCTTGTCGATCGTCATGGTGGACGCCATGGACGCTGAATAAAACTGAGGATCTAGGGTGAAATAGTGGACAAAACTTTGGGGCTACCTACTGGAAACGTCTGAAAAACGCAAACTGATAACGAGACCAAATCGATTTCCACGTCAATGTACGACACATATCATCCTCCGTAATTTCTCTGAAAGTCTTGTTTTCGCATCATTTGCTGGTTTTTGGCTGATGAGGTTTCTTCCTTGTTTCAGTTTGTTATGTCTGCTGATTCGCTAATCTGCTGTATCTGATTGCTGATCCGCTCCAGTGCCTAATGCCGGAAAAGAAGACTCACAGAAGGGAACACAACAGCTATATTCCGAACAAGCGAGTGCGGGAGCGTGAGTACGTGCGAGTGCGAGAATACAACTGTCTCAAGCTAGTTATTGGTGGGACACTGTCTAACTTGGTCCAATGCTGACGCACGCGGTCTGGCCTTGGTACAGGCTGCGACGCCCTGCATATTGCGGGGGCGTTGTCTGAACTTGGTCAACGCTGACTCGCGCTGTCTGGGTTTGATAGAAGGCTGTGAGGCGCTGTATATTGAGGGGGCGTTGTCTGTCTGGTCAACATCTAGCAGGGCTGAGGGTCTCAGTAGATTTCGGGCATTCAGTGGTTGCTTTCAGGAATCTGACCTTCCTGATACAGTCCACAGACATTTTTCCAAATTTTCGCTTTCCGAGAATCGCTGTCGCAGGATGCTTCCACAGTGTGCATGTTATAAGGTTTCAGTTCGTAAAAACAAGGGTATGCTCGATAGCGTCAATCCTTATTGCGACTAGTCACAACGACGGAAGTAGCAGTTTATGGAATCGGCGTTGTTCTATCGAGAGGGTATGTGTTTGTGTTAATCACACATGCCTGCTTCGCATTTGTGCATCAGTTGTCCGGTTCCCTGAAATTTTTCTGACTGTATAACGTGTGTCCTGTTCAGAATCGTCGTAACAACATGGTGCAAAAATTTCCACCGTAAATAAAGCTACGGTAGGGGAATCAGAAACTATTTATGCAATAATAAAGGCGGACAGCGTCATTCATTTCAGTCCAGCATGTCGTCTGCAGCGCGTCGTCAAGTGAAAAAAAGCTGACTGGTGTACTACCGGGAAGGCCGATTCATCGCATATTTTGATGGATGGTTCAGCAGTCATGTAGGCATCATATATATGATCAGTTTGGCGGCTGTGTTCTTAAAGTTAGTAATTCATGTTGATAATTAACGTTATCCTGAACGGATCTGTGAATAAGGTGTGCACCGGCAAAATCATAAAATGTGCGAATGGTCAGTTGACGGTACACGGAAGTCATACACTCACGTATTACGATGAAAATGACTCCACACAGAATAAAAATTCCACTTTGAAACTAAGCGGATATTGTCGACACCTGATCCCCCATGAAACCCTAAATTATTTTAAACCACCAGGTTCGTTGCGTGGTTTTCGCCCCATGTTTTTAACTGGAGACTTGATTGATGCAGCCTGTCGATTTCTATTAACCGGGAGGGGTGAACTCGAGCGTGTGCATGTTATGACTCGTTTACTTTATCTCCTTTACTTCTTTGTCGAGTCGAAACTTGGGTCTTTTTCCCCCCAAACGAACCTGTCCTTGTTGGCCGTTTGGCGCATACTCTCCCCGACTTTCATCATCTGGTTGGCATCCAGATCGTGGTCAACAGCTCCACAGAACGCATTTCGAATTCGCTCTAGCATTAGTCGGCACAAACGGCGAAACGCTGATTTCCGGAATATAGGTTGGGTTTGTCCGCACCACCAGCTAAGCCCCGCTTCCCCCACGTCGACTTATACACGAGCGACAGACTATAAAACCTGGATCACTTTTCCTGACACAGCTCTCGTCTAACCTAATGGATGGACCTTAATCACTGGGCCCATTGCTCTCGTGCAACTTTTTGGACCGACCCCCTAGTTGTTCTGCCTAATACCACTTAGGCAACACCGTACAAGAACACCGGAACGTACAGATCGGTCGGTTTCCTGATTTGATCGCCTTGAGTTCACTTTATAACGTTATACCTGCCTATCAACTAGTGTCGCATGTTTTGAGCTTAGGTATGCTAAGATACAAGCCACTCCAAACTACTTTTTCACGGATGACTGCTTGGCTTCTTTGAGCTGTACGTCTTTTGCACAGGAGGGGCAAACATTTCACAAATTTGTGCATTATAAGTTATTGAGCGTCGATGTATCTGTATGGACTGCCGACCTGTTTTTCCCGCCACTTTGCGATTTTCTCGCCGGGAGAAGCGTTTGGGCACCGCATACGCCCTACAAACATGCCATTGCTTCTCTCATGTGTCTCCTTCACCTTTGACTTCCACCGGTTACACTGGCATTAGTCTTTGTCCACTGCCCTCAACATGCAACGCAATCCACCCATTCATGTGGAATAAGTTTCTCAGCACTTTGCTTTTGTCCACTGCCCTCGATATGCAACGCATTTCAACTCATCTCGCAATCCACCCACTCATGTGGAATAAGTTTCTCAGCACTTTGCTTAGTTCACTCACGGACGACGATCCGTTCCGGCAGGGTTATGTTGCAGACGTCTCAAGTAGCGCCCTCAGAATGAGCGAACTCGTATATTCGGCTTACTCCATCAAGAATTACCATTGCTCACCATATGGATATATGCCCCCCTTTCACCTGTTCCTTAAGGACCGGTACCACATCGACTCCAAATTTACGGTAGCCAAGAAAACTGCAGCGTCTTTTTTGTTTGATCCTTCGGTTTGTTTTGTTTCCAATGTCCAAAACTTGGGTCTAGCGCTTGAAAGCCTGAAAGGGGAATTGAACCCCAAATTGCACGACCTTATAACCACACATTAGCTTGGGTAGGTCACAGAACTCAAAACGTGTCCACGCGGAAGGTTAAGGCAGCCCAAGTCACATTGGCCTCTCCAAATGTACTCATTAGCTAAATTTGTTCGCATGGCTAATGTTCTAGAGATTCAGATGATCGTCCCCACTGAAGTTACAGATGCAATATATGGTAAGTTGGCTTTCTGGAAGGACCTAGTGTTGGTCGAAATTGCGGCATGACGTCTACCTGATGACCCGTAGATAGAGTGGAGTAGTAGCGGTGGGGGGAGGGGGAGATAGCTCAGTGGTTAGAGCACGAATTTACTGACCGAGAGGTCCGTGGTTCGAACCCGACCTCCGCATCTAGACTTCCCTTGTCTAGGCTTGGGCAACCTGACAGTATCCCAGCCCTCATGCTTCCTTCGGGTGGCATGGCAGTTAGACACCGAAAAGGTGCTACAGCTGAACGATTTTCTTTTCAGGGTAGTGGAGAGTTGTTCATAAATTTCCACCAAATTGGTACGCAGTACCGTGTACAAATTCGCAGTACCCCCTGTATCCTAATCGTTCCATACAAGATGGCGAAGGTTCGTTTGCAATGAAGTAGTAGTCTTGGTTGATTACAAGCATGAGTGCAGCAGAAGCAGAATAATCGTTTGGGTAATTGCAGGGCAAATACCGGGGCTTTCCTGTACACTGTGCGAGGCCTGCTCCACCGGATTAGAGTGGAACGTTCATAATGCACAGATAGACTTATCAAAGGAGAAAAACAATGATGTGTATGAATTTTGTGAAATGTCGAATCCCCAGGAAATTGTTCTACTCACAATGTGGCCAGTCGGCGTTTAGTCCGAACCGTTTCCATACACTTCGCAAACGAACTGTGCAACTTAAAATGTCTCACTTGTTTTACGCTAATCTTATACTCCGCCAGACAGCCATTGTCGCTGACACTTTCGGAAACGCCCATCATTCAAGCAGGTCAAATGCCTCGTGCCGACTGGCTGCTCGTGGTTATGGTCAACCTCTTGTTCAAAAAATCTCACCATATAAAATTCCAAACAATTTCGCTATCTGTCGATTTCCATCCAAAACGATTGGGATCAAGCCGGTTACAAACCCGTGAGTTAAACGCTGGAAATTGGGGATAATTACTAGAAAGATGTTCAACTTGTTTGTTGACCTGGAGGTTGGCCGAGAACGGAAGTAGGCTATGTGTGGCACGAATGCGGTCCGGTACCACATGGGGTTATGTATTTAACCGACACAAACACTTTCCGACCATGTGTGAGAAACCTATTCTACCAGCGGAATCAATTCAACTAGATTATGAAGTTGTTCGGGATCCATCACATGAAGTAGCTTCCCGAGGAGTTACCCTCTTGAGCTTCAAACTGGTGGTCTGGATAGTTCTCGTTCAGCTGCAACGCAACTCTTATGAAGCAAGAGGGCTGAAACGCTGTGAGGTTGCTCAACCAAGAAAACGATCGAAATGTCATGGGTGGACTTGAATTGCAGGGCTGTCGGTCCAGGACTCTTATTTTATCCTCTGAGCTGCTGGAGATCCTTGGATAATTCTACTTGTAATTTCTATTGATCGTATACACCAGACAAGGCACAGTTACTGTTCATTTGCTAATCACATGAATGCGCTCTAGATAGTCTTTAGAGTAAGGCAAGGGGGCCGACAACTGCGTTTAAACTGGTGCCAGCAATTTCGAGGGCTAATGATCTGAAGTAAACGGGGGAACAGTAGTGCAAAATATTAAAATTTCGTTCATTAGACCTCAGAGTCATGATTGAAACAGATAAACATGATTGATTGAAACGACAAATGTTATTAAATACGTCGGGCAAATAAAAGTTCGTACGAAAAACCGTAGAAACCGAACCCGGAAACAAAACAAGGAAAGAACTGGCAATTGTTCAGAGGTCACAAATTAGTCGAATAGACGAGTTGATGGGCGATTGGCAGACGTAAGAATCACAGATATGTGCGGACTAATAGTGGCGGGCATTAGAAAACCAACAGTTCCATGCACACAAACTACGATGACACGAAGAATCAAGGTCATACAACACAGCAAATGGGAAGAGAGAACCCTTTATTAGGATCTAAGGATTAAGGACCAGGAAACGCGGTCGGCGGCATCAAGGCGGTCATCGAGGAGACAGACGGTATAGGGTTTGGAAACGTCAGATCAGAAGTCGTCGTAGCGATGAAATGTGCTGCGGCCGGAGAGTAATGATGTTGCACGCCAGTCCCGGGATCTACAGGGAAGACATCAGGTGGGAGGGGTGTAGGGAATATTGGGTTATTTGAGTTGTAAGACGTTGCCAGCTGGGGGGCAGTAAGGGTTGTAGGCAGAGCCGGCGTAGGTGCTCGCTCTGGAGCAGTGGGTTGATATAACTGTGCGAGTGCCGCTGGCGGCCGGGTTGCAGTAGTCTTCGTTTTGTGATGCTGATAGGCAGGAAAATATGAAGGCTGAATATCCTTGGGTGTTTGTTGTGACAGTTGACCTGGAATACAGAATGTAACGGCATTCAATCATTACGTTGAATTTCAAAACCAAGTGGTTAGGGAGTATCAAGTTGTTGGAGACCTGCATATACGTTAGGCGATATACACATCGACCTCGGCTATTCCCAATGGTGCTCAGTGACATCACACCGTTCCCGCAGGCGACGGCTTTTTGACAACTAAAAAACTGTTAAACATGGAAATTGTCAAGAACGCCCTGAGAGGATGAAGGGATAAATCAAGTCCCATATTTGGTTCGGCGATGATTCAGTTTGTACTGGTGGACAAACAATATAAAACGGGTGAAAAAACTAGGAAATTTTTGGTTGTCTTACCATGCACGAAATACGGAACGCATAAATTAGTTGGCAAGTTGGTTAGTTTTCCGCATTTCTATACTCTCACAATTGTACAAAATGCGTCCCCGATGTCCAACCTTCCATCATCACGAAAAGAAAGGACCAAGTTTACAGCAAAGACCATTTCATTACGGTCGCATGAAATTTTGCGTGGGATTGCCAACTTTTGAGAAACAACTCCAAATTTGCAGAGAACATTCACGGATCTTTGAGACACAAATTCCACTCCAGGCAAAGATCACTATACAAAAACCGGGCACCATATTTTCCAGTATTCCGGCGCCAAGATAAGAATCAATAAAGAGTATCTTTTTGCATCTTCTGTTGATGAAACAACTTTCAAGAGAGGCCCGCAGTCAATTTGAGGGTGTTCCTGCTGGGATTGGAGCCCTGGTCGTCGATAGTTTAGATCATCTGTGGTTATCGGTGGATAATGTACAGTTTACCCTGTTACCTATGAATACGAAATCATGGTTGGAGTCACCATATGCTGGGGCTGGGACCCTCTTGAAGTCGATGCATTGCGTTAGAAACAATCTGGTGGATTTCACATTATCAACGCCCGTCGAAGAAATCTCTTCGCAGTATAAATATGCGTATGGTTTGGTCAAATCAACACAGACAGCTCCAGGACAGTCGGTCTTTTGTTAGCCTCACACAATAAGGGTTACAGTGGTGGCGGATGGGGATAGCTGGGTAAACTCTTGTGTAATTATTGAGGAGGCAGCAAGACACCAACTCAACTAATGTAACAGACAAATCAGTTGGATTATTTTCGGGCAAAGGCAAAACGTCCAGCATCCATCACGGCAGACGTGAAACCACCTACAAGACCGGAGCGGGAAGAGAGGATAGCAACCGGACACCAGAAATGTGAAAGGCTGAGGAGACAAGAAACGAAACAACATGGACAGCCAGAAGAAGTACGTGACACTGCAGTATTGCACCAGATGATACAGTCCAGACTGTCAATTAAAATCCATTCGGCCCATCCACAACCTGAGCAGATAAGATGATGTGCTTCCAAGTCAGTCAAACTATCAGACATTTGTTTCGTTAGTTCCTCGGTTGTGCGGCTACCATTACCTAGGGATTGCGAGTTAAGGCTTTGGCCACGTACAGAACTTTACAGCTACATCGAAATGCTAATTAATGTAGGTTACTGTGTGATCAGCTTTTTTGACGTCTGTTGGCTGTCCCACACCACTCGCCGCTAGATGATCTTGTATAATATGCACTATTAGCCATCGTGCTGTTTCACTCGCCTAAAGCATGATGTCAACCTTCGTCGCTTGCTTATGGACGCAGCTTCCGTCCGGTCTAGTGCTGATTCTTTCGCCGGCAGTTGGTAGGTTGCGCATTCACTACAGCATCAGCCATCCAAGCAGTTCAGCATGATAGCAGCAACCAAGTAGGCTTGAAATACTTCCAGATACATTCTCTGCACTTGAAAAAGGACCGATGCACGTGGCAGCGGTCAATTGGCAGCCTTGGTTCGAACCACTCTGCATCGGAAACCTCGCTAGTGAGGAACAATACGCTGCCCTAATTACCGAACAAATAGGCTACCAGGCGTATTCACATTTCTGAAGTGATCTGTATTGTGCTTGCCTTGGTGATATCTGCTCCTGTGGCGAAGTCTCCGAGGCATCGAGATAGCTTAATGATTAATCCATGAACTTACTGATCGGAATGTCCCCAGTTTGAACCCAACATACGTACATAGACTGCTGCTATCGAGGCTCGGGTAACCCCGTGTTTCTTCCAGGTGGAATGACAGCTAGACACCGAAGTATTAGAGCTGAACGATTATTATTCATTATAGTCCATGATGTATGAAAAAACGGGCAAGCACGGTTGCGAGCTGTTGGAACCTGACATTCGTGAACTGACAGAGTTCTTGAGTTGAGCACACAGTCCCAGGGTAGTTTGAGGAGCCTCTATCATCCCAAGATCCCTACTGTGAGGAAGATTCAGTACCAAGTGGCTTGGCCTTAAAGCGACAGCTGTTAAAAGTGTTAATTTTTCACGATGATTGGCGCAGTTCTCCGCCTGGCAAACATGAAGGAAGTATGGATAATGAAGATTAAAAAAGTGAAAACCGACTCAGTTCTCATAAAAAGGGATGACCAGTGGAACTGACTTACAGACATTGGATGCTGCCCATGAGGGCTGCAACACACCAGGTAAAACTTTCGGGCTAAACAAATACAGAGTGCAAGCATACAACATGACTGCTAGATACACCAAACAAACCGGTTAGAATAAAAAAAGAAACTAACCAGGTGGAGGTGGTAACGGTGGGCAAGGTGGCGAGACCTGTGCCATTGTGGTATTCACCGATTGGGTAATCGATGAATCTGAGGAGGGATTGGAGTAACGTGAGTAATCGAAGGTAGAAGGCTGAGAATAGGTTGTCGATATGCCTGTGTAAACTGGCGGGACAGTCGCGCTGGTGTTAAAATGAGGTGTAAACACGGGACTGGTAACCGAAGAAAACGGAACGGACTGCGTTTGGGTTGTTGGAAAAGACGGTCGAGCATCGTGCGGAGCGGACGGAGTGGAAAGAGTGCATTTGTCCTGCGATACAATGGGCGGGATAAAACTGCACTCCCCAGCTACAGAAGAGGATTCAAGCTGCTTTTGTCCGACGGGCACCACCGACTTCAGAGAATAGACTTCTGAGAGTAGAAACAACGCAGTGTCCTCTGACTCCCAGTAAGCAGCGTGACTACCTAGGGCAAACAAGTAGTCGCTGAAGCTCTCAAGCGGTGCTTCCTGGAACACAGCAGGAGAAAGTGGGAAAAGTGACGAGTAAAAATTTGTGGTGGGAATCATAACCAAGTTTAGCTCTCAAATGCTTTTATCGGAATATGAGTTTTACCGGATTAACTGGATCTGTTCGACTTTGAGAATGGATGGAGTAGCAAAGTGTAACTGCAGAAATGAATCACCATAAGACAAACTTTGTCGAGTTATTAACAGACTTTAGGAGCTACCTGTAAAAGGAGGAAAGCCCTTCACTATAGGATGGTTTATTAAAAAATACCAACTGACCAGCAGACCATTGAATAGGAAAACAAAACTCTCACATGCATCTAGTTTTTAAAAACTGAATATCCGTTTCCCCTTGAACTTTCTTAGATATTCACTGACTATCAAGCAAATGTAAACGAATGCTATGAAGCGATTCCACAAATTCCTTAATAAATCCCATCTTCCATTGGATCAAGGCGGAGTCGCGAGAAACCACACACTACTCGCATGCCTCACCAGTAGTATCCACCGTTACACCTGTATCCCGGAGCGGATTCCCCTTTGTTATAAACTACACAGTAATCAACCAAGAGAAAATAACGACGAATGTTGTTGTGGTGGCTCTTTTGGAGAGGCATTACTGTTCGGATGCCTATCAACACACCTCATACAGAGCAAGCACTGAATTGGAAATCAAGAGATCCAAATGCGCAAGTGAACCTTGTTTTTAAAGAATGTACCTAGTCGAACGATCACTTACCATGGGATAAGATCCTACTGATCCACTGTACAGACCATTCGAAGGGTATAATGAGGCCCGATCGTCTAACACAGTCTACGTTAGTGAGGATGTGACTAGAGTATGAGTGAAAGCATTCGAGCGCCACCTCGGTAGGTTTTCACTGCAGTGAAGTGCAGAGAAGGCAGCAGTTATCCTAGGGTGTAACGATGCAGCAGGTGTGTCCGGGATTCCTGCTGGCGACGGAGCTATCGATGACTCTACGTCAGTACTGGAACATGCAAGTGTACAGTTTTACCAAGATTTCCCCAGTCTCACGTAAAATTGGACTTCTCCCTAAGTGATTTTTTTTGATACGTTACTACATGTATAGGGTTGCCTTCCCTCCTTCGGATACTATAACCAGTAACTGGGCAGAGTGAAAAACTGCAGGTAGGAGTCCATTTTAGTCTCTTGGTAATTATCACAGTGACAAAGCATGCGCAGTTGCATAGCTTAAACGACAAATAACTGAAGATTAGAAGCCAAAGTGCAAGAAAACGGAATTCGCATATCATAACTGTTTCCAAAAAAAGACATTGAAGGAGCAAATATATTCCCCCGAGGTATGCCACTGGTGCCTCTGGAAAGTCCACAGCAACATCCTCCGTTAGGTGCAGCCTAGTGTACGGTTTCCTCGAAGAGGTCGAGTATCCGCCTCCTCGTAACTATCTCATATCAGACACGAGATTCTGACTGATGAGAAACGCCAGTATGGAATTTCTAGAGAAACGATTTTTCTTGAAGGGATCACTGAACCCCGGAGCACTGCACATCGTTTGATACAATATGGGTATGTGACGCCCCACCGAAACCCACGTAATGACTTCTGAAAGAGTCACAGAAATTCTCAATGTGAAAATTCCCGTTTTATCACTCATACTTTTGGTCGAATAAGTGACAGTCAAGTGACCCAGCAACGCTTGCTTGTGGAATGGGAAGGGGTTGGGGGGGGGACGTCAGTGGACAAAGAACTGTGCGAACAAATAATAATTCCCGGTTGTGCAGGCTAAGGAAGGGGGGTGGTTGAGGTACCCCATCTTGGGCCTTTGACTCAAAAGTCTGACCTGCGAGGCGGTCGGGGGATGTAGGGTTTCTTTTTGGGACCCCTCTCGGAACCGATGACTGAAAAACCAGACCTGCTCGGATTCAGAGGGTTGGCCTAACCCAAGGACACAGCGAGTAAAACACTCCTGTCGCACTCCTGAAGCGGCTGCTCACAGCAGGTGGCTTTTGAGCAGCGTCGAACTCATTACTTTCGAAAGTATTTAAACCGTATTGAATAATGCACCGGTGGTGACGTTCAGCCACTGGGTGATGGGAGTGTGTGGTTTTTGGGGCCGACCTTTTCCAGCCCTTTCTTCCTTAGGGAAAGCAGCACCGCTGTCTTCATGAATATGGAGATGATGGTCATCTGGGAGAAACACTTTACTGTCTTCACAGTCCCATCGCAGAAGACAGTACGACCTTACCCCCAGACCGCCTCGTAGCACGATTACTCGCGGTACCAGGTCTTGCTGCCCTTAATCTGACTGCTCCCCTTTGGCCTTCCTGGAATGGTTGCACCTTGTGGAACGAAGTTCCATTCAGTGTAGCTTACGGGATCATTGCAGCACTCGAACCTGACCACTACTTCAAGGTGGCAGATTTAGGTCGGTGTTGGATGCCTCGTACACTAAAGTCTTTACCGTCTGAATCCAGCTTTCGAGGAACATGTCGAATGAAGGAAGTGACGCTTGGATGTGTGTTAAAATCTTTCACATCGATTACATTCCTTAATTATTGAGCTGTGGGCAAAGTAAACATCTGCTCAAATAGTACGCACAGAGGGTTCCTCCAATTGAACCGCGTCCTCCAGCACAGAAGGAAAATTAGTTTGGAAAGGAAAGTGCGGATCTACCAATCCGGCATCCAATTTACCTTAGTTCATGCCTTGGAAACCTGGCTAACACGAGCCTCAGACATTGGTACGATGAAGATATATCCTCAAGACGCTATCAATGGATGCTGTGGCAGCATTCGATTCGGTAGCTGATCCGAAAAACTACTCTGATGCTCTGAGGATGGTCTTAGCCGCTCACAAGCCAAGACAACCAGAGCATTACTTACTGCAAAGTCGTACCAAGATGGCCCCATCAAAGAGGTCAGCGGAAAACCTGGCTTGGGTGTTGAACGCCTGGGTCTTCAGGCCATCTGCTAGGACAAAAGTGGATGGACGTCTGCAAAAGCCTTGTCAGTGACCGTTGTCCACTGGCAGCCATGATTCGACACATTGAGAAAACCAGTTCATCCTCACTCAGGGAACAGTTGGAGTATATTGAGGTAAAGTAAGTATATTTTAGGGCAACTTGGAAAGGCTGTCGCGGAGTTAGACTAGGCTGAAAAAGACTCACTTGAAGTACGAAATCAATACGTCGCCCTTGGTTCAACTGGCTGCTAAAGCTCAGCTCCGTCTCGGATGCAGGATACTCAGCGTCGTCACGCTCGCCGGGCTGATTGTCCAGTCGTGATAAAAGTTGCTTGAAGACGTTAGTTTGTTCATCGTCATCTCCAGTGCCGTGGCTATCAGACCCATCAGTCTGATTGGCGAAAAATCTTGAATACCGGTTTGGAGCGTAAGGGTAGAGCAAAAATAAAGAGGAACTCATGACGGACCTCAGTCACAACAAATTAATGCACGTCACGAGTGCCTATATGTACAGTGAATTTATTGGGTTCGGATACATGGGAAACGAGAAACCAAACATCCAGTGTTTTCAGCATTACAGAGAGAGAGTTTGGTACTGTGCGGTGCAAGGCGATGGGATGATGTAACGTCCGGGCACAGCCGGGATGAAAAATAGTTGGGTTCTAAAATCCTAACTTTTGCTCAAGCTTGTGTAAAAGCAAAATGGTGAATTCTATAAATAGTTCATGCAGTTGCGATTTAGCTACTTGACACCCCATTGTGTGCTTCACAGTCTGTGGAATTCGGACCTGCCTTGATCATCCACATACGAATCTCAAGAGCAGCCAGCTAGTCGTCGTATCTGCTGATCATTAACTACAGCGAGGTGAAGGCCGAGTAGTTTCGTCCTCGGACGGCACTGTAATTAGTCTTACTCGTAAGAAAGAGGTGGGTATGACCTTGAGGATAAAAAGGGTTGAAGTGTGTGACTAGTAACACTACTATTCTATTGGCGTGGCCTTATCGATACACGCGCAAGCATGTGATTTATTTGCGGTACAGTACACATGGTACACATAGTGGATGACTGGAGCTATACGACAAGCTGCAAAAAAATCCAGAGTTCTGGTTTATTGCCGCGCCTGCGCGGCGCGTAACCGGGACACTTCCTAAACCGAATAAACATACCTCAGTCTATGGTCACTTTTGAGCAGTTTTGTAGGAAAACAGAGCCAGGTATAAAAGACAAATCAGTTAGGGCTACATTAACCAGTGGTCGAACCAACAAGACGCAAATCCACAAAAACACATGTTCGATCTCATCAACAAAATAAAACGGCTACGAATACCACTCTGGTGTGGTTGATCGATATGTTATAGTTTCATTAAAACTGGCTGAAACCCATAAGTTCAAAATATCTGTCATCGCAAATGGAAGTGAGATATTGTGAAGCGTTATTGACTAGGTATTTGGTACAGTAGCTTTCAAAATATGCACTACTTTAAGAGAGGCTAGATTCACCAAAGGAGCAAGCCTGATCATATGAGAATTGTGGAGAAATGTTACTAAACTGATCAGTTTGGGGCAGGATCAGTTATGAAACAAAACAAAATAAAGCCAGGTAGGCGCTCATTTAGCAGGCAACCGCACCAAACGAAGACATCCTTTTTGTAATTCAAGGGTAACCTGTACAAAGAAGATGACCGCATTTGTAACAGTACATACTAACTGCTCGTAACCTGCCGCTGAATAAACTTCCAATGGGTTGGCTTCCATATGGTAATGCTTTTTTCGACAGCTCGCAAACGCACTATATGACCTGGACATGTAGTGTATTTCTGTTGACTGAAGTAAGTGCCAAGGTTCCCCGCACCCGTACTACACCTCATCATTTTTACGGTAGACAGAGATCCCGCCAGCCTCACTCTCGAACATGTGAACCGCAGACGCCGAGCCAGAAATGCACTTTCTACTAACCAAGGCGAACCTGCGAATTTATACAGTATCCTTCAGTAGGGCTGTTTCAGGATTCATCAAATTCAATTCTCCAAAGGTTTTTGCACGACGGGGGACTACTATGTGTCGGTGTACCGTAAACCTGCCCATTTAGCTACACAATTGTAATGGTTGTCCAGTAAATGTAATTCCAACGAAATCTAACCAAAGCGACCACTGAAAAACTCCTCATGAGAACTGTTGGCTTGAGGAGATTTAAACAGAGCGGTAAGCAAGTGTACTTCGAGATTTAGATAGCTTAACAGTAGGACGCCGCAGTTATCAATCTGATTACGGATTTTGTTCAGCTAAGTTAAAAGTTGTAGTGAACAGTGTGGCAGAGTAGCCATTACTGTTGACTAACCCTGGCTTTCCGGGCTACTAGAATTCATCAGGTTCGGTTGAAGTCATCCGCCTGCTCTAAAGAAACAAGATCCTAAAATTATCCCATCAGCTGCGTCGATAGAGAAACACCTAGGAACTCTAGTTGGGCGGGACAAACGACAGGACCACTTGATAATTTCAAATCCCCTTTCGATTACTCTATGGCATCCATATTTACAGACCTATATTTTCAGGACTTGATTGCGCTGCCTTTTTCCGACCAACTACCAATTATTTTTCCCAAGACAAACCAATTGAACATGGTCAAAATGTAAAATTGCCATGGGTACCTCACCACCAGATTGTTCACCTGGTGTTTCTGCGTGGGTGTTGATCCATATGTGGCCATTCGAAGCACGTCAGTCGGATGCACCTACATCTCTGATTTTTTGTGACTTACAGAAATAGGTTTCAAATTACATGCAGCGTGCAGGCGACGTGTTAACCGAAAGCCACCCGGAGTAGACAGATGAGGTGCGTCTGACTAAGCGAAGAACAAATGTGAACACGGGTTGCAAAACGTCGAGGACAGAGGAACTGACCAAGACCATTTGAACATACATGAAAGGGCTGAAAATGTCAGAAAATTTTCAGTGCATACCCTAATCTAAGGAAAACACTGGGACTATTCAGTCAAACTTTGATACATGGCTAATCCTGTGGACACCATGTTGAGCAATATCAATGAAGCACGTGGAAAGAGTGAATGCGCCGAGCAACTGTGATAGACGTCAGCATAGTATCGGATGGAAGTGCGGAGTGACTGTGTGGAATGAGAAGAAGCAGAAGTATGGTGCTGATGATTGTTCTTTTGCCATAATCTCAGCTCTACGTATAATAGACTGTGATGTCGACTTTTTGGTCCAACAACCGATGATTACTTCTTATCGAGAAATCTGGTTGCCTCAATCCACCAAGGTCGTCATTGGACTGGATATTCCTAAGGTCACAATCAATGACTTCTGTTTGCTTGCTATTGTTGACTCTGCGTACTCGCGGCAATTTTATGCGTGGTAATGGCGTTGAGTGTACATTCTTGCCATTGACTCACACACCAGACTCAGTATGATGGACACTTTGTGCCTGGTATGCGAGTCTTGACTGTGCTGACGCTTACGGCGCCTTGAAAAGCATTGAGCATTGTTTGTTCTTTCTTCGGTTGTTGGTCTTTACACGCGTGTTCCCATACCAAACACTTATATACGTTGGGATTCATCTTGTTTGACTAGAGCTGTTGGTGGCATGACTTCGAATGGGACGCTTCTCTCTTTTTATCTAATATTCTCCTGTAACCCTTATACATCCATAGTTTGCGTTTACTTTTTGTTTGTGACCATGCTCTTCAAAAATAGACGCCAGTGATGGGCAAGAGATGGGCATCAACAGAAAGCACTTGGTAGATTTTGAGTGTTGCCAAAGCGGTAGTGCGGCTTGCATGGGGACGGATGTGCTATTACGGGTGAACCGTGGATACGATGTATATACGAAGGAATACGACCGACAGGCAAACTGGCCAAAGCCTGATCGCAGCCATCAGGTAACCTGAGCATGATGGCACCAGAATGAACGTTAGCACCGCATTAAACAATCAGGTGCCTGTGCCATCCATTATTCACATTATATATATATATATATATATATAGTCTTTTGGAGATTTCATTGTATAGTCATTGGGTCGGATAAAAAACAGTTTGGAAGTAAATGAAGCCAAGTTTATGTCCAGTCGTAGCCCTCTGCACAGTTTCTTCCATTCTACGCAACAAAGTTGGTTTGGGAGCTAGCTAAAATGAAGAGGCAAGTCTGTCTTTTGGACGAATATAGTCTATTTTCCAGAGACAGCCAGTAGATTAAAAATATCGTCAATTCAAAAGTAGGACACACTTTACGCAGGACACGGTTAAAAGTAGGTCAGCTGAACTTTTCATATGAAATGAATCGATACTGAAAACCTAGTCCGACCTTGAAAAGTAATGATTACCAATCTATTATTCCATCAGGTAGGAAACGACGTTCAGAGCGAAACATGAATTACCCGTGTGATAAGGCAAACTCTTGAAGCGACTTCCACGTCGATTGTACTGACTGGTACAATTTCGCTTTCAAATCGGCACCTACGCGAGCCAAGTTATCACGTAGCTGAAGATGCAAACGTTTGCGTCCTTTATGATGAGGCATCAGAACTGCACGAGGCTGTTGGGTACAGGACAGGATAAAGAGAAAAGATACAACGAACTGCACAGAGCGTAAAGGGTACAAACTGAAGAGTAATAAAAAAATAGGGAGCTTAGTATATTCACAATTTGAACAGGAAGAGATAATTTTAACGTTTGCAGATGAAGCTACAAGCATAAAAAGTGGAGTGGGTGTTCGAAATCAAGCCAAACAAAGGAAAGAAGACAACTGTCACGCCGCAGTTGTGGTGATGAATTCGGTAAGATGGGGACAAAGATAGCGATTGGAGAGCAAGTCGTAACTAAACTACTTTTCAAAAACAGACCTTCTCTGAGCCCAGATGCTTTTATTTCAGAGTGGACAGGATTGAGTAGATGTGACGATGGGGGATGTACTTAGTACCAGATCGCTTATAAGCAGTTATGGTATAAAATCGCATTGAGACGCCTTGAAATATAGACGAGACAACCGAAAGTCATCGTGAATGGGCCTCACCGAATTGACCGCGAAGGGTGTACATGTTATCCATGATAGGCTGGTGATGTTCAACCAAAACACTATGTATGTAGGTGCATGGGAGCGTCACACGTAGTTCGCTGCTATCATCTTTCCAGATGGGAGAAACACTGCCTTAATGATGTACGATGCTGACTGAATGCGGAAGGTGAATTGACTAAAGACGATGCTAAATAATGAACCGGATTCTTGAAATAAACAGTGGTCCTTTATGGAGTATAGTGGTGGTGATACGAATTCGAAGATTGCACAAATAAGTGAGTGCAATACGCACAAAATTACACTGGTCAATCAATATCCGATTCCCACACTGTAACATTCTTTTGGGGTTTCATGTACTGTTCCGGCCGAAAAGCAAACACAATACTCACGAAGTTGGATCGCAGTTAGCCATCAGTAACGACAATCTGATACACTCAAACCTCCAAAACTAACGCCCAAGCCAGTTGGCTACTTCTAACTTTCACAATATGAAATAATTATGGCGATAGACCTTTCTTAGTTGTATGATGGACTCGCTTTGGCTTAATGGATGCTGTGTAGTCAAAAGGAAAACCTAATATGCAAGGGGCGTTGCTAAAATGACGGCTCCGTTACTGTCTACTCGCTTCCGACCGCATTCAACCGATGATCCGGTTGCGGCAGCAGCGGAGATAGTGCCATCCTTGCTCGATGAAATACTCGTTAATGGTCGTCTCTGAGCTGCTCATTTCACAAAATTTGCGCAAAACAGCCCACGAAGTATAGATAGGTCAATTTGCTTTGCATATGCCCCAACAGAATGTAGCTCAGACGCCGTCAATGAGAGTCGCTCTGATGCGTTACATCCTGTACTAAAAAAGCCAAGAGCCTGGAAACCATCGTGGTTGCCTGAGGCATGAGCGCACAAGTGAGGAGACAGCGCTAGTGAGGTTGGGTCTGGCGGCCGCAACAGATAAGAAAAGAAAAACACGAGAAGCAGAAATGCTGCAGTTGCGTGCTGATAGCAAGTCGTTTAAGTGCACAACAAACATCCGAAACAATTGGCATCGCTTGGTCACATGGTGCCTTCCCCCACTGAGACAGTTTGCACTTCAAATCGATCATACCATCAGATACTAATTATGGTTCACTCCAAAAAGTGTGGGCCGTGACAACCACTTACATCATGCTGTCCCTATATGTACTTCGCGTTGCGTGGTGCGTTCTGTGCTTGGGTAATGAATACAAAAGATATGACTATCAACAGAGCTCAGTGGCGTTTCGGCCCGGATTTCCTGTGCAGTTTAGTTTACTGAACGTTCGGAGCAGTCAATAAGGAATTTTCAGGCCAGACCAGCACTAGAGAAGCAAGTGAAACTCATCAGGTTAGGTGGTGGGGATAAGTACCTCATGTACCCAACTACCACCTACCGAAGAAAGCACCGCTGTCGACTCCGAACTTTTGTTGGCGAAAGGCCTGTGAAGGACAAGTCGTGAGTCGGCACAACCACATGAAGCGTGGAAACGAGCCAGGGGAGGTCAAATAATGACTTGGTAGCAAAGTGTGAAAGCCATTACCAGCAAACTCAGCTGCGCTGGTCACTGCCGTCTTCCTGGATGGGGACCCCGAGACGGGCCACATCAATGATTAGAGACATTGTCAGACATAGCCCAGTAGCGCTCTCAATGGCGCTCGTGCATCCAAGCTATTGCCTTCAATGCGTAACTCCCTTCCAAATCCCTCAGTTAGCAGTCCACTGACAGTCCTGTATTCACGCCCTAATTCATTAGCTCTCACCTCCAATGCGCAGCTATCTACCCTACATCCCCAAATTACTGGTGAACGAAACTATGGCAGCTGCAACCACTGTACGACAAGTACGAGGTTCTTACAGCTGAGGATGATGAATTAAAGGTGGCCATCGGGAAAAAAGTGCCTTGGGATCTTCGCGCATCCCCAATGGGTGGGTCTCTTTGCACCAAGGTGAATTACCATACGGGACATGACATGTAACCGGTCCCAGTGGCTAGCATTCTGTCGTTTCCTAGACGGACTACCTGGCTAAAGTTTGTCGTTGTATGATGGGCTTGTGTCAAATAAGATTTACAAAGGGCGTTGGAGCAATCCCACTGATGCTCAGACGCGTTTTTTGTTGCTGTCGCAATGTATATTTATCTTGTTCTTGACCATTTTTGCACAGGGACACCAGGTTGTTTGCAATAATTCCCCTCTCTTCCTCTTTCTTTCAACCCTTTACTGGGTATTCTTTCTCATGTTTGTACAGCAGTTATGCAGCAGCAATTAATACTGGTGTATTGCTGTTGTTGACGACGACGATGGTGGTGGTGATGGTCCTTGTGTAGGGAAACTGACAAGCAAAAATAGCACATAAGGTAACTATCTAAGGAACAGTTGTTCCGCGAAAGCAATTATCCCAGAACTCAAAATCAGCGTTCTTTTGTTGCATCAACCAGAACACTCTATTGCGATACTGATCAAACTTAGCACCCGATTTTTCCGGCCTATCGCTCTCTTGCACTCAATTGGCGTTGCTATCCTCATTCATATTGCGGCTTAGTCTGGCAGCTATAGCTGTGCAGTAAAATTCGTCACCGTCGGGGGGAGGAGTTAACGGGAGTAACTGATAAGCATGTCACCTGGTTGTACAAGCGCAAAGAAATGACGCCTATAGTTTTGTCGAATCGGCTATGGAAGCTGTCGAGACAATCCAGAACGACCTGGTAATCTTAAACAACAGTGATTTACATTGTTTCCCATCACCGTTTTCATGGTTGTTTAGATCCAAATCTCTGAGAAATGCTGTTTCGAAGCCCAGAAGTTAGTCAGCAAATTCTGGACAGAACGCACCTTATTGCAGCAAATTATACAAATCTGAAAGCCAGTGAAGGAGCATTGAAGATGTGTCGTATTCAATATCAACAGTATCCATCGTCAACTTTTCCATTTAGGAAAACACCTCACAGGACAGTTATTTCATATTTTCATCAGAAAACAGTGAAGGATTGAACATGAGACTTCCTCGATGTCCGAACTCATTGTGACGCAACTGTCGTGAAGGCTTCGTGATAACATATTTAAACTCTATTTTATTCTTGCTTTTGACCCTCAATGTTGCGCACATTGAGGCCATCATGTGTAACAGCTAATTTGGTTGCTTCAACAATCCCTCTTGAGAGCTGAGCATTTGAAATAATAAAACGTTTTCACCGCTTCCTGATCATCGTCGACAACAATAGCCGTGTTGAACGTCGGTACTTCACCACCCTAGGGTGGAACGAACAAGAAGGTAGAAGGTCGACTTCTGCCAAGGGGTGGGGAATGAATATAGATGTGACATGAAATTTCAACTTCGGTTCGATAAACACTGAACCAAAGAGCTGGTCAGGTCGTGACAGACAAGGAGTTTTATACGGACAGAGATGTGTTTCCAACGTAATGCATGCAATGAATAAACGGTTAACGAACGACTGATTCGGACAGAGCTTAATGGAACACAGAAAAATTACGGTCGTTCATGACAAGCATGAGACTAAAACAGTTACGAATTATGTGAAGGTGAGGTTGTTTCATACGCCAGTTAACCGATAACCATATGTCTTCGGTAAGGCAATTTAAACAATCGTACAAAACTTACTTGAAAAGTCGAATCCACCAAAGTTTCCATCCGGTAGGCCACTGGATCAAACGGATGGAAAACATTGTAAAACATAGGACACGTAGGTAGGTGATAATCGGTGGACAGTTGCTTAATTCCTCTGGCGGTCAGAAAGAGAGGCAATGGCGAACCCAGCATGAAGAATGCAGTGATAGGAAATCTAAGTTGGGGGTAGATTACAACCGGCATTCCAAATCCGGCTGCCAAAGCAGGTGATTGGGCATTGCCTTCCAACCAAAACGAGTGAGACGGGAGCTGGACCAACTTGTTGTCGGAAGTGAGGTCAGTTTGGTTCGCGCGACCAACACGTGATTGCTTGGTTTTCTCATTTAACCACGTGCGGATCACCTGGCTGGTCTGGTTCTCCGTCAATCCGGTTTGTACCAACAACTCTATCAACCTATTGACATCAGCATCATTCCCCAATCTACCAACCTCAACCCCGTTCCCGGGACGTCCAAGATCGGAAAGACTCTGCTTTCCGCTGTCTTCGTGACCGACCAGTGACCAACATTCAGTCTCTCCTCCGGTGCTACTGCTTTGCTCACTTTTATCTGTAGTCATTTCCTCATTTGTACGATCCTCCACAGGACGGTCATTGTCACGATCATTGTCTTCTGAGGAGGTTTCATGGATTTCAGCAGAATCAGTCTCTGGTATAGTCTGTGAGGATAAGCGTTGATGTGCCAGTAAATCAAACACAATCACCGATCCCAAGCTGTGTCCAATTATAGAGAATCCACCCTGTAGATAGGAAGGTTGACAGTAAAATAGAGTGTAGATAACTAGAAGCAGCTAAGAAACAGGTATGACCAACAATGAACTTGAAACTTGCTACACTATTCACTCAAAAAAGTGCATAAGTGATCAAATACTAATAGGTGCAGATTGAAAGCTAGTGCCAAAGCTTGAGTCACTATCTAGCTGCGTACCTTGCGCGCTCACTCCACTGAAGGTCCACTGCTAGGTTGTGCAAGACATGGAAATGGGTGTACATCAAGGCGGGCGCAACATATGCTCCCATATGCTACCGCGCACTTTGTAGCTAAAGATCCACTACCCATGGATGCAGAGCTATCGTTGGCCTTTCATGCCAGCTAATAGCACTTGATTGCAAGAAACACAACTAATAAGGAATGAAGCAAAATAAAGTCACCGGTATGACGGGTCTGAAAGTAATACACTTTACCCATCCGAAAAAGAAAAGGATCTGGGCTTGGATATTTATAAACCATGCCAGAGCTGAAGTGTTTAGGATGACGTTATTAGATGTTTGTTGCCCAAGACATCTTCTGGGTCCTCTGTCCCATGCCATCCAGCTTTCACGATCATCCGCATTTCGAGTGTTCTGTATTGCACAGACAGATTGCTTGTCACATCAGTGTTAATTCTTGGCCAAGACTAGTCGTTGGTTAGTGGGGGGGTGGGGGGAGTGAAGTGATTACCGTGTAGGTGTAGCTGGCTGTCCTATGCGATTAGTGGAACAGCTGCTGGCCCATCGGCCCAGTTCAGCGATGCAGCTATATATTATGGTTCAAATTATGTCGTTGCGCGGACGATCTGCGGATGACTGTCGCGGTAAGAATGCGGATCCCTACATATGACCCTACTATTACAATGGAGTGATACGAGATGGGAAGGTGAAGTTATGTGGCATGATTATGAAGTATATAGCAGCCTGCGTTGGAACGATAGATTAAGGTATGAGTTGTGCATGCCATTGTATGTACTTAGTACCGTGATCGAAGAGTACAGAATATCTAATGCTATGAAACAGTAGCAGGCCTTTATTGAGACGGTTAGGTAAGGCATTATGCTGAGAAACGTCCACACGAACGTTCAATCCAGCTGCGGTGGCGCGCCGAAGGTCGGCGGATCACGTGCAGACAGAAAAGAAATACAGACGAAGTGTATCAACTGAGTGGACTTTACATCGGCTACAACACCAGGACTTACAGTATAGTTCGGATTCCTAGCCAAAAACAATTCCCGAAAGCGGCAAATATCTTTGGCCACAGCGTCCACGATCACTTGACAATATCTGGAACTAGTGTAGAACAAGATATCCGTTAGTGTTCCGTTGGTGAACTGGCGTAATTTGGGTATGCTACGCAACGTTATCTGACTGAGCTGTTCGTCCACACCAGTGGCATCCGAGTGAAGATTATCATGCCACATGATCGGAATGAACTCAGCGCGGCCACCGTGATGCGGAAAATGACTACGAGCAATTTGGCGTGCGGTCCGACTGCAACAGGGAGGGAAGTGCGCGAAAGTCATAAGTAGACGGTGTGGAATCATCGTCACTCACGTCAGGTCAAAGGACTTTCTGAAAGTCTGCAAAAAAGCCTAATGACACCGCCGTGTGAGCCTTTGAACTGCCACATTGGAAAAGGGCCTTGTAAAATACACTATAAAATGACTGACGGAGATGATGATGCACTATCCCCATTACCATTATCGGTCACTACTTGTGTTAACAATATATGAAAATAATAGTAGGTCGGGTGCGTTTATTCGCTGTTGATCTGTTCGCCAACGCGTGAGACGTCGTCAGACCGAAGAACAAATCAACTGCCACCCCACCAACAGCCACCTACTGGTGTTAAAAGCCAGTCAACAAAAAATAAAGCGGCTCTCTAGTTACTGGTTAACAGTTAGATGTTCCAGTGTAAAAGCCGTAGACCCTAGGAGTTAAGAGTAAAATTCTGCCACATTATGAGCATATCAGAAGCAGGTCACATGAGTGAGGCCTCTGCCGTTTAGGGCGACAACACATCTGACCTGCATAATACATACATAGACATGCGTATATGTGAATACGGTTCACGCAAGCCTGGTACGTGCTAAAAGGCCTGTAGGCCACAAAGCATGAAGAGGAAAAACTGAGAAAAACAAACCTGCAAGCACATTGTTGATACTAAGTGGTTTCCAACCCTATTCACAACAGCTGGGACTAACAGTAACGGTAATACAAACACTTCCACTTCGGAAATTCACTTATACAAATTATGGGACAGCGTCATCCTCTCTGCTGCATTGGATAATAATATTTGTTCAACTGTGGAACCCTTTCGGTATCTAACTGCCATGCCACCAGAAGGAAGCACGAGGGCTGAGATACTGCCAGGTTGCCCAAGCCTAGACAGAGGAAGTCGGGAGGCAGAGGTCGGGTTCGAACTACGGACCTTCCGGTCAGTAAATTCGCGCTCTAGCCACTAGGCCATCTCGCTGCATTGGATAGTTCGGATAAAATAATTCAGAAGGGAAAGGATGAGCATATTGGTACTCAGTGGATGGACAAGACAGCTTACCGCAATCCGTTCACGCACTCAACCAAACCTTCTCCTCTCAAGTTGTGGACGGACCCGATTCCATGGACAACAAAGTAGAGGTGATCCACGGGAAGAAATTCGCCCTCTTCCAACTGTTGTGTCAACTGTTCATCCAAACCACGACGTATGAAACAAACCCGACTATCGTGATCAGCCTCGCTAAGTGTAGAGATAGCCTTTGGGCGAAAATCGTCCGAAGAAGAGGGTGTCTTCTTCGTGATTGCGGTCGATGCACCAGGCACGGTAACACTTGAATAAGGCCATGCACGGTACTGTATCATTGACTGGAAGAAGTATAGTCAGAGATGCATATTAGGTTTGCATTACAGTAGGACAAGCCATCGGTGTTTAACACCAGCATTGCTGTCATTTATCAGTATTATCTTAAAGAAAAATAACACAAACCACTCATAGTTTTATGGATAAATGGTTAGCAACACTAGATGACGGGAAACTAGAAATACCCAGGAATGAAAGCATCAATTGAAACAGAAAGGTTTCACAGCTATTCCCCCAAGGTGAGTTGAGTTCATTTACGAAAAGCTATAACGAGAATTGGTTATAATTTTTTCACCATGTTTTCTCATGAAAGCACGAAAGAAGTGTAGTCACCTTAAACAGTGTATCCTCTTACAAAAAACACTGTGTGCTGATCGAGCCTGAATGTAAAGCATTTGAACTAAGACCTTCAAGGTTAAAAACACAAAGCTATTCCATTTGCCATGACATGATTAGAAAAAATACTTCGATTTCTTGAATATGGTGTCATCTGAAACCTGAGACTAACTTCGTGTAGCGCGTTCGGTAGGAGAATATCATGAAACAACAAATTCAGCCGGAATTCAGTTAAGTCTCCAAGTAACGCCATTATCTGCATTCAAGTTGATGTTCACGTAGAGTGTACGGTTGATGGAAAACCGGAGACTTCGCCACAAGAAAGGCGAAACCGTTTGAACTCTGTTGAAGAATTCTGAGCAACCGTAGTAGGTCCAGGAACACCTGATTACGTTAGATGAATTAACCCAAATCACGGTTCTAATTTTCCTACATATCTCCTATTCTTGTCGCCATAGCAAGGTATTCCAGCCTGCCTACTCCAAAGAAGATATTTTGACTTTCTTTAAGTCAATGAGGCCTACGTGCACAAGGTAAAGTAGATAGAAACAGGTCACTTTCGAACCGAGCCCGCGGTGAGTGGGAGTGGTATGGTACTGAGAGTCATCGATTCATACTAAAAATGCTTGGATGTGCATGGCGCGTTGAAACAATAGAACTTTTCGACCATTCGGGATGACGCTTTTCACGTAACGATGAAAAAACATCCTTGGCGGTCGAAAAATTGTTGGGATAGGTATCGCACTCAATTCTCCCCGCTTAATTAAGCGTTTACTGTGACCAGTTGGTCCGCGAAACAAAGTGCGACTCATCCGTGCACATTTTAGCACTGATCAGCTGAACAACAGTCCGTAAACGGATAATGGCTGTTTCCTGCAATTCGTGTCACAGCACAAGTGACCTCCTCGGGCATTCCGTTGCTGGACATGAATAGCAGAAGGGATGTAAAGCTTTTTTTATATTTCAGATGCTCATCTTCTGAAGTTAGGAGAGGAATTCGTCAAGAAAAAAAACCGGCAGTTTCGCTCATTCAAGTTGAATCGCATGAAGATGTTTCCTCAGAAGTGGCAGTTGACAGACTTCTGGCAGAGTAGAGATATCATAGGCATCAGTGTATCCTCTTTATGGGTTACACGGCATTCCGACTAATCACCTGTGCTACGACTGTTCACTGGAGCTCTGAGTGCCACAGCGAGTAGCCCAACTGGTTGATCTCGGACACAGTTCCTAATGAATTCAGCCCACTCTGTAAGGTTGTGTACGACGCAGAAAGAAGGAGATCCATGGGGCAGGATTCATACAGAAGATCTATGTAGCTTGACATTCAAATTAGTTGACTGTCATCATCGTCATTATCAGCTGTACTTGTCGTACAGTGGTCACAACTGCCACAGTCTATTTCATCGATGATTTGGAGAAGCGGGGCAGGTAGCTGTGCATTGATGTGAAAATACGGGATTGTCAGTGGACTTCTAAGTGTATAGATTGGGAAGGGAACTATGCATTGAAGGCAAAAGCTTGGATGAATGAGCATCGTTGAGGGTACGACTTGGCCATGTATGACAATGTCTCGTCTTGTTAGAATTTTACTCATTCATCATCATCATCATCATCAGCTGTAAGAAACCGTGTACTTGTCGTACAGTGGTTGTAGCTGCCACCAAATATGATAACCTCTTTGCTAAAAGATGCTGCTGAAGAGAGCATTTGCTGAAAAATTGATACCTACTTCTCTGGACAGACATTACTAAGACCTAAAAGCCCTTCACTCGTCCAGAGTCTACCCATCTACAGGATGAATGTCATGGGTAGCCACCAGCGAGTTAAACTAGGGACTGGCCAAATGGAGACCTCCACTGCACAAATAAATTGAAAGTGATTTCGTTCATACGGATAGCATACGCATAAACATAGAGAACCATTCACCTGTGGATTGTGAAAAATGAAATAATCAGTCCCACCACGCGGATCTTCCGAGGGCAACTCAAAACGCTGACCCCATAGATTGTTCTCAAGAGTCAGTTTGTATTGTACCTCCAGAAGATCACACATACGCTCAGAGAACGGCAACACACGAGCCTCATTGGGAGAACTGTAAGCATGGTGGAAACAGAAGCACTAAAATCAATGGTTGACCCGAATTCGGGTTTTGACACAAAAATAGCAGTTTGAAAGATAGTTCTAGAAAAAGTGCAATAAGTGTTATCCATCTGTAGAAGATCGCCAGACTAGTTCATATGAGTTGATGGCTGATGGAATGACGAAAGCCATTATGACAGAAGAAAGGCTGGTAACGACAACACATGAAACTGAAGCTTTAGGTGGCTTTTGTCATTGCAGATCCCTTTCCTGAAACTGTAAGACATAGCTCACAACGTATAGAAAAGAGTATGGTAACGATGATGGTAATATACAAACCCATAAGGTAATGAACAGGGTGATACTGTACCCACCCAACAGCTAACTGATGATGTCTCCTCGAATGGCGACGAAACGTTTGCACGCCAGTTTCAAGCTCGGCGAACACATCAACAAACATCTGATCAATCATCAGTGGTACTGTACAATAAGCTCATCTTCCACAGCAGACTAGCCACGTTTGGTGGGTTTTAGATAACAACATAAATGTTACATAGGCTCGGCGACGATAAATTTGGCTAAGCACTTAAGGATAAATTGTCTGTTCTAAATCTCAGACCTGCTGTTTTCGGTCTCTAGCAGATCACCAGGATGAAACCGTGTTCATGAAGGACGATTCGAGTGCATAGCCAAAGTAGTGTTCAGCATAAAATCGTTCTCATACGAACATGATCCATCAAAATAAAAAGTTGATAACATGTCAGCATGAATTGCTCTACTTGATTTTCGGTCGTAGTATCCGATTAACATCCAAAATCCTACACAAATAGCCAAAAGACGAGCGGATTTCGTGGACGACAAAGAAGTAGACATGAAGGGTCCTAAGTATGCGCCTGACGGACGCGTTTTGACGCTACAGAAGGTGAAATGCTGACTGCGAATCAACGAAATATCTAGTACACCAGTGGTTACAACTTATAGTATCTGGTGGTTAAGATGGCTTCCGTTACAGCGGATAGCTGACTGGGTCCGAGCCCCGAACATTTAAAAGGCGTGGTTGTTTGTGAAACTAGGGTGAGATGTGGAAGCATTCATACCCGCCTTGTAAAGAGAAGATCGACAGTGTTCGGTACGAAAACTACTGCGTCTGTCCTGTGCGGGACACAGGAAAACAGGGCTGAATTTTTGAACTGTCATCACTCACCGATAAAACCAAGTAGCCCGGCGGACTTCGGTCACTGGTTCATCCCAGTAGACGGCTCGACGCTCTCGACGATTGACATACACATCATACCGCCCGCCCTCAACAGGAACCACTATATCATCCTTTGATTCATCAGCAGTTACAAGGGTTTCAGAGGACGACGGACTGGCGCAACCGAATGAACTGAAAGCCTCAGCCTCGATGCGAGAGTTGTCGTACCGAGAAAACGGCCACCATATTCTGGATTGATTCACAACCGTCGCGTAGAACCAAGTGGCTGTCACTGACTGGTAGGCAGCTGCAAAATAACAGACCGAAAATTTGACTTCCAGACAAACATTTCGGACGCATCAGAAAAAACTGTCTCACAAAAGACGTGAATATTAGGACACGGAGTTCGTACCACAGGAGATATCATGCTCCCAACAGAGTGCCCATACAAAATCTCCAAGAACTATATGCATAAATAACACTTGAGAGAAATAGTCAGTTTACTAGCTAGCATGCTAGATAAAGCTTATTATCATCTCTAATATTCGACGGATAGTATGGTGGCGTTCCTTCAGATAAACCAAGCATGCAGGGATTCTCTCTACAGCGGATTTAGTATTCTTAGCTAAAAATAAATATGGTAAATTCAGTAATTCATCCAGAGTTAGTTGTCACATATTTTGTTTATTTATACGTACTACTGGTCTTCTTTGAAGTGTTTCATTCTTTAAGCTGATTCGCTAAGACGAACTGACCGCCAACGTTTGTAGTGAATGAAACTGAATGATTCCGCAGTGCTATCGGTGGATTCGGGTCCGTCTACTTCATCTTCGGGGGCGAGATGGCGCAAGTGGTTGGAGCGCGAATTTATTGACCGGAAGGTCCGTGGTTCGGAACCGACCTCTGCCTGTCGACTTCCCCTGTCTACGCTTGGGCAACCTGGCAGTATCCTAGCCCTCGTGCTTCCCTCGGGTGGCATGGCAGCTAGGCACCGGAAGGGTGTTACAGCTGAAAGATTATTTATTTTTTATTTTTATTCCATCTTCAGTGAGCGCATCCTGTCTGATGTCTGTGTTGCTTTCTTTGGGTTGATCACCGTTAACTACAAGCAACATTGGTGAGTATGGACTAACCCCTGGTGGGCAATTAGCTCGTAGGATGCTCTTCTCAAAGTTGCGGCAGTTCAGAGGAATAATCGACGATGTTTCTGCCGTAGTGAGTTCCTAGGATTAAAATCGCGCGAATGAACACCAAAGTCATGCAGCCAAGACGGATGAATGGTACTCTACCCTTCGCGAGCCGTCTACTGCTCATTATTGGTTGGCCGGTTAGATGGATTTCAGGAAGTTTGTAATGGCGGTTGTTGCATTCGGCACTGATGTCGGATGATACGACGTCTGCTAAGCCATCTGAGAAGGAACAGAGGAGGGCTATAAAGGTGCAGCCCAGTTCGCTGGTACAGAGTTAATTGGGTCCGATAAGGCTAGGTCATTCGCAGGTTGTTGCTCAAACAAACCTACCGTAGCCCTGGAGTTCTTAGTGTTTATCTGACCAGTTAGGTTAGACTGTGCCCAGATCGCATTGACCATTTTTAAAAGGGGGCTTAGCGAGTCCTGATCGAAGGAAGGGGTTTCTGTTTACAGGAGAAGCACTGTATATGGAGAGACAGGGCACTAGGATCAGCTAGAATACTTTGAGCACTTTCATGATTTGTAAAATTTTCCTAGAAAGCACTTCCAGAAACGTGCAGGACCACTAGATGAAGGGAACAAATAAGCCACAGACATGCAATAGTAAAAATGTGATTAGGGAAATTTAAGACAGCACACAGAGTTAGGTCCAACGACCAATAAGAAAACCAAACGGTTATAATTTGCCGACACTTTCCCCGAATTACTTGCAATATACACAGTACACTGTTGAACGGGGCATTTCGAACTCAGAAAGACTCAACAACAGTGCCTAAGCCTAACGACTAATTGGCGACCCTTGTGGGTATACTCAAGGTACGAATGTTTCCGAACGAAATTCGACGAGTTACTGAAGTATTTTCACGAAATTACTAGACGTTCATCGAAATGGTACTTGGCGACAGAAGTGGAATATTGGAATCTAATAATTAACAACATTTTTACAATATGCCACTTCACTTAACCCCTATTTAGGTCTTTGTAGGACAGCCATGTCCAGAATATAGGCACAAACTGGATGAAGATGAAAGAAACGGTTACGGTGACTTAGTTCGGATAGCTAGAACGTCGGCGCTTTAGGGTGTCACAGTGACGTAAACACACTTCCATAACTCGTTCTTTTTCGTTAGCCTACTTGAAGCAAAGTATCCTGCTAAGTCAACGTCGTCGGTTCTCAATGAGCTACTTATTGTGAGGCAAGTCATCCGAAGACTGTTTATTACCAAAACCAACCTAACGTAGGGTGATTTATCGCTTACTAGTTCAACAAACCACTACAGCATGCTTCATTTGATCAAAATCATGTCGAAAAAGTATGCACACAATGTTGGAACTGCCAAACGAATCGTTTGGACCAGTGAACCCCGTGAAATCGATCTCAAGCGACGAGTTGCATGGCAACGATGAGAGCAGTGTCAAGACAACTAAAAATAGCACGAAAAGCCGTGAGAAACCGAGAATCCGCCAAAGATATGGGGTGAAAATTCACGAAAAAAAGCGCTCCGAGTGTTTCATGTTTCTCTTTCACTCGAAAACCAATTGTAAATCTGTTAAGTAGCGTTCGTTCTTCAAACTGGTATCCTAGTACTTTGTCATACACAGATCGATTCTGAGTAACAGCGCGTTACGATACTTCCATGAAGTTGTTTCACCGACAAACTGGAGTTATACATACCAGTAAAAGATACGCAAGCCAATCGTCATTAATGCTTAACGGAAAAAAGTCAGCTGGACTTTTTCGCACGCATGTTTCACGGATGGACTGCCTGAGAAAACTAAGTTTGCACTGAAAGATCATAGATAATTGAACAGTGCCACACAAACTAAACTCTATGATCTGTCGCAGAGACTTAACTTCATCGTAGTGCGATGGTTTGCGTATCTAAGCAACACACAGAGAAGGATACGAAGATGCTCATGCTTTCATAGTCTCTCCCACCACGAGGTTGATCAGCGGATAGTGGACTTTGGAACAGGTTTGGCACCTAGAAGTTGCATTACTGTGGGAGTCTTACGCAAACAATCGCTATCTGGTTGTAAGGCCTTTTAATCAAGAGATCTAGCTGAGGACCAAAATCATCTGTTTCTCTGGGTTTGGACGTCCTGGTAGTAATTCATCCCACGTACGATCATGGAATACATGTACAAAACTACCTCTATGCCGTTGGTGGCATCCGCCGGGTCATCTTACCCGGGGTAGATAGTACGGTGGATAAGTGAAAACATGCAACCTCTGACATCTTCAATCCCTCCTCATTATTTCCTCTTGACTCCCCAACTGCACCTCTTACCAACAACACTTCCATGAATCCTAGTCAACCACGGGTTTGGCCGGTTGTAGGCCACCGATCAAACCTGACGCTTCGCGTTCAACAGGTGAACGTCGTTCTATATTTTTGTTGCAACTGTCCATAGGCAAACCCTTAAGCAAGTTGGCAAACAAGCTGCTCTTAAAGCACATTTTTAGTACTTTATCAACAGGAGTTTGCAGAATCGACGAAACTTGAATAAAAGATGAAAGTACGGCATCTTCGCAGCCTAGAAGTTATGGACTGTAGAACCCGGGTGATTCCCAAATTACCGCAGTTTCCTGCGCCGGTTTGATATAGCTCTCAGCTCCTGAGCTGAGACCTCTTTCTCGCGTGGATGCCTGGAGTGTCTCTCCACGGTTTGAAATGCGCCTCACACCTGCAAAGTGTAAAGTGCTGCTGTAAGACCGGGTGGGCTTGAACTCTAATCTTATGCTTGTCGATGAGCCGATTAAGATAGTAGACGAATTTGCCTAGCTGAGCAGCTGGATTACTCTCGGTGGTCCCACGAAAGATGGTATTTCCATCCGGATTGGTAAGGCCAGAACAGTCTTCGTGAAAATGCATCACGTGTGGCGTAGAGAGACATAAGCTTATCCGTCAAGAGTCGAGTTTAAAATCCTGCGGTGTGCTCCATATTATTGTGCGAGTCAGAAACCTGGCCGCTCCGCGCCGAGGACGTCAAAAAGCTTTCAGTGTTTGACCATCGATGTCTTTGGAGCATTGCCCGAGTCTGGTGGGAACACCGGATCAGTAATGTTAAAGTTTGTCAAATGGTTTTCGGAAAAAATACTTCGCACACCATAGATGAACTGGTCACACTCCACAGGTTGTGCTGGCTTGGCTATGTACTCCGTATGCTAGTCATCCGGCTTCCTCGAAGGGTTCTTTTTGCAGAACCACGCAAAGGGTGGGAACGAGCCAGAGGAGGTCAAATAATGACTTGGGAGCGAAGTGTGAGAGCCATTACCAGCAAACTCAGCTGTGCTGGTCACTGCCGTCTTCATGGATGGTGACCCCGAGACGGGACACAGAAATGGTTGTAGAAATTTTCATACATGGCCCAATCGCGCCCTCAATGGGTGCTCGTGCTTCCAGACCACTGCCTTCAATGCATAGCACCCTCATCAATCTCCCCAATGAAAATTCCATTGACAACCCTGTAATTACGCATCAATTATATCAGCTACCGCCTCCAATACGGAGCTACTTGCCCGCCTTCCCAAATCATCGAACGAAACTGTGGCAGCCAGAACCACGGGGGCGAGTACGCGGATTTTAAAGCTACTGCTGCTGCTGCTGATGATCTGGAACTACTTACTGACTACCAATTGTTCCTCAGTAGTGCTGGGTTTGGGCGCAATCAACACCATTGCTAGGCAACCATGCAGCCAAACTGATCACATAGACCATAGCTAACGATGACGAGGCTCAGTACTCGATCGCTGACCGCTCTGGAATAAGCATATTGGTTCAAATCACGGTCTCGCTCGGTATAGATTTTTGCTGCATTTCCCCGTTAAACCCAAGAAGCAAACTTCCCGTTTGATAGTCGAAGGACTTTAGTAACCATGAATTAGGGATGCCCTAAAATCTTCCTCACCCAGAGAAACTAATCGTAACTGGGAAGATATAACTGTAATACATGAGGATGGAAACTCAACATGTGGTGTTTCTGACCCCACACACATTAACTGCTGGAGCTATGAATCGCCACGGTCCACGCCAAGCGGAATTTAGAGAGTAATCGCATGCTTCCACAGGCGTTTTGAGTAGCCATGAGGTAAGACTGCTTTTACAGTTGCTACGTACACACAACCCCCTTTAGTTCCACTGAAACTCGTTTCTGAAGCCAGAGATGGCGCAAGTTCTTAAAAGTTGCCTGCGCCTTAATCATGTGCGCACTGGCTTCTATCACAGCACAGTTACGGCTTACGCAGCTGTGAGATATTTGAACCCATCAACATAGTCACATTCTTCTCCCCAAAGTCACGCGTACAAAATACACACAAGAGCAATCTTACTCCGAGCTGAGAATATTGTATTTTAGGTCTGATATTATTGGAGAAAACAATGCACGTCACGACACCATAGGGTGTTTCTGTTCGCTCTAGTTGAGTACATCAGGTAACCGTACACCAGTTCGTGAAATCCAGGACTCTACGATATGGCTGTCAGTGAGTCCTTCCAAATAAGTATGCCCTCAGCACTGCAAGGTTACGATTCAATAATCGACAGTTTCTATGTATATGTTGACCAAAGAATTATGAATGGTGTACGCGCTGACCGAAGGGAACTAGAAAGACTGCAATTGCTGTCGTTAGAGATGTAGAATGGAGAAATCACTTAATGAGCGCCTTAGCTCCAGGTCGACGTACTGAAATACTAAGAAAGCTCAAGAATCTCTTGAGAACCTCTGTGGATAACGCAAGCCTGACGAAAGCCCTGGTTAAATGTCTGAAACTTCCATTCGTGGAAATTTTGAGATCTGATGCTAGTCCATTGCAGTACC
The DNA here is from genome assembly GCA_003604175.2 of Clonorchis sinensis. Lineage (NCBI taxonomy): Eukaryota > Metazoa > Platyhelminthes > Trematoda > Opisthorchiida > Opisthorchiidae > Clonorchis > Clonorchis sinensis. The sequence goes on along the minus strand of CM030369.1, from coordinate 93,372,392 downwards.
GGCGTCTGTGAAGAACACAATTGTCTGGCGTGCTTGATGATGGTTCAGCAAGTAATGCTATTGAGTCGCGTACTATTTTTGAATCATTTGAGGATCATTCTGAGGAAAGAAACATCCTACACTGGAGCGTTGGCTAAATATATTCATATACAAATCATACTGACGTTAAAGTTTCGAAGTATCTACCGAATGCTGGCTGAAGGTTATCGCTTAATACCCTCAGGTTATTGCTAAACGGAAAATCAGCCACATTGAGCGCAGTTTGTTGTATGAAGGCAGAACATTTTGCAATCAACGATTAAGCAAGATAGGGAATACCACCACGAAAATCTGCATACACATCAAACAACAATATTAATTTTTTGGTAAACCTAAGAACGTACGTAATCCAGTGAAAGTTGCCTGATTCGGATGCGGTTCCAAAACGAAAGCCATCGAAGTTGGTGGGGAAATCGATTCAGTTGGGTGGGGTAGCCCAGAAGACACTTGTGTTCCTGTCATGGGCAGATGAGTAGACGGAGGCAGACTTGGCACGACGGGTTCCACAGCAGAATGTGTTGTCTGTATTCCTGGAGGAAGCACGTAACGTGAGCGCGGACCTGAGCGAGTTGCGGACCCATGTGAAGGTGGCTAAGAGAAAGCAACAATGACAAAATATCGGATTTCCGCACAACCCAGATATTGGAATAAGGCTCGAAAATGGCGGTATTACTTCGACAGAAACTTATTACAGAAACTCAATGATAGGATGGACGCCTAGTTAACTTGCACAATTAAAAAATAAGTGAACACCTGTATCAACATATCCATTTCTGTCAACAGAGAACTATCGTCAGTTTCCCGGTTAAGCGGTGGCAGTCCTGTCCACCTTGTCTTCGTATGAAAACCACATCCACTCTTACGTGCACACTTTTGGTGCAACGAGATCGATGAATTTATTTGAATATGACCCTCAAAATGAGACTAACTCGATCTAACAAGTTAGGCGTAGTCATCGTCACGATTATGGGAAGGATGAACGGATCAGACGGTTTTCGTCCTATCCTAACTAATATCTTCTCTAAGGGCTTCATGGAGGGCACACGGTAAAACGACCACTAGCGGGTAACGGAGCAGTCAATTTAAAAAAGTACCTCTAAAGCTGGACAACCAGACAGGCAGGTAGGTATGAGAGTAAACCTCACGGTCTACAAACACCACGCTCCCAAGAAATGGTTCGTCAATCGGGGCTCCCTTGTATGAAGCGCAAATCGTTCGTAGCTGGAGTTTTACTCATAACAGTTATTCAGTACACTCAATAAGGATCAATCAAGTGCAAAACACCGCATTTAACTTATGTGCCGGTATACGGAACCTCTCCACGGCCGTTAACAAGAGTGTAGTTGAGTTAGAGTTATATCCCCAGCCTGAATAACAGAACTGATTCGAAAAGCATATCAGGCAAGCGATGGAAGCTCAGTCATTCCACCGTCACTATCAGCTATAAACCGAATCGTACAGCGGTTACACCTACCACAATTTGCCGAACGATGAAGGACGGCGCGGGGATAAAAGACCCCTCATTGGAGGCGACAGCTCGAAATGCTATGGTTTAATGGTAACGATGACAGTGCATGGATTTTTGATGCGTGAAAGAAGTAGCTATGTATTAAGGGTAACAGTGTGTAGAAAAAAAGCCCATAGACCCGCGACTGGGTTACGAAGCCCCAACCACAGATTTAATCTATCCGTCCATCTATGGGGGAGTCAGCGACTGGTAAAGTGACGGAGCTTCCTAGTCGTGGTTTTTGAGTCTTGCTATCAAATCATAATCTGATTTCACGTGGACCGTATCCACTGTATGGTTGAGTGAATGAAGAAAGCTCTATGTGATAACCCGAAACACCTAACCAAACAACGCATCGGGAACCATCAACAGCTCAGCTATCACATGCGTGAACTGCTTTCTCCGAAATTCATTCGAAGTGCCTCCGCGATATTAATCTGGTGGCCTTGGTAGATGCGACCAGCGCTTTGAAGACATCAAGGTTAATTCAGTTCGATTTCTAGTTATCAGCAATAAACGGTGTACCATAGGCGCATTGGCTACAGTTTCGATCACCGGAAAACGGGACAGTTTGGGAAATACAACCACGCCTTGGAGGCGATGGCGCATCTGCCAGCATTGGCCAGGGTTTCGAACCATACCGTACGGAGAGCGCCGCAACATTGTGAATTCTACGCTGGATAGAACAGATAGACACCACGAGGTACAGGGCTGACAAAAGCCACCCTAACTTGTCCATTCAGAAGGAAATAAATTCTTTGTTCAAGCAACCGAAGCTAACTTGATTGTCAGACAAATGTTACCAATGAATTCGTCTGCAAGCACCAGATTAGGGGTTAACCTCAACCAGTCTTACAGTACTCACTTACATTTTGCAGTTGCAAGGAGTACACCAAACCATGCAGAGTTGTCAAAATTACCTGATAGTAGTCGCATTGCTGAATTACTAGATCCATGAAGAGCTATACCATCCACGAATTCAACATCAATAAACGTATTCTTCTGAAGCATTCCTAGCACAGAGGTGTAGAAGCTGGAAGATACCCTTACTTATTATCAATCAGTATGGTGAATTTCAGAAGAATTCCAGAAGAGTCAAGATTTCGGTTGATACTACTAGAACGTCTATCAGCCAATGGGTCGAAAACGACCTTTAAACGAAAAACGGTCATTACTATCGCTGATGGCAATAACACTTTGAGAATACAACTTTAGAGATTTAGTTTATTCAACTTTCCCCATGGCAAAACGAATCTGCCTCTCACGATACCTGACTAACTTGCGCAAGATAAGACTGGAAAATGCCTAAGGTGCCATAACTACTAGATTGATGCCAACGCACTTTCCACACAGGGTTTGATCGTGGAAATGCCCTCATCTGCTACTTTACATCACTTTACATCCTCTGTAGCGGCGCCGCCAAGCTCGTTAATAAGGTTTCTTTGCTCTCCGTGCTGTGGCCAGATGTCGTTCGATTTATTGAGGGAAACTATTCACCGACCAAACCTCCTCACAATCCATGTGCAGTGATTCAAAGGCACTTGTGCTCAGATGCAGGCAGCCTTCCTTTGTCTTTAACGCGCAGTGGTCCTGAAAACACTACAGTATTGTACATCTCTCTCCAGTTAACCTGACAGATCCAGCTGATCCCAGTGTTCGAGTCCCTTCCGAACCTGTGTGTGTACCAACGTGATTTCTCAAATGGAAATAAGGTGTATAGGACACTTTCAACTTGGAACTGAGAGACTGATGTAGTGTGAACTGAATTCTGGCTAAGAGAGATGATACAAATGGGGAAAACAAATATATGGCGGTTCGTACGAAGTCCAACCGTAAATGTAGCTTCAAAGTCTGCTGTTGGTTTGTGATCCACTGCATTTGGCATCGACCACTTTTTGGACCAACATATTCATGTAAGGCAGCTGGCTGTTTCTAGAAGGTCTCTTACAGTTCATATTAAAGGGGTATATCGTCAGAAATCGTATGCAGGAGAAGAGTATTATAAAAATACACTCCAAATTCCGTAAAGTCATCAATGAAGGCAGATACTTGTCAAAACTGCTACCTGTGAAATAAGCCTAGTCGAAACTGACAAGTGTATCCAGAACGTGTGTGCCCATTTGAGCCAACAACATTGTCAGATGTATAGGAATGTACATCTATTGGGATACAGCTAGCCTGTTTCACCACCGGGTTGGCTGTGTGAAGCTCACCACGTGACTCACGCAAACAGACTGGAGTTTGGTCAGTCGAAACAGGTAACAGGAATTCCGACATAGAAGAAAAACACAAGTATTCGGAGAAAAATAGCGCAAGAGGATTTTCCGTTAATGTGCAAAGCATTCGCGATCACGAAGGACTGGTTATCCAGCGATTCAGTCAGCTAGGTCCACCAAACCGCTGCTCACGGTGGCTTAGGTGGTTTTTTATTGACAATTGGTGGATAGCGTACAGATTTTGAAGTTCCAGATCAGTAGCTCATCCAGCAACGTACGTTAGAAAGCCGAGAGAAAGCCGAAAAGAACTGTACAGTTTCACAGTTCTTGTATAAAGTCATCAGAGTGCACCTCCCGTGAATCTACAGGTAAACTCAAACCCAATAGCTTCTGGATAGGAGGTCCAACACGAAATTTCGGCCACAAGTGACCGGTGACAAATTCGAATTCAGACGGGATAATAACAACTCATCTATCCAGCAGCCCCATCACTTCGCATGCTCTGGATCGTAGCTAAGTTGATCCCTATTGTTATACAAATGTCTAGTGATCTAATTGGTTTACCGTTGATTTACTACTTGCAGAAGAAAAAATATCTCTTTTTATCAATTGTATCAAGACAGAAAGACATGTTATGAAGTGCAAGCAATTCAGTGATACTCGTCGGCCATGCATCATGAAAAATACCATGAAACCAACTAATGCCTATGTGCAAGATAAATCGGTTACTCGAGTATTCCGAACGCATAAATTTGGTTATGGATGTTTACCAAACATTGTTTTGGCGACAGCTAGGCGTACTGCGATCACACTGAGTGTCAGCATCATGAGTGAAACGTTTAGATCAGGCTTATGGTCTGTCTGGAATACGGGTCGTGCTATCCATAAGAGCCATCGAACGACTGTTGTTCAGCCTTCTTTCATCACTAGGTCGTGCTGATGAGTGAATTAATCGCGATCGCAAAGTTTCACGGATTATTTGATTTAGATACAATTCGGCTGTGCTTACGTACTTGTCGATAGAGTTGCAGTTAAAATGATTAATGTGAGGCAGGATGGAAATAAAAAAATAAATAATCATTCAGGTGCCTGGCTGCCACGCCACTCGGATGAAGTACGAGGGCTGAGATACTGCCAGGTTGCCTAAGCCTCGACAGGAGCAACCGACGTTGGGTTCGAACCAAGGAGGCAGAATGAACTGGTGAACTACGTCTAGTGTCGTTGAAAAGAATACTGAATAATCAGGAACGAGCATAGCCGTGGAGCCGGATAAGTGCAGAAGGAAGTTTGTAGTGTGCTTCCTTAATAAGGTGGCCTTTAAAGTGCAGGTTGGAGAAAATTTCCTTCCTTTCCATGGTGCGACATGCCACATGCATCGGATGGGTCTTTCTGTGGACATTGGCAAATATTCCAGGATGTCCACTAGCTACCGACGTCTTAACTATACAGGGGTCCTTTTGTTTCAAACAATCACAAATGCGTATGCAGCGTTATAACTTTCGGCGAACCACGCTTGTATTCATTGGGCGCAAAGCTCGAGAACTGTAGGTACTACCCATTCCATATAGCTTGAGAAGTAGGCATATCATAAAGGACGTCACGTTCATCAGTGCCATCAAGGCCAGTAAAAGGAGTGCTTACAGACCATTTCCAAACAGCAAGCCGAGAAGTACAATAACGACAGTTCTAGTATCTAAAGACCTATCAAAAAGCCACGAAGCACGTACGAAAAACTGTTCAAAACCACCAGATAAATGAAGAATGGCAGGGTTCTATCACTAACGCCGTTGGAATGTATGCAGAAACGAACCCAGCCGACAAGGTGGTGAGGCAAGAAGACATACAGCAAAGAAAATTAATTGTTTACCGTCTCAATTGGAGGGAGTGGCGCACCACTCAAAGAAGGGGTAGATATCACTGTAGAAGAGCTTGTTTCCACCGCTGGATCATCCTGTCCAACAAAAGAGGAAACACCTTCGGGGACCGTCGGCGTTTGATTAGGCGGGACGAAGAACGGAACACTAGGGAGGGTCGCACGATTGATGCTCATTGTTAGTCCCGAGTATAGCTGCGTCGTTTGACCAGGCACACTCTTGCTCAGATTCGGTCTCATATGGTCCAATTTCAGATAAAAACCTATCCCGAGTGAAGCTGCAAACGAAACACATGAAAATATGTGCACGGACCGTGGAAAATAATCCGCCGAACGAATTCGAAGTTTGCTTCCGTGATATTAGCACATATTCGCTGGCCGTATACTGAATGCAGCCTCAATAGGGGCACTTAAGTCTTCTCAGTCACACTGACTCATCTACATTTGTCTGTTCGTTTGTCTAGGTTATAGCACCCCACAGATAAAGACGGAATCAGTTCAGGTCAGCTTACCGGTTACAAAACTTTCACGATTGCTGTCGGATTATTATTGGAATCCTACATACTCGTACTGAATCTTTGTGTACATTTCAGCTCATCCACGCTTGTTTTTAGACAACTCGGATTCTCTTCCAACCCGTTCTCGGATGCATTCTTAAGGTTACGATTTACTTGTCTAAGAATACAATGGATCTGCATCCATTGCAACCGGTTCCACCGGTTTCGCATCTTCGACACCTACCTGAAAGCTATCGAATCCTCCAAACCTGATAAACTCAAAACCCATCCAACTTTTAGATCCGCTGGTAAACAAGCACATTGTTGATTACATGGACTACGAATCTGCGATCAACAGAATCAACAGAATAAGTCCGCCTCCAAAACCGTCATATATGCACGCTACCTGTTACGGAATCTACAAGCAGGAGAAGAGACAGGATATTGATCGGTTCATTAGCCAAAGACTGAGCTTAAATCAGTATCTACAGCTGAATATCACGATGAGTGTGCGCGTGATGCTAAGAATAACGGCCTAGGGTGCTCTTCCATCCGCGAAAAACTTCTAGCACACAGCGAAATCACTCTGAACGAAACATATCAACTTTTTAGATCCTCGAGTTGACTCACAAACAGTCGCAATCATATGTTAGTAATGAGCCTATATCCTGCTCTACGACTCCATCTACGTCACTAAATCCCGAAACACATTCCAATCCCATCTGTTTCTGTAAAATCCGTCCAAACGTGTTATATCTGCGGTTATGATAGAAATCCTCTTTCAAAGTGCGCCACTCGAGATCCCGTAAACGCGGTCACTTCCACCACGTGTGCCGCTCAAAAAATACTAACAAGTTCCATGCGAACTGTCGTCATTCGTTGCAGCAGCACCTACCTGGATATCTTCGTTTCCCGACAAAATTAACAAACTCATAAAAAATAAAAAAAACATTCCCTCTAACTGCCGACGTCGAATCAGCCTTTGACAACCTAAACAACGAACTAGAAAATGCTATACTCATTACAATCGACCACAGCTAAGGTTGTGAAATGGTTGTTGAAAGGGATGAAGGTTGTTGAAATGGATGCTTTAGATGTTGCTATAGCCACATTCCTCAGCCATCGACTGGCGGTCCTTATCTCTGGGACACTCAATTCGAGCAGGAAGACTCACACTGCTACATGCTCACGATGACTGATGAGTTTTCCAGAGTCCCATTTGCATTCGCGTGTGCGGATATAACCTCAGCAACCGTGACTGTCTCACACAAATCTTGTTTATTTGGAATGCCAGCTTATATCCACTCCGAAAGAGACTCATTGTTCGGTCGTCAGAGATCAAAAGCTTTCTCCTAGATAAAAGTGTTGCTATGAGAGTACATCGGCTTATAATCTACAGCGTAATGGTTAGTTGAAAGTCTCAACGGTACCCTCTGGAAAACAATAAACTTGGCGTTGTAAACGCAACCTGTCGCCATCTCATTGGGATTGGTACTGCCTGGTGCTCTATACAGCCTCCAGACCACTAACTGTACTCCACACAAACGGTTGTTTTGACAGGCATGTCGCTCAACTTTTGAAATCTCGTTACCATCTTGGTTAACTACCCGGGGTTCGATCCTGTTGCAGCGAGGTGATGGATCATCCAAGTATCAACCGCTAGTAGAGGAAGTCGACCTTCTGAACTTCAACCGACACTATGGACACATTGCTAATCGAGAAGGAAGAGTCGAAACTGTATCCTTTCGCCATCTAGCCCCAGATGTTCAGAATACAACTGAAGACGTTCTCAATGTGTCTGAATTCGATGGAGACAGTAGACACTCAGACGACTGAAACAGTCGGGCGCGAGTCCGACAGCTCTCAAGCACCTGAACCTTCTATGGCACTGTTCTCCGAAGACCAACAGAGTTATACTGAGATTCTAGAACAACATTGACGCATTCGTCCTTATAGTTTGGGAAGCCTGATTCAGTACATCATTTCCTATCTACATCAGTTCATACGTGCCCATTCAAACGATGCCGGGGTAGATGTTAAGATTGTTGTCTGCTTATTACTGGAATTACCTTATATACTCGTACCGAATCTTTGTACATTTCAACTCATTCACGCTTGTTCCTGGACAAGCAAAGTGTTATTTATTCTCGATAACTGGAACTCTCTACTAGCTCGTTCTCGGAAGCATTCTAAACATGTACCAAAGGTACGTTGGTTCCAGCTGCTACAGTTTCGGTCACCGGAAAAGGGGAGAGCAGTCGAGGTATAGCCAAGTGTTGGAGACAATAATATAGTGAGTTAATTCGTATTGAATAAGTCTAGTTAGCTGAGCGAACGGCAAACTGAGAGTGATAGCTTTGATGTGCGAGCACCACTAATTACGTGAGTGAGTCACCTTGGTGAGTATCACTAACCACAGAAATGGCTGGTCGCAGGGTATCCATCCACGAATGCAGCAGTTGTCAACTAGCTAACACTTTTATAACCCGATGTCAGTTCATACGCCATTCGTTCCTCGGTCGTTTTCACTCAGGACATAGCTGGCCAAAAAAGCTCTGCGAGGAATACGGTCCTCTGGCGTGCGAAGTACATATTCCAACCAGCGTAAACTGTGAAGTGTGAGTAGCTCTTCCATCGCGGTAGAGTTCCTTTTTCCAAAAAACTATCTGGCGTACCTTAGCATCGCGAACTCGATGTTCACGAAAGACCCGTCGGAGACATCGATGGTCAAAATCCGAAATTTCGTACATCCTTTGCCGTAGAGGCTACATTTCAGATCCATAAAACAGCCTGGATCCCACCGCCGCGGTGAGCAGATAAAGTGATGCCAGGGCAGCGCCATAGGTGTTAGAGCTTGGCAAACACTACCCTGGCCTTTCCGATTCGAGAAGTGGACTGCAACCAGTTGTACAACTGCCCAAGTAAATAAATTTATCTACCATATCGGTTGGCTGGTCTGCAAGCACGAGGTTTGTGTTTGGTCCCACCCAGTCTTGTGGCAACGCTACGTTTTGCAGATGCACGGAGCAAACCGGACAATGTGGCAGAATGTTAGGTCATTTAAAATAGTTTGAATGCTTGAGGGATTCTAACCCACGAAAGTAATATCGTCCGCGTAATCAGTGCCTGTGAGCGAACGTCCCTGTCACTGACAGGCAAGCAACGCATAAACAACAATCATCATCAAAGACAGCAACATCAGTGTTGACACCAGTGTTGACAACAAAGTTGAAGAGGAATGGTAAGAGAGGATAGCCTTATCTTACACCGCTCGACGTGGTGAATTCAGGACAAAGCTAAATACCCGTATGCGCGCACAGGAGTTCTCAATGTTCTGACAAACGATAGGAATTTAGAAGGGACGCCTTTAATCTCCGCGCACCACCATAGGTTCTGACGAGCGAAAGAGTGAAATAAAAAATGACCAACGCTGGACATTGTAACAGCGCCGTTCAGGAACCTGTCTCAAGGTAAACATACGGCTGATGTGTCCTTGGTTAGGGTGAGACTTGATTCTCACGAATTGACAATCGATCAACCCGCGCAAAATAATGCGAGAGGTCCATGAATAATAAGCTGTTGCGAGGGGTGACTTCCGCATGATGTCCTTGGGTTCCTTAGATTTAGGTCATATTCGGAGCACTCCATTCTGCCTGTATTCCGTTTTCGTTGCAACTCTTCCGCAGTAAGGTCGTCATACTGCTCGAAATAGCTTCACCACCAGCGCTGAAAAATGCAGGATGCAAACCATCCAGGAAAAGTGCTTTGCTACGTTGGATATCCCAATATCCAACGATATCTCGCGCCGGACTGCTGTTGCCGATGGCGGGCTGTTATCTATACTTCATTCAGGCTCGTATAGCTCCCTCAGAGAATGTGCTGATAGAGGCCAGTTGAACTTCCTTAGTGTTCAACCCCTCACTTAATAAGAAAATTCTGCGAATTAAGTGCCGTTTCCTCCTTTTGGAAAATTGTTTCGCCGATGCCCATCTTCTTTTGGCAAGGTTATCCAACAAGCAGAAATAGGGCGCGACTGTTGCCTGCAGGAAAAGTTTTCTCCATTTCCTGAGCCCTCACAGTCAACCAGCCCTCTCCGTCATTCTTCAAGTTCTTTAGCATCTGGCGTTTCATTTCTCAAACACCGGATATAAAAAATCTGTACTCTGGTTGCTGGTAACGGTTTATGGCAGTAATAATCTCAACTGATCTCGATATCCAGTGTTGACTTTTTTCAGCTAAAAAACGCGTAAGGAAGAGCAATGGTTGTAGATGTTGCAGGTTATTTCACCGAGGATGAGCAGAACAAGAGGACGAGCCACACGCTGGAGATTTTCCAACCAGTCGAATGACGTTCAGTGGTTGTTAGTCTGGTATGGTAGAATGGGAGCTACGCAGTGAAGGCGCGAGTTTTCAGGCAAGACTGTCACTGGTTGCGTGATAACGACGTATCTGTCAACATAACTAACCACTGGTTTGCGTCAACCCTTTCCCATTCGTAAAAACGAGCGCGACTCAGTCGACCAGTATGGGCTTTCATGCCAAATCATAAAGTGGGTACCATTGGGTTGTCTCCATCCAATACAAGAAGGCTCAACGAGACAAAGGCTTCTCTGGCAACACGAAGCACATAACCTAACCAACGTAATCAGCTGATCCGCCCTATTCTTGACAGCCAGACTAATATCACCTCGGCGCCACAAGTTCCTGAGGTTAGCAAATATGGTCTGCCCTTCTTAATTCAGGAACTGATTTAATCCATGCAAGTCTGTCGGAATTTGTGCAGCTGCCAAGATAGTCAGGCTTATCTACCACATCGACAGGTTCACCTGAAAGCAGAAAATTTGTTTGATTCCATCCAACCTTACAGTCGCACCCTACAACCTGTAGTTGTACAGCTGCGTTGTATGTAGTTTTAAAGAGACTGTCCGTGAACATGCGTTCCAGAGGTATTTCGATACCCGAGGCGTTACAGGCAGATAAAGAAGACGTCAGCGGCACATCGCTCATGAAGTTAAGGAGAAAGGACGAAAAATGACCTCTGTTTGGTGGGATGTGCTGAACTCAGGAGCGAATGTCCGTGGAAGGAAACCTATCGAGCCTTTATAAGTGACAAGAATTTCACAGCCAGACAGCGTCACAATTCCTGACGATTAACGGGATGAAAATCAGAGTTCATACAAAAAACGGCCATTGCTAGACTTTAGAAGGAGTGAGGTAATTTCAGCATTTGTGACAAAGTGAAGATCAAACTGATGCGACTCCAACCAGAGCGAAACGTAGTTCGATACTCGCGAATTTAACTCTCCCAATAACTGATCAACTTGCGTAGGGCACCTTGGAAGCTATGACAACTAGAATGATGCCACGGTGGTTTTTGCACGATGGTTTTGTACCATTTTGGAATATGGGGATGACCATCGAGACGCTCCATCTCGTTAGAATTTTTCGGTAAATCCATTTAGTTTGGAGTGAAATCGCCAGGTTGGTCATAAGGGTTCACCATTTCTTTGAAGGGCGTAAACCAGTTGCTTTGTTGCGCTGATACAATGGAATTGCACGTTCGACTTCTGCTGTCGATGGCAAACTGAAGTCAATGTTCCACTGGGGTTCATATGGTCCTTCCAGAGGTTAAGTTGATGGGGGCCAGCTGAACTTTTCTTCAGTCAACCAATGCGAGGCGCGAGCCTTTTTAAACTTCGTTTCACTAACGTAAACCCTCCTCAGGCCAGTTAATTAGATTAACTGGGACAGATGGTTTCGTGTTACAAGAGGTGTCTCTACTTCCAGCGCTTTTAAAACTCGCTAGCTCTCTCCGATAAGCCTAAAGCTCTTCATTATTCGGCGTTTGAGTGATCTGCGCGAACCGTCACGTTCGTCTGTTGCTGGTATAGTTTTCCTGCCTTCAATCAGAGCTGCTGATCGTATTGGGGTCCAGTTTTAATTGGGGTGTGCGAGCAACATCGACCAGACGATTTCAAAAGAAGTTACCATGACTTATTACATTTCCTTCCAACTGTCATCCAAATCACCACGTCACAGATAACCGCTATCCGCGCGCGCCGATCGGCAGCAAGACCAGTACACAGTTGAACCTAACTCTGCGCCCAGTAACGACAAACACAAACTTTCTGAGGTCCTGAACGACTCACTGCGGAACTGAGTATAAGCCATTTTCGAACGGCCTCCAGAGCGACAGCGTTGATTCGGAAAAGACATGGGTTTGGGATGCAACATCTATGGGATTTTGACACCACACGTCCAGCAGCCGGTCGGAACAGCCTAAAGGTTGGCTTTTATAACTGATTCCTGCAGATGGTTTGTCATTCACTCAATAAGCACATGGTGTCAAAATATCGCGGACGCGCACCCGGAGAACATAAGGGGCCCATTACCGACACTTGCGGAACTTTACATGGGCCAAGTGCAAGGTAAAACAGCGTTCCACCGACCAGAAAGGTGATGATTGTTTTATTGAAAACATCGGAGTCACTGTAGAAGAATGTAGGTAAGAACGGACCAGTAAACATTGCGAGGATAGACAACAAACAGGATTTAGGTATCTAGCTCCCTTCAAACATGTGCTTCTCACTGTACTATGAAAAGTCGGTTCAAAGAGATTCGGCGAAACTTCCCTCGTATTATTAGCATCGACTTCCGGACACTCCATGGGGTTTGGGTTAGACCGCTTCTTGAATACGCTAAGCAAGTTGTCTACTCAGGATGCAAGAAAGACGTAACCCTCGTTGAGCGTGTCCAACGAGCTGGTACGAAAATGGTTGCCGGCCATAAATCCGTTGATTACGAAACGCGTCTTGGCCTATTTCCTCCATAGCATTGTCGCCTCCGAGGAGACCTAATACTTACGCCCTGTTTGAATAGGCTTTAGCCAACAGGGTTTTCACCGTTGACTTAACAAACACGGCTGGGACATGGTAATATGATTTTTAATCTCAGGGGACACACCCTTATTAAGCAGAATTTTCTGATTTCGGAAAGTTGGTGTGTAAAGTAGCCTTCGTCCGACGTTCGTTCATGCTGCATCTAGTACCAACTTCAAAGCACATTTGGACGCCTTTTTAGTTGCGTTGCCCCACGGTGGGGACCTAAAAGAGAGTGCTGCGTCCTTTTTCCGCTTGTGCATTTCAAGTTAACAGAAGCCGCTGAACAACATGAAAAAACCCTACCCGGGAAGTATGGTCGACCTCGACCCTGCGTATCAATCCGTGCATCCGTGAAACGTGGATGCCGTACACAGCCAAATGTTGAAGCCGAATTTAGTGTTGGGTGTCGTCAAAGGCCTTGGAAATGTCATGGGAGATAACACCAACCTCGCACTTTTTGTCAAGGTATTGGAGGCGGCGCCCGGGTCCCGAATGGGCCCATGACAGGGACTCAATTCTACTCGCGATTAGACGCCGCACTATTCAACTAGCCCAACTCGTCGCTACCCCCTGCAGCATAAATTCGAGTTCTGATTGGTTGAGAATGTGAACGCAACAGTCGCTGACATCCCAGTATCCGTCGAATGCTAGTCGCCATACGCAGAATCTCTGGGTGTTTGATACTCTGTGTACCATCCGTGGCTCCCCATGCTGAAAGGGCTAGGTTGGGAGGATCAGCATGAGAGATTAGCTGAGGTGGCTACTGTCTCAACGCCTTTGATCCTTGTGTCTATTCTTCTTAGAATGAGATTCACAGTATTTACGTAGTGGAGGCTTTTGTTCTTCAGTTCCGGCAGGTAGCAGACATTGGTCAACCCTTAGGCTTACCACAAATTTCTCTGAAACCGTAGATTAAGAGAAGGAAATTTTAACAAAATTTCAGCATTTGGTGGCACCTATTCAAAACCTGATATCTCCCCATGCGTTTACAGTTTTGTTGAGAGTTGTTTAAACGCACTCATGCTCCTCCGCGGGCGCGGAATTCATATTTTGATGGCAGTCAGTGACTTCGCGTAGTATCTTTTTGAAGACCGTGGGAAATTTTGTGAACAAGTTGAATTCTTCACGTTTGTTCTACTGTACTGTATTTTGAAACAATCTCAAGATTACATGAACAATGTCTACGTCCTCTTTGACCTCGCAAACGCGAAATGAACCGGCCGTTCGCGACCTGCATAGGAAGAAGTTTCCTTTCTTTGTGGCAGGCATCCCGAGAGGTAAAACCAAGTTATTCGCCACAGCTAGTAAGTTTTTTTAATGACGTTCAGCGCACGTTGTATCGTGTGCACCTTGAGGTTTTACCTTCATCAGTATACTGACTCCTTAGAAGTGCCATTGAAAGAATTTGTGGTTTTATGTACAGAACAAGCAAGTACAGACCGAAACGGTCGAGGCGTGGATGGGGAGGCAAGGCACGTTGAGGGTGTGGATCATGGGGCTTCAGGGTTAATCGACCGTTTGGAGGACAGAGGCCGGAGTGGTGGCATTGTGGCAATGTATATTAGCTTGATGTGGGCTGAATGATATTTGTTTGTGGATAATAGTAAACTACGCGGTACCCAGAGAGATCATCACTATCAGAGACAGTTTGGTCGTATCAGGAGTCCTTGCTCTAGTAGCTCATCTAATCGGATATCGCGATGACTGTTGAAATGAAGATGGACAACAGTATGTCAGCATGAACGATGTGTTGGATCAGGCCCAGACCTATATGACAGACAAGGAAAAGAGCCTGAGAGTAGTTTGAAATAATGAGCGGCTTTCACCGTGTGTCTATCTGAGTTTACGCAACTGGATGCGTAAGATCACGGAAGAGTCGGTTTATAAACGCAAGCGCGGGAGTTGATAATATGTTTCTCAGAAAGGAGGCATTAGTTCATGACACTGCCACTAAGGTTTGTTATTGGATGATTACAAACTAGGGTAGGGACGACAAAGTTGCTGTTTCCATTTAGTTGTAAGTTGCCAGTACCGGGGAGCAGATGTGGGATGAAGTTAGGATTTAGCGCTCTAAATTGGCAGATTTGACACCAAGTTCCCCCCACTCGCCAGATCTGCACTGCTCCTGCATCCATGGGTGCACGTCTGAAGACTCATGAGTTCCTTAATTCCTAATACTTAAGTCCATACCGCCTGATAATAATAGTAATAATAATGTTTATTCCCAAGTTGTGGGAGGCATGCCGTCAGGCATGATCATAAGGTTACGGTCAGAATAAAGGCCTGACCGGCGGGGACTGTGAGTAGAGGGGGTTTTGGGAAAGGGGACAGCACCATAGGCGGTGAGCTTTATCCAATGTAGATGTGGTCACCACTAAACCGGCACGGGGAGGGAAGCTCTTTTTTGGAGAGAACATCGAGCAAGATCAGATCGTTAGGAGGGCAAGACAAGAGGCTTCCTGCCTGACATATGACAAGAGAAGTGTAAGCTGCGGAAAATCAGAAACCAGTAGATCAGATCTGGTGAAGCAGCAGAGTTGGCGTCATCCAGCCGACAAAATTTAACTTGTGGTGTTTCGTACCTTTAGTTTTCTTCCAGTATAACATTACGGATTTTGTCAGTTGCATAAACGTTTTTTGTTTGAATAAGAAAAACTACAAAAACACGCACTTGTACAATTTCACGCAATACAAACGTGGTCACGTGTTCCGACTCCCTCTTCTGATTTCGCTCGCGCTTACAGCGGTCATTCGCGAGTCTCATGTGCTAACTCTGGTATCGAAACTTTTCAGACTATCCTCGGAATCTATTATATGTGGGAACTATTCAGAAGAAGACCCCTGGAACACAATAATTGGATTATTGTTTATTCGCTGACCTGGGCGAAACGACGAACTATTTTAAAGAGAACAACCAATGATGGGTCTGTTCAATCTGACCTCTTTTTTATTGTATACTCAATCTAGCGTTATTATTTTTTATTTCTTTGCCACACACTCCTGGTAAAGTGACTTATTGGGTAGCCAGACCACTACAAACTTGGTGAGCCTGAGTCTGTCTAGATATATATTTTTTTGAAAACTTTTCGTTTCAAGTCGTCATAATTTTTTTCTTTTGCCCGGTCATTATGGAGGCACACTTTGATTCAGCGGATTTAGTCGAGAATGCGATTAGCATAAGTTTACCAGACTATAATCGACGCAATCTCAGGGTATGGTTTCACCAGGTAGAGGCCGTTTTTACTACCCGACGCATCACTTCTCAAGCCACGCGATTTTCCTGTGTCCCCCAGAATCTTCCTTGTGATGTAGCAACAGAAGAAGATCTGTTGGAAGATATTCCCAAGGAAAATCCCTATGACGCCCTTCGAGCGGCCGTCATCAGTATGACAGGGAAGTCCGAAAACAAAATGCTACGAGATTTGTTCACCAGTGTCGAACTTGGTGACAGGTCCCCACCACAAGTGTTTCGTCACATGCACAGTCTCCTCTGCGGCCGTAAGCTAGCGGTAGAAATCATGGCCCAGCTACGGCTCGACAAACTTCCACCCTCAATATCCCGCGTCATCATCATTGATGGCCACAGATTGGAGCAGCCAGTCCAAACGGCCGATAAAATCCATGAAACCTATCCCAGTGACCCCGTGAACTCCTTCTCCCGCCCTGAACCCACTACTTCTACAGATCCCGATCCGATTTCTGCTTCCATATCGCAACTACAAGCTAAGTTTGATGCTTTGACCGATCGCCTACAATGGCTAGAGATCAACAAGCATCGACCACGTTCATGATCCCGATCGTTTTATCGTGCCCGTCCTTGTTGGTGCTGGTATCACCAAACTTTCGGTCCTCAAGCACGCAGATGCCAACCGCCTTGTTCCTTCAAGCCGCGTCTCAACACCCCTTTAAACACCCCGGCCAGTCAGTAACCGCGACAACTGTCTGTAACCCTCCTCGCACTAGTCGCCTATTCCACATCACCGATCGTTCAAGTGGTCTGCGTTTCCTCGTAGATACGGGAGCTGAAGCGTGCTACCACATAAGAATCCACTTCCCAATTCTACCTCTTATTCGTTACAAGCCGCTAACGGTACCCGCATCGCTACATACGGCGAACGTTCCTTCACCCTTGACCTCGGATTGCCACTACAAACTGAAGCCAAAAACAACCGCTGAATCCTCGTGGCCTTGGACTGTTGTATTCATGGCCAGGGGCATTTGTAATAACCCTCTTTAGCATTAATTTCACTGTGTCCGATAGTGCATTTGATCACTGAACCTCGCTATCGCATGAACGTTGTACACCCGGATCCCTCATTTTCACCAGTGGGTCAAACTGGGCAAGTAATGAATTTATCTACCTAACAGTAAGACCCCAGCCTCAACGTGGATGCCGATCGGGCATTGTGGACAACGAATGTTAATAAACACTAGATGAGTCAGCCCCTGCAACTTTTTTAGGTTGTTTTTTCTGCGATGTTTTCGAAGATCTATGCGAGTTGTAATTGATTAAACATCCTTCCAGAAAACCCGACGAGTGAAAGCGGCTTCCCGAAGACGAGATCTGAATACACTGTACACTACGTTTGTGTCGATGCAACCAAGAAATGTAAGCATGTAATTTGCTTAGTGCGGTTGCACATTTTTTACAGGCGGCGGGATTGGCAGACGAACAACATGTATGAGTATGAAGAACCATCTTTGGCCGTCAAGTCACTCTGCCACCTACTGTCGAGGCCTCATATGTATCGACCCGCATAGATACTTGTAAATGTTTACTTTGAGTGGCGGATACAAGCGCCAACGCGTACGTATATGACAATGACGGGCCGTCGTTGGCCACTGGACTATGTTACCGTGCACAATTGTGGCCTCATAGCCGGTGTCGGACGTAGATACAGACTTACGATAAGAGGCCAAGTTAGGGAAATGCTCTTGCAATTATCACGATGATTGGTAGTGGTTGTTCTTATTTTCCGCCAATGTGATTGGGCTTCATGACTTATTACGGCTAATCAGCACGACTATCTCCAGTGGAGAAGATATCATTATGTTGATAATTCATTTACAGATATCCCATTAGGCTGCATTATCTAATGGCCAGTTGTGCACATCCGAGAATAGGCATCATCGACAGGGATGCATACTGACATCAGCGATGGACAATACATCACATTCAATTCCATTATTACACCGAACGGATGGTGAACCATCCAACATACTGTTTCGTGCTTAAATCCGCTGAGCGAACCCACACCGTTTGTAACGTTTGAGAGGTACTAGCAAGCAAAAGTCATGAAACTATTTTCCTGGATGGAATTTTAGTGGATATTCTGTGGGTGTGCTCTCGCTTGTAAAGGATTTCGTGCTTTTTGTCGTTAACCGGTGATGAAATACAGATATGTGGTGGTCGATGACCTTGAGATTTAGCTCATTTAGACCAATAGCTATGGCCAAAATATCAACCAAGGCTGCAAACCAACTCCCCATGAAATTCGCAAATTTAAAACCCTATGGTAAGGGCGAAAATAATTTCGGTTTACCTGTAGTGGGCGGCCAGGCATTGGATTAGGAAGGATCAGCTGATGAATCCACGGATTAGCTGTGAATGCTGGACCACCGGTTTGTGCGTGAAGCGTTCACTGATGATCGTCAGAGATGGAGCTGACGGGACTTCTGAGTTTAGAGGGCTGCAGATACCGCTACCTCAAGGAGTAAACGCTTGCGCGCCAGTACAGTGACTGCTGGTATTCTGGTTTCTGGTAATGACCCCGGAGGTCGCTTGTCGAGATCAAGGGTGGTAGCGTCTGTGTGAGGCCATTTCGCAAACCTTGTACTACAAAGCATAGGACTACGAGCTTATCAAATTAGATAAGTTGGTGAAGTCCTTGAATAGTCGCACTTTAACCATGAGCTCCGGGCGCGAGCCGATATGCACCGATAGCATTGAAGTAACAAGTGTAGAGCTGGAAGGCTTTGAGAAACGAAAAAGGGGTTTCAGCTGTCTTTTCGCAGCGTTATCACTCTCATGAGATTAGACTGGGTTGCCTCACGGCAACAATTCGCAGAGTGTGTCTGTCATATAAGTTCCTTCAAGGGGTAATTAACGTGGCATTTTTCGAACGCCTAGAGGCAGTTGGTTACCTACCAACCACTGACGGGCCAAAAGGAAGCTTTTTTGGAAGTCAACGTGGTCCGGAGCCGACTGGATGCTCGTCTGTAGCTAAAATCAGCAAGCATCTCGCATGGGCGGTAAGCCGATCATTTGTTGGGGCAAGGCACTGTAGTGGGTCTAGCACTGGACCTCGTGGTGTGACACAGCAAATAGACTTTGGATCTGATATCACTTATGCCATGTTCGCCTTGGTAGTTTTTAGTCTAGCGCAGAGATGAGGGCTGAACACCGCGTACAACCACTTCTGATAGCAGGACGCGGTGTTCTACTCTCCTAAAGGCCCCTGAGCAAGACACTGGACTAAACTTTGGTCAAGTTTTTGTGAGATAATAATTGTTTAATTTTGTGCACTGATTCGCCAGCCTCGGGAGCGACCCGAAACCGAAATTCACGCCTCGTGAATGACTGGGGCGCGTGGCATAGCAGTTATTCAAGAAGCTATATGTGCGTGACACATTTCACTTGGCCGCCAGACCAAGGGGTTTCATTATCAGCGCAGCGGTCACTCGCTAGAATCTAACAACGCATTCTGATTATTGCGCCAAGTGTCTATTTACCCACCAGGGACACCGGGTGCCCTGCCTAAGTTTCCTCTACGCATACATGCCAAGTGATCTTGGCGAAGGCGGTTTTCACATATCTGCCCGGACAATACTCTATCTTCTTTTCACTTTTATGGATCGCTTGCTTTTAGTCCCAAAGTCCCTCAATGGGTATTGTCCACAGAAGGAGATCGAAAAAAGTTCCTCAAAATGCCTTCTAATTTTTTGCAAACGGGGTGTCGAACTCTCCTGCGAAACAACAGCTATCAGCGGTAATTTTTCTTTTGTGTTCTGGCTACTCATGAGTAACGTGATTTACGTCCGTTTATTATAACGCTGTTCCTTTTCCTTGGGGCTTTTCTCCCCCGACTTTGCTGCTACTTATGGTCTGCTTTTTCTCTAGTAACCGATGTCAATAGTTTGTCTATTATCCGTTTTGCTTGCAGATTTGTGTCAGCTCTTCCTATTTTCAGTTGTCCGCTCTGACGGAAACCGTACCGCACTCTAAAGCCGGTACGCAGAGTCCCAGGGCGTCCTATTTTTTGTATTACGTTTATACCTCATCTGTCATATAGCCTCTGTTGGGATTTGTTTCAAGCCGATTTGGCACGAACGGCTGCATCTGATCGTCAGGCGAATACAGATCCTTATCTCCCGAACTGATTGTTTTTTTTGCGCAGTTATCCCTGTGCACGGCTAATTTACAGCAACTGACTATCCGTATTTAAAGCTACGCTGCCTTGCTAACCATTTTTCTGCTCCTACCGATTGAGTTTTTATTGATTAACCAGTTCTTGGCAGTTCTCAATACATCATCTACTGCCCTCGTCCGTCTGTTCCTATTGCCTACCGGATACAAACTGCTTATAGCCCGATAGCCACAATCGTCCTGCAAGATCCCTAGCTGCGTAGACCTTACACAAGGTTCTCTGATGCACGTTGCGACGGCCAACGTTGGTTTTGCGCTCTTCACTGTCATTCAGGTAAGCTCTGCGCTTTTCAGTCGAGAGGACGTGTTTGAAATGAGCTCTTGTTATCGTGTAGACCTGTAGTGGTTAACGGCCCTAAGGAGTCTCTAGTGAACAGAATAAATTAACAATGTAAGCCAGATACAAAGTCACAAGGAGAAAAATCCAAGTAAATCTTGACTCACAGTTCAAAATAGGAGATTCCGTAGTTCCGTATTCCGTTGAACCACCACACCAAGAGAAGTTCCACCTTCCAGGTATTCCAGATCTCCGGTGATCGCAATATTAATCCACAGGTGTGAACAGATTAGTCCAGCGTTTGTAGCTAAAATTTTTGTTCACGTTTAGAGTTAGCAGCAGCTAATTATAGCCAACCGGCAGTCACAACAACAGTCACTCAGCAAAAGTCTCAAAGTCACGTTGGACCCCAAAAGCGGGAGGTAGCGGTTGTATTGTAGTAAAACAAACTTTTGTACAGTGATGTGACTGATGTTGATGGGGAAAAGGAAGATGATACTGAGCATGAAAAATAGCAGTTTACAAGTGCTACAGAACTCCCCCCCTAGAGCGTCAAATAGGTGAGCAAGACGCTCGAAAAAAATGCGTCATAATAGTTAGTCTTTGAAGATTTAACCAGTTAGAGGAACCCCAACACAAATAGCTCATGTGGTTTGCTCTGGGCCAACTTGAGACTAATGCAGCGCCAATTTTCTCAAGATGTACCATTCCTGCTGCCATATGGTGTTCTGCACATTAAGTCACATTTTATCTTGGAACACCCGCCAGCGGATATCGAGCTCAAGCAGATCTTTATGGCAGAATACTGTGGGCAGAGCAAACAGGCAATGCTTGTGAGCTAGACTTCATTATTTTGGATTTCTGGACAGATAGATCGGTCCAAAATCGCGGGTAAATCCTGGTACTACCGTAGTATGGACCACTCAGGAAATTCAATTCCAATTATTCCACGTTCCAATTGCTAACAGGGCGTTCAGTTTTCATAAGGAGTGCTAAAATGTTGCCGCTGCATTGTGAAGGTCCATCAAAGCCAGTTACTATAAATTTCAGGTCTTTCCGGGGTTTGGGCCTATCCCAAAAAACACAAGATATATATGTTCAAGAAGATTTTTTTTGTGCTCGTTCGTTTGGCTGCACTAAGATTCAAGGGCGCGGAAAAATGACAAGAATTTACTTGTGGAGGGTGCTCAGTATTCGCACAATGGAATTGATTTTTCGAAAGCTACGACGTGTCCCTGATGGACTTAAGCATACATGCAAATGGAGTTCGTAGTATCAGTCCAAACTTTTGAGCCCCATCTAGGCATCCCGGGGTCTTAGTGATGCTGGGAAAGTATTCCACCAGACGTTTTCCGCCAGAGGTATGTTTGCTTCAGTGGGCGATGAAATTTGGTGAACTGCGAAAACGTAGGTTAGGATGGTTTTTAGTTTGAGCATGTACGCAACAAAATCCAATATTTCGGCGCAAAATTTTTTATTCCACCCGCAAGGGTTTTGTTGCTAAGAGCATTGTGCAGCTAACCGGCCCCCTGTGGAGCAGGTAGTGGAAAATGGTGTGACCATGAGTAGGAGGGTATATACGAAGTTAAGGCAAAATCGAATGGTTTTTCCGAATTTGTAGCGGTTCGTCACCCTCATGACGGCCGAAAAACACGTTTGCGCAACAGATAGCTGTCCGAAAGCAGTATTTGGTGAAACTATTGTATATTTGTTTTTCGTGCCACCACATTATTGGATGGGCCCTGCATACTTTGAAGGAAGGACAGTTTGTGGACCACCATACATGCGAACAGTGCACAAAATCCCCTAAAACACTAGTATCTCACTGAGTGGTTTAAACTGATCTCATTCAGCCGGAAAGATTTAAAAATTTTCTTTCAATGCAGGGAGAAAAATGACGAAAAATTATTAGGTAAACCATGAATTCATGAGCTTTCAAGTCCAAAATTCTATAAAAAAGATTACACAGAAGATGGCCGGATGGTCTGTGCCCGCCAACGTCCATTTTTTTGCTTAGTTTTCGGCCATTAGAAGGTATAGAAATAGGTGACATTGACACAAATACCAAGACCACCGGGGCATGATAGAGCTCTTGTTTATGCTGGCGAGACGAACACATATATGAGCAGGACGAAAAATGCACTTTCCGGCAAGGCGTCGGATCTTGAAAACAGGAGTACCAGATGGAAAATTTTAAGCAGCTAGGACGACTCCAACTTATCAACTAGTAGCCATAATTGCTTTAAATTTTGACGCAACAGTTGGAATTGATGTTTTTTCGGCTCCGTAAACGAATGACCCCTTAAAAGAGTTATTTAGAATGAAGATGACTGCGTTAAACTGGATCTCTACTAAGGATGATGTAGCCTCTGGCAGAAGGCCGCTGGTGCGTCACTGACAGCTTAGAACAAAGCACAGAACCGGTGAAGCAGATGAAATCTGGAAAATAATTTCCAACGAAAACGCTTACTTAGCAAGCTGAAAATCAATAGTTAAAAGTTAAAGTTTTTGTCAGAAATGATAGGGAATTTGCGAGTCACGTGGGGCTAGGACGTTACCGTCTGGACATGTGAGTCCCAGTGGACGCACAAAGGCCTGAAGCTGATAAACATGTAAACCAACATCATCGGCAGTGACTCAGTGGTGGCTTGATTGTATTGTTTAAATATTGTTGGCAGTGCGAGGGGATTTGGGGATTTTAAATTGACATTCTGTCCTTCAAGTGAAGCTAATCTATGCTGAAAAGCCGAGAAACACTACAGTTTTCGCATCCTTACTGAAAATCATCAGCATTACGCATCCTACAAAATTCTTTAAATAGGTTTACTAGCTGCCATTATGATTTGATGTGCAGATGAACGACAATCAAGGTGGTAATGATACTCTGTTTTCTATTGAGAAAATCCACCAGAATGAGTCGTAATACCTATTTAGACGGCTGTCCTGCAGTGAATACAAATGTTCACGGAGGTAGAGGAACTTATAAACATACATAAAGGTGGTCTGGCGAGGAAACTTGGCCTTCAGGTGTTGTCTGATCTCAGGGTATATGGGGAAGATGACTCTTAATTCGGTGTCAGTGAAAGTCCTCTCAAAGGCTTCATTGAGTGTTTGGCCCAGCATTTTACTGCAAGTGTGTGTAAAAATTTTACGAATGGTCTGGGTTGCGAGTGTTTCGTCAAAAATCTGTCTGGACAACCATCCGCTCTAAACATGTCTATAAGAACTTCTATCTCCTCTGCTAGGATATCTTTTGAAAAAATATTTCTGGCCACTGTGCAGACAGTTGCTCCTCAGTGGAATGAAACTGTTACAGTGCCCGGTCCATTCGTTAGCACAACCTCCAACCCTGCCTACGAATGATGCAGCGCGTGATTGTGTGTTATAATCAACTGATCGACAATGTATTACGGGAATATTAGCAGCCCAACCACTGACGGGTCAGAATGATGCTAAATAAAAACAATCAACATTAAACGACAGCCCCGCCATCTTACCGGCTCTTTTACTGCTTTACTGCCCGTTCCTGGTAAATACGGACTGCTCACTAATTAGTACTAACCTCTATTTTAGTCCGGGTGAATTCATGGCTGCCGAGAACTAACTGAATCTACGAGCGTGAACCCAGTAAACGGATACCTAGGGGCATACCTACAGTTTGTTTACCTGAAAATAGAGAGAAGGCAACTCGAGTGCTAAATAATCATCCCCGCATTTGGTGATCCCAGAGTACTTGTT
The DNA here is from genome assembly GCA_003604175.2 of Clonorchis sinensis. Taxonomy (NCBI): domain Eukaryota; kingdom Metazoa; phylum Platyhelminthes; class Trematoda; order Opisthorchiida; family Opisthorchiidae; genus Clonorchis; species Clonorchis sinensis. The sequence goes on along the minus strand of CM030369.1, from coordinate 93,347,938 downwards.
TGTCATATCACATATGGGCATATTATCATTAACAAGACTGCTTAGGGTAGATGATTGATTTGTAAAAAGATTCTTCAAATTTCCCGTCGGCTGTATATGGGTTTACGGTCCAATCGACCCAATAAGCATAATCTTAGGACAGCTGATTAGGGCTTACCTGAGCGTTAACAGTTGTTCGGGGTTAAGGAAGCGGATTGCGTACTGAATGCAACCAAAATACAATACAGTTCAGATCAGCGTCCACACTGACCCCAACCTTCGGAAACTGGCAAGTGACAATCTGAAAAGATCAGTGTCGTGAAGGGGGCGACTTGTTCCCTTATCATCAGTGAGACCCGTTAAATATCTGTCTTCAAAGACAAGGGCGCCGCCGGATCCCAAGTAACCGAACGTTTTGGCAAGGGACCTTGTCAACATGCGATCCATTACTGACCGAGTAACAGGCTGTACCGGGAATGCAATTGGTAGTGTCAGATTCTTACTTAGCGTCGTTTGAAGTATTTTTCCGTAAGATAAGCGTCAAATGGCAGTAGCTGGGACAGAGAGGTTAAGGAGAGTGGAATAGGCAAATGCACCTTTCTTTGGATCGGTTAGTGGAGTTGCACAGTGATTACAAGGTAACTAGCATTGAATTATGTTCCACCTGAAGTTCGTTCGGTATTTCATTAAGAATGCTGTATAGTTATCTGGAATTTGAAGGTTAACAGAGGATCCTATGTGGTACTCTGACATAGGACTCCGTATTAAACTGTAGAATTAAGGGCGAATGTTTCTTCACTGCTTTGGATTTGCGGTAATTCCTCACACCCATTGGCAAAAGCAAAACACTGCCGTTTTTTTACCACTTGTGTTAGCTGTATTAATTAATCGTCCTTTATATCTTAGTGGACGTGGCAGTTGCCTCAACGTAACATGGCGAAAATGCGCAGCTGCTTTGCCTGTCTAAGAATGCACATAAAGGCGCACAAACTTACCGTCTATAATGGCTCGCATTCGAAAGCGGGAAAATTGCGCAACTGTTTGTACCACCGGTAGATGGTTTTCCTTGACGGATGACTCGTTGACGTCCTGTAGGTGTGACGCACTCGCCCGCCAAAGCCGTGGTGCCCGCATGGACGTGAGTTGTCACACAAAAGCTGCTTTCCTGGGAGCTTCTTGATCAGTTAAGTCTTTTAGTCGGGCAGAAATCGGGACCAGTGCATGAAACCTCACTCTCGGGGTTGGCGCCGTCTTGGGCGGCAAAAGTAAGCATGGTTAGCGGACACACAGACAGCTAACAACCGCACACATGTTGCAGAGAACTGGCCGCGACCCCCATTGACGACTGCATTACCGCTCTGTCACAAGTACCGCTTGTCGAACAATAGAAACGCCAAACAATTACATGATGGGCAAGGAACCGTAGAAAGTTTTACGGTGGGTCTACCAAAGACCGGAATTGGCTTACGTTTATAAGCTGTCAATTTCAGCCATTTGTGTAATACGTACTGACAGGATTTACTCTCCTTCTTGGAGCTAAAAAGCAATGCCAACGAATTTCATGCCTTTTCCTCTTCGAGGGTGCTCTTTTAAAAGAAGTCACCGTACCGCATCATTAACATGCAGTCCAACGATATGGTAGGTCCCGGCAGTAAGACGGTAGGCAACTGCCTTGAAACCAAAAATCCGCTTAACCTGTAGGAAGGTCCACCCTCCTAAAAATGATTAGTACACACAACTATCGGACTACTCAAAAACTCCATCATGTTCTTCCGCCAAGTAGCATGGGGCCAACATTTCCATTATTCTAATTTTGCCACAGGAAACGAATTGCTTATTCGCGGTCGACGACTAGGTGTACGCAGTGAAAGTTCTGGCCCTCGTAGTTTGTGGTGCCTGACACTATCGTGTGAAATCACGTTTTATTCTGATCATTCGACTGAGATTTAATCGGTGCTTGCTGATGTGTCCGTCGTTCGTCAGTAACTTGAGGAGCCTCACCTCTGTCTACAGAGAGCATGTTAAGCTGCCACCTAAGGCACTGTAACCTTGAACACCAGAAGAGTAACCCGTCAATGTACTGTTTCCCCGCTTAATTTGGCGTAAACCGGCGGGTGCGGCGCTGGCCTCCAAAATCCTGCATCTTATTTAACAAACAGACACACTACAGATTAGATAAGGAGACACATTTTGCGTCTCCTGTGTCCAAATGTAACCCTGCTGTTCTCTTTTGGGCCTTCACCAAAATCCACGAGTCCCTATATTAACCGTGAATGTTGGAGCTGTTATCCTGAGATACTATATGAAGAACCTGGTTTGAATTTAGTCAATATTGGGAGCGTTTGTCGCATACTCGTTTCCTTAATTTGAGTAAACAAGAAGTGCGATTTATCGTAAAATAATATCTTGTATATAAAAGGATGGGGTTATCAGGTAGGACATGGCAAAGCTGGGGACGACTACAAAAGATTACAAAAGTTCATAGCTTATTCTTGCCACAGGAGTCCAAGATTAAATTCGCGTTTGCTCTGTATGATGAAGTGCGTAGAAGGCCCCTTTGGCTTGCAAGAGAGCTGCGGGTGCGCCAACCTCAATTTTACGTCCATTCTCCATAACGACAATTTTGTCGACATTCTCCACGGTCGTCAACCGATGAGCAACTACAATGGATGTGCATGTGCCCACAATTCCGTCCAGAGCTTGTTGCACGATGCGTTCGCTTTCGTTGTCCAACGCTGATGTGGCTTCGTCCAATAGCAGTAAAGCGGGCTTTCGAATCAAAGCTCGAGCGATGGCAACGCGCTGCTTTTGTCCACCGGACAGCTTCCCACCGCGTGCTCCTACTTGTGTATCGTAACCCTGGAAAAGTCACGAGAAAATAAGAAGTTCTTGTTAGCAAAAACATTTTGAGCATAAAGAAAATTAGGACCCCATGTGTTTGGTAGAATTGTAAGGGAGATAAACTGCGAAAGTGATAAAACTTGCGAACCACAAACAAGGAGTGATCGTTACTTAATACCGAGCTCACGCATTATGGTAAACTGATACGGAAAAATCAAGTAATGTATGGATGGCTCGGTCTTATGACATTGAATTCGACTGACTTATCTATGAGAGACTGGTGGTTTATTGCGGTGTGGTTTTTACATCTAAAAGGTCATGAGGTGAACAGATGTGTGGTTTTCGCTGAAAACACTGGCAGTAGTACCAGGTCTATAATATGCTACCTGAATACGCATGTGACCTTGTAAACAGTACATTAAAATATTTAAAATAAACAACACGTCTGAAACTGGAGTCTATATGTTGCATTTGCCACGCGCTGAATGAACAGCAAGTGATTGTAACCATTAAGGAATTTCGCCCAGAACGGCTCAGATCGTACTGCTAGGAGAAAGTAACAGAATAACTTATTTTTTCAACTTCGAAACGAATTTAAACGCTGTGCCAATCATGCATCGGACCGTCAGTGAGGTACGGAAGCTCTACCATTCTTGTCCGTATTTTCTGTAGTGGCGTTAACATATGCGGTACTATATAGTTTTCTTTGTAGAACTAAAATTCAGTCGCTTGTGTATTCAGGTGACTGTATCTTAAAATTCCATCCAGAGATACTCGAAGGAAACGGCTGTCATTTGTAAAGGTGGCGAAGGAAGTTTATCGACCCTTTCATGTGGTTTCTTAGAAGTGGTTGGACGTGTGGGATGTGTCTCTTAATCGCTTCACTCGTTAGTGAGCAGAACCGCCACAAAATGCCAAAGTTGACACCTGATGATGATGTACTTCGCTCCCGTATTCAACGTGATTATCTCGAAATGTCACAACGCGGATGGCGTGTAGATGTGGTATTTAACTCAGTATTCCTCATTATAGACAATCCTATGGCCAACATAGAGCACATTTTCCTGCGAACGTCCTGAATTGGTATTCGAGTGATACCGACATTTTATAACACCCCTTGTTCTGTGGTTGACAATTTACTGATGATTCTGTAAGAATCCTTCGATCAGCATTCTAACCTTCGTTTCTAGGCACGTAACCTCAGCTTCCTCGCCATCTGTAAACACATTCATTGATTGAAGCAAAGTGTAAGGGAAAAATAAAAAAATAACTGATCAGGGAAAGTCGGGAATTTGTAACTGGGGTTCACCATTCTGCAGGATTGCGTACTCGTTGTAGTTCAAATTCTTTTAGAAGTATGCACTAGGTGATAAGAACAGTGCCAAGAAAGGTGTTTTTCTGTCGACAGTAGTAAGCGACAACAAACGTGAAGAATGCTGACTAGAGTTCGCGTACCGCAGGCTGGATAAGGCATCATCAATAGACAGTATACAGTCGACACTGTGGTTCTAGCGGCCATATCACTTTGACGCTTCATCAGGTTTCCCTATTGGAAACGTCGGAAAATTCCGTGTTCATTGTGCTAACATATCAGACCGAGTCCGGTTTGTTGGAATCGGTTACGGGTTGAAGCTAGGAAGCCGGACAAGCTGGAGACAAAAATAACATTTATGTGCCTTTTTCCATATTTTGCACGCATTCCTGGACCAGGTTAACTTTAAGAGGCTTCCAGTTGGCTAAATCTGCTTAATTTTCCTTTATTTCCATGGATTGTACTCGCAAAACGGTAACGAAGTAGTATTGATGGTTCATTGTTTTCACTTGCTACTTACAGTGTTTTTCATACTATAATTGTGACATTTTGTGATAATTAAAAGGGGAGAAACGGGCTTGGAGCCACTGTTAGGATACTGGGCGACAGGTGGAAACACGCACTGGCTGGGAAGCAAAATAATAAAACCAACGTACTTGAGGGAGTGTGCAAACAAAGTCATGGATATTGGCCTGACGAGCGGCTTCGATGATTTCTTCCATGGATACCTCTTTGCTATTGTCGCCATAAGCAATGTTTTCTCGGATGCTCAGGTCAAAAAGATTCGGTTCTTGTGACACAATTCCGATTTGGCGTCGAATCCAACTGGGTGCAAGACTGCGTAGATTATGCCCGTCAAAGAATACTCCACTATCTGGACCGGTGTGGATGGGATCGTAGAACCTTTGGACAAGTTGGAGCAGTGTTGACTTTCCGCAACCAGAAACGCCAACCAAAGCGACCGATTCACCGGCAGATATGCAGTGGGAAAAACGCTGTTTCGTCGAAGGGAAAAGACCGTTTTGTCATGTTGCAGGGGGGGGATCCACATTCAAAGTGAACTTCACTCTAATTTTTGCCGAAGTGTGATTCTTGTTCTAATGAGCTGTACAGACAGTCGAGTGACTACTGGAAAGTAGTCAGTCAGAATATCCTAACTACGACAATCCGCAGTGTCAGTGAACAGAAAGGGGGAAAAGAAAACAGCTAACAACAAGCTTTTGAAGAATGCTGACATTTAACACACAAATTCATCTAACTCCATGTGGTATAGCTGATGGCTCTCTCAGAAATTTCATCATAATATTCCGTTTCTTTTTTTCTAGCTCTTAGGAACAGCGCTCAACCATACTTTTGCCCCATGATACAAATATATTTTACTTGTTTCATGTTCAGGCACGTTTACGCAGTGGATCATTTCCAAGGGGTGTAACGTAGTTAGTGAGAATTAGTTTATTAGGGAAGATGTAAGGATGACAGGAACAGAATTCACTGAGCGACCTGCAGCACCCGTTCGTCTTCAAATAAATGGATCATGCAAAATCCTACATATGAGCAGAAGCGTTCATAAATAATATTATTTCCTTACACGGCCGTACATGATACGCCGTGGAGCTGCTAATAACCTACCAGCAGTGGTGCAAGCAACTGGGAGGTTGTAGGAGTGTGATAGTGTTTTATCCCACTGTGCTCGTTGAAAGGTTACAAAAAGGCCACAGTTTTGAACGGCTCAAGTGCTTGTTGATTATGAGCAAACCGAAACTTGAACGTGCCACCTTCATGTGAGTGAGGACATGAGGGCGCTATCTCCAGTTCAACCTACGTTCCTTGCAATGAATAACCATGCCTTTTTCTGTTCTTTTGAGTAGTACAGCGGGGGTAGCCCATAAAAAGGAGAATAAAATACACTAGGTGTCTTGTTCCGTGTGCAACGATAGTTTTTCAAGCAGTCAACTATACTCTGTTTATAGTTGACCGCAATAATCCACCTAGATGTTTAGTTTGTCAGCAGTGCTAAAAAGCGCACGGGCTGTCCACGCCTGGTTTGTGCATGAAAGTAACTTGCATGTTACCAGGGAAATCTTAATATATGGCCTTTTACTTCAGCTAGATGGAGAACTTCGCGAAACTGTGTCACGCCGGAAAATTTGTACTTGAACCTGAATCAAATCAAAACAGTTCTGCCGTGCGATTCAGTTGACTTTGGTGTAATAACTCGCTATAATTTTTAACTGCACTTTCCCAGTGGAGGTTATATCCGAGCAAGCTTCCTAACAAATGCGATGTTAAGTGAGAATGCATTTATTTGCTTTGACGAGTGTCATTGATCTTCCAAGTAATGGCGCGAGTTGAGCCCGGACATCAGATTTACCGTGGTTAGCTCCTCCCCAGAATCCAGTCGAAGTAGTCTGAGTGCTTCCGAGAACATTGCCGTCGGCTCACTGTAATTGACTATGCGAAATGACCGTCGAAAAATTGAACACACATGGAAGTCCGATTAACAAGGCAGTAACACTCAATAATACACATGGCTGTGTTCGCTTTGCACTCTATCGTTAGGCATCAAGCGGTGACATCCGCTCAAATGATGATTTGCTGTCAGATGACGTAAATTGATCTGGGTCAGAACTATGGACTGAAGAGAATGATGGACATGTTTTCGTACGCTTTGAAGTTCATAAGTCACAGGATTTTAGGATGACTAGGTATAAAACCTTCAGTAAAATAACTGATCAAGCATCGGCTGGTCCCCACTGGAAAGTTCAAGCCAATTTCGCATGTGTACAAGTCGTGAATGGTTGGTATTCATTCGTTTGGTGAACAGTGAAGGTGAGTCGTCGGCTGATCATATCCTAATTCCTATCCTATCCTCATTCCGACTTTCCGTATTACAAGCATTCAGGCGGACACGCCAATGATGGTGAATTACATGAGTCTCATTTGAATCTAAGCACAGTTAAACCTGACAGATAAATCAAGACGTCCTATATCGGAGTCGGCCAGATGCCGAGCGCGGTCAAGTTGAGTAATCATTTTACTAAAATTGAAGCAGGATGTAATTAAATCTGGATGTTGATCAACCAAAGCCTGACTAACGGGATACTAAATGAGTACAAAAACGTCTGCCACTGACTGGGAGAAATGTGCTTTCAAGTGTTCTGGAACTTATTCGAGACCCGGTATTCTCCCAATATATAACATGCCAATTCTACCGGATTCATGTAACTCACATAATCTGTGGAAAGCCATCATTGTAGTAAAGACCCCAAGGACATTTTATGACAACGTACCTTCAGTATCCGTGTGCCTGGACGATTGGGGTAAGTGAACGTAACATTTTTGAACTCAACTTGGCCTGTGAACTGTTCAGTTGGTTTTTCACCCGCGTCCGTCAAGATATGCGGAATCCGATCCATTGTGCTAAATATCGATTTGGCTGCCTTTGATGCTGCAGTTAGTTCTGGTACCACTGATGCAGTTCGACCAAGTGACTGGGAACTCATATTTAGAACGATGAAGACTCTGAAATTATACGAAGGTATACGAGTGACGGGCTATCGAATGCCACGAAGAAACGGAAACTGCAAACGCTAAGGGTGGTACCAGTCTTTCGATGGCGAAGTCTAACAAGACCAAGGCACTGATTCACTTGGATGTTTCTCACACACTTATTTTGTGTACCATCAGATGTTTTCTCTACCAAGGTGTTCTACCTGGCACTAGACGTTGAATCTTTTGAAACACATATCCAGCTAGCAGAACACAAGTGACGCAAGTAGCTATAGGCAAATAGAAAAGATATTCCGTATGAATTACAAACATAGGTTTCCACTAGCTAACTGAAACCCCAGAATCCATTACTCATTCATTAAACTGAGAGGCAAAATGCGGTTTTATCCACCCGAGCAAACCATGCACTAATACAGCCTTCAGGAATTGTTTGAGCTGGCTACCGGTTGGGCAACTGCTTTCAGAATACGTGAATAAGTGATGCAAAACCAGCTGCATATTTACGTTTCTTGACTTCGCTTGTTTGGAGAGAAAGTCTAGGCAATGAAGATAGGGCTAGCCGTCATTCAACGGACACGGTACTCTGACTGCTTGCCTGAATAGTCCAACCAGAGTCAAGCTGTTTTGATTCAGCAAATATGCGCCCAGTGACATCGATGCAGCGAAACAAAACATCATGATTGATTGAGTCAATGCGAACACAAGTGAATTGACCAGGTTGTCTTTGAGTTCGGATCTGAAAGAAAAGAGAGGAATCGATTTACTGCTCAATGGGATAGATGGTCATAATTGGTTGTCCAAATATAGGGTTTTAGCATAAAATTACACTGTTGGAATTGCTTTGCTGACCAGGATAGCGGTAGGAAACTGAAAAAGACCCGGAAATTCACAGTCGTCCACAGTAATTTCAAGCCACGAGCCTATGAAACACGCCCGGCAAAAATGAAGGAATTAACTATGAAACTTCCATTTTCACACGTTACTTGACACACCACGTAGAGAGAGTGTTTGGCTATAGGCAACTTCCTGCTCCCAAGTCAGCTGGATCTCAGAAATCCAACATTTAATGCATTTACCGCCTTACATGTTGGCCACCAGTTAGTCTGTAGTGGCGGTGATACGTAGAATGCCAGTACAAACCTGTGCTGATGTGAATTTATTTCAAAACACTGGGACAGTTGCCCAAGTAAATGGTTTCACAAGACCGAAACACGTTCCCAAACCAACCTAGTAGAGCTTGCAACACGCCTTAGCACGCTGATTCCAAAGTACCGTTTACTATCCTCTTGTATTATGCCAGTGAATCCTGAAGATTAATCTGTACTGACCGACTTTGTGATCACAGAAATTCTGGCGATAAATCAATCGCAGCTTTCGATGGCTCTTCACAAGCTACACAACCTCAGCCCGCACAAGTCAAAGATGGTGTGTTCCCATAACAAAGAATGCAGTTCAATTGAAAGAATGTGAACTCGAATTCAAACCGCTACGCGTATCCGATAAGTCACAATGCATGCAGGAGTTTCTGTTCGCATTTATGGAGATGGTATAAAGCTAACCATCTCACCTACTTTTCAGAAGAAACCGAATTCAGCGAAATACACACATTTGCAAACAGATTTTGTGTTTGCGAGACACTCACCTGGAACTCAGCTGAATCTCTCGTGCAATTTGCTTTCAAGTAGAACATAAGGTTGAGGGAAACTCGGGGACTGCGCCTACCTGATGAGCATCAAGAAGAGCGGAACCGGTCGTGGGATGTCGAAGAATTTTCAGCAACCTTATGAGTAGTGCATTACGAAAACAAATTCACTTTACTAATGTGAATTACATCTCCTGGGGCATCCAGGCATGCATGCTGCAACCGATACAATGTATCACTTAGTTTTCAGAGCTGATTGACTAAATATGGACGATAAACAGTTGAGGAATTTTGAAAGAGTCAAACGGACATTCCTTAGGTTTTCTTGGTCCTCGCGGGGATCTGATACGTAGCAAACTAACGATACCTGGAAGTTAGGATATTCAGGATAGTGGTAAAGTGTCACTGCAACAAAAAAGCAATCCAGTACGCGTTTCATTCTGACTGGGACGTGTAAAATGGCTGTAACAGGACAAGAGACATCGTCTACTTGCTGAATCCGAACAAACCGAAACGTGTAGGTAATCGCCACTATAACAACCATATCAAAATTCAAGCTTTGTTGAGTTGGTGCTTATAATGCGTAAAATAAAGGTCAGGCGATTTTCTCGAGTGGTGAAAGTGCGTGACAAAACCATCGCAACAAGCAGTCAGTTCAGTTCACATTTGCTGAGCAGTCACGTTGTGTTGCAGTCAAGAGTGAAGACTGTTGGTCAGAGCCATTCAAAAGAATCTTCTAACACATCAGGACAAAACGTGTGTTGGGTTGCTGAAAAGTACTACGACTCATTAGCGAAATGCACTCATTTGCAAACAAATTTGGTTTCGCGAAAGACTCACCTAGAACCCAGCTGAATCTCTCAATCGTGATGTTTCCAGGCAACTGAATGTGCTGCACCAGGCCGCCTCATGTTCCAGTTGGTACGATATTTGAAATGTCGCGATACGTGTATATACGCAGTGCACTACTCATAAGGTTGCTGAAAATTATTCGACCGGTCGTGGGCTGTCGAAGAATTTTCAGCAACCACATGAATAGTACATTACGTATACACTAGGATTCATCTTCTCCTGTTGTGGTCTCATCGATTCAAGCATACACTTCTAGAACCATCGTGAACCGAAGTGAATGGCATCTAACAGCCTAATGAATTTAATCAGCAATCGGTCCAAAGTGCTAGATTCACTTACACAGATCAGACTAGGCGCCACCGATCCGCAACTCATTCAGTGCAAATCACCTGTCCGACTCATCAGTTAGACAGCTCATGTGACTTACCTGCTTCTTCATTCCGAGGCAGAACACCGCTGAGGATACTCAACAAGGATGAAATAACCACGCACGTCTCAGCATAGGCTGACTCAAAGAAACGGTCGACGATTGACTAAATGACACGACTTGCGTGACCGAAGATAAAAAGCAATCACTCCACAACATCGTTTATAGAACAAGAGGTTAACCTTTGGCACTGATCTGAATCTGCCTAGGAATCAAATACTCAGGAGAAAATCAACCAATCCATCGAAACGCGGGAAGAACGAATGCAACGACTTACTTGAGATTGCTCTGTAATGCATTTTTGAACCGCTTGTAGAAGTAATCCTCCAGATTGAAAGCGAACACAGTTTTTTCTGCGCTCAAAGCTTCTTGTGCAATCTTCATGGCGAACAAACTCACCGAAGCTCCACCTCCACCCTGCATTCTTTTAACCTGCGCCCACGAAGATGGGGTTCAAAGGAAAATTGGAACGTGTATCAGACGAAGCTAGTGAACACGAACTGATTGAGCAGTATCATAACAAACACAGCTGATTGAATTAAGTTAATAGCCGTGTTGCCTCTTAATCTGAGAGTTCTCTTGCGGTCTCAGAGAAGGGCCAAGAATCAACAAGATTTATCCTAATTGCTTTAAAAGGCCACTTCATTGGAGGGTTCATAACAGGGTCATCCCTAGACGGGCCGCCCTCAAGGGGACAGAGTACGCGTTGAGATAAAATTGTCCTTCTGTCTGGTGGGCTAACTCCGACTGAGTGGCATATTTGATAGGCGATTAGCATGAGTTCTTACTGTCGACAGAATGCCAAAAAGTACACCTTACAAATCAAACCAAATCAACCGGCTTCGATTACGTTCCATCTCAGCCTTGCCGTGCAAAGCCAACTAAACATGAGGGTAGATCTACCGGTGCGTTTTTCAAGTCTCGACGGGAATGAAGGAAGAATAAGGATTGCATTCGCGCAAGTTGTGAGTTCGAACATAAGTAGCATGTTATGAGACATGAGTTTTCGGGAATAGTTACTAACGTATTTGACGCCAAAACGATGAACTGCAGATATGAACTAGTTTTTTGGAATCGATCGATTATTCACCTAATAAAATCAGCGAAAACCACCCACAACCGAGCAAAGCGAGAAGTAGGAGACCGATGCCCGCTCAGAGTTTGGAAAAAGAATCGGGTGATACGGTGGGGTGCACAAGTTAAAAAGATGAGATATGTTTAGACAACCGTGGACAGTCATCGTTCATTGAAGCTTACCGGCTTTACCAGGCGGTGACTGTGCACACCAGCGGAACCACTCTTAAACTCAGCAGATTACCTGTAACTGACTGTGAACGTCGGAAGCACACCGTGGAACTTTGGAGCTCATGTCCAAATTACTTCAATTTGCTGACCGTCCTCCTTGCATGTCTTTTATTCTCTTGCCCGATCAACAGGAAGTTCGTGAAGCTATTCCTTCCATTAGGAAAAACCATGTCCCCTGGGATTGCGAGCTGTCTTATAATACTGTTAAAAGAGCTGTATGGTCAGTTGATGGATATGTTTCCATGGATTTTAGCCCAAGTTCGGGAAACCTGAATATTGACCAAGCTCATTCAAAGTTTCGATCTGCTAAAATGGCCGGCACTCGAAACGTTCGAACCACCACGGGGTTAGTCTGACATTTGTCGCTTCGAAGATTCAGGCGGTTGCAATTACTTCCGTGCTATCGCCAACGTATGGACTCGTAAGCCGTGAAGAACAAGCTGGTTTCCTCAACGGTTGTGGTTGGATTGTTTGGAATCTAGCATGAAGATAAAGTATCGAGCACCGTTGAATTTGTCAGCAATCGACACTAGTGGTATTTTTATATCCACGCTGTCTAAATTTGATGGACCGAACATCTCTTTAGGAGTATGCACAAATTATGTGTTTATAAAATCCAATTTTGTGGTTTATTACTGGTGCTTTGTGTTACAGTATGCGTGGGCTGTTGTAAGGTAGCCAAGAGACATACCAAGTGCAATGTTCCTGCGCTGCAAACAAACACCTAGTGGCTTTATCCGAAACAAGCCTTATCGGTGGATGATAGCGATATAAATGCTCGGGAGAAAAACGAGAAACAGATGGGTGCATTCATTCGAAAAATGAATCACAACAATTATCATGCAGACCTTAGGAAAAAGCCAAGCAAAAGGCAAACAACTATCAAGATCAGAGATTTACAACAAGCTGTAGTACGTGTGGAAATCAAGAACTTCGAAAAATGCTCAGGGAGCTTTGGAACATGAAGAAAAAAGGCATAAGTGAAATGCAAATTGAGTTGGTGTTCATGGGAAACTCAAAGGAGCCCCAGGCGGATCTCCCATCTACGGCATTCCTCAACTAGGCATGTTGTAGAAAGGCCACCCCATGTTTCAGTGGTCCCCAAGTTTCCACCAACCCTATATTCTTCTCGGACATAAAATAGTACGAAACTGGTGAAATGCGAATTCAGTTGGGAGAATTAACTAAATCCCATCTGAATACAAATGACAGCATTTCAGCATATCGGTGTTCAAGCACAGAATGAGGTTAATGTAATTTCGGGGAATGCGACTATCTGATAAGTCCAAAGAAAGACGAACTCAATAATGGGCTGTCGAACAGTTTTCAGCAACTTCGTAAGTAGTGTTGCTAAATAGGACAATATAAATTTCAACAACAGAATGAAACCTCACGCCGAATCGTTTGCGCATGGTGCTGGTGGCGCTAGGAACGAACGTGTGTTTACTTATTGTGCTGGAGTAGTGAATCAAGAAGGCTATACGGAAATCCGTCTTCGTGTGCAGGAAAATAGGCATTGTTCAGTTTACTGGCCTCCTGTGACTATAGGACACTAGTCATATCATGTACCATCAAGAAGAGTTACACGAATGCTTAGAACTATCTCCAGGGTAAGAGTAATCTCTTCGGGGAGTTAGAAGCTTAAGTTGTACAACATCCCATTTGCATTAGAAAAGATCAGCATTAGGATGGAGAATTAGATAGAAATATTACTTCCTCGTTCTGATGCCGAATGGGGTCCAATCATGTCACAGCAATGCTCAACATAAACTGCACATTTAGAGGAACTCAAGAGGCTATGTGTTCACTCGTTTCGTTTAGCTGGTTCCATAAGTGACTCAGTAAGAATCAAGCCTGCTATTATTCGTTCTGTGCAGCGATTCATTGGCGCATTTACATGAGACAGGTTAGTCGGGGGAAGGGGAGGAACGCCAGTTTATCGTATGATCACAGTGATAAACACAGCAAGCATCTGAGGACTTCTCATTGGTAAGTTTGGTAACTAAGTTCAGAGCTGAGGGACGAGGTAAGTCGAAATAAACTGTCTCCCTTGTGAACCACTAGAAATCACCGTTTGACTTCTGTTCAATACATTTGATTATCATAACTAGGGATGACAAACTTTGACAAAATGTACCTCGTATTTTCGGAAAAATAATCTGAACTGTCAGACAACTGTTGTCTAGAGGTTGTCCTCGTAGGGTCCCCCTGTTTAGCTCGGTGAAAGTTTTCAGCAGCAAAGGTGTCTGAGTAAGGGCATGGTCTTCATACAGGGGGGGGGGCAGAGCTCATTAATGGTATGAGTTAATGGCAATCGATAAGCAAATGCAGAATTATTTTAGCGGCAAGTACGTAGAAAAAACCACTGTTGCACAATTACGAAACAACGAGTTTCAACAGTCCCCAAGATCATTTGCATCACATAGGAGACTTAATAGAAAAAATAGGGTCTCATAAGAGACAACAGTTTTTCAACTCACTTGGAGCATTCCAGAAAGGACCAATATTGGAGCAAACCCCAATACAAGCAATGCTAGTTGCCAACTGTAGATAAAAGCCACAACAATGGATATGATACTCAGAACTCCAGCCTCAACGATAAATCCTAGTGACGATCCAGAGAGCACCTTGAGTTTGGACGCTTCCGTTGCCAGTCTTGCAGTAAGAATACCCGGCTGGTTCTCTTGACGATCAAACCATCCAATATCCTAAAATAAAAATGGCCGATTACCATTCCGCATGCGATGAACAGGACCCCACATGCAGCAAGCCATATAAGTGAAGAAGAAGAAGAAAGGTTGACGGACAGCGGTGCATGCATAACTCATAGCTGCTCACATCAAGGTCATGTGAAATTCGACCTCCAGCTGTACTAGCACAGGTGGCTGCTACACCGGAATACTGTTGCTGACTGGCCTCTGTTACGTATGTCCCTCTAATGTGAACGCAACCGAAAAGGATCAGCGGACAACCACATAGAGACCTCTCAGAAGTCACTGAGCAACCCCTGTGTGGTATTATTTGAAAGAAAAATAGCAACGGATTTCTGGCATATCGTCCATCAGTTCTCTTAGTAAAAGTACCTCACTACCCTCGAAAATTTATTCCGTCATGTGCGTTGAGGGGTTACTGAAACGAAACGGGTGGGGAATTTCGGTAAGGCCAGAAGCCAGCACAGCTATACAGTGCTTCTTGGCCTTCCAGGATGGATGGAAGAAGTCCAAAATCTCCTCGTACTATCAACAAACTGCTGATGAAGATCGTTGACATCAACCGAGTAGAAACCTACCGTAGCACAAAACAAGACAGAAATTATTTGAAACGCTTAGAGTATAAGCCAGTGTTAAGGTCATCACATTGATTACGGCCACCACAATCTATGAGCTGCACTCAACGGAAGCCATATCCACATTAATCGACGGCTTATTAAGGTCACGAACAAAATGTTCTCTATTGTGAATACCGCTCACTGATGGCTTATGCTTTACGGATGACTGAAACAATATCACAACGACCAACTGACGCGGACTGAAATTGCTATCTCTGTGAGAAGGAAATTCGTCTCACCATTAACCTGGGGAGTCATAGCGGCCTGTTCTTTCACTGGTGCAAATGTATGTCACTTCTCTTCAGTTTTATGGGAAAAGCGGTGATATTTGGACGTGAAACCGCGCCAGATAACAATAAATGTAAAATATAACGCCTGAAGTATCGATGCCCTCCGTTGTTGGACTGAACCTAACAGAATTCGGACGCAAACCCTGAAGACAAACTGGTAGGTACAGTAACAAGGCACATATATATCGCAAGCCGTACCTTCAGCGACGGTTTAGGGTGAAAAGAGGCGTGATTCTGGACGATTTGACCGACAATACGCAGTAATTTGGCATGAATGGAGGGCGCTGCCTCGAATGAATGTTTGTTCTCACACTTATTTTAGACTGGCATTATTAACGGATTCCGCTCTGTAATTACACAAAACAGTATTTACCGTGTTGGACGTGTGTTGAAAATTTAGATGTCCCAAGAAGAGTTAGAGTATAAAAATGTGGCATACAGTAGCGGTTCAGCTGATTTGTCGTTGACTAAGGTGTTGCAAGTGGGATGGCTCTGAAAGGTTGTTCTGGAATGGTTGCCAAGATGACAAGTACACTACTAGGGATTGAGACCAGTAGAGGTGATTGGGTCGCTGCAGTAACGAGGGTCATAAAACAGGTGGGATAGGACAACCTATCAACTGTAAGTTTAATGATAATGTCATGGTGCGCACGTGGTAGCCAATGACTCAATTAAATGATGTTGTAAATTGGAATGATTCGATGAATTCTTCGGTGGTTGACGTGGCGTAGAAAGCCGGTGTTTAATATATCGGTTCGAATGGAGAACAAAAGACGTGTTCTGACATTGGATGAATTAAAACCCATATCAGAGCCACCGGCCGCGACCAGACAAAACAATGGAAGCGGCCGGTCTTTACAGAAATTGTCATATACGTTTCATAATAAGTCGCATAGAAAAAAAGGGGCGAGATGGCTCAAGTGGTTAGAGCGCGAATTTACTGACCGGAAGGTTCGTGGTTAGAACCTGACCTCTGCCTCTCGAACTCCTTTGTCTAGGCTCAGGTAAATTGGCAGTATCCCAGCCCTCGTGCTTCCTTCGGGTGGCAAGGCAGCTTGGCACCGAAAGGGTGTTGCAGCATAGAAAAAAATGAATAAAGAATCTGTTGATCAAACAACAGCTTCGTGTGCTGAACTCACTTGGCTCAAAATAGCCTTGAAAAGCTGACTTCGGAGCCGCTGCGTGAGGCGCTCTCCCGATACACCGAAGAAATATCCCTGTTAGAAGTACATATGAAACGAAGATAAAGCCAGGCCACATCGTACTTCGGGTTGCACATGGAAACATCTTGGGGGCCCTAGCAGCCCCAGTTTAAAAAAGCAATTCACTGAAATCCCAACGCATCACAGTTATTAGGGTATCCGCGTGGA
The DNA here is from genome assembly GCA_003604175.2 of Clonorchis sinensis. Taxonomy (NCBI): domain Eukaryota; kingdom Metazoa; phylum Platyhelminthes; class Trematoda; order Opisthorchiida; family Opisthorchiidae; genus Clonorchis; species Clonorchis sinensis. The sequence goes on along the minus strand of CM030369.1, from coordinate 93,331,082 downwards.
TTTTGAATAAAGCTGGTGAAACTGGTTTTGCTCTTCAAAATCTTTTGACTAACTTTTGACTGGAATTTACGAATAACTTTTGGTAGGTCGCTACAAAGTCTCCAACAGAAACAGTTTTGTATAAAATATTCTCTCCCAATTAGGACTAGCAAACCACTATCGTATATGAAGCTGCCCTATATTCTGGCACCAGGGTGTCCGAATCCTTGCATCGCGGACATGGTCGCTCTTGCACTAGTTAAGAAGCCTAAAAACATCTATTATCTAGTGCACTATTAAAATCGACATGTTTCGATGTAAGCGTTCGTCATGTATTTGCAAGTAACTTTTGGTAATTGTTTAGGAAAGCTACGACAACTTTTGGTGGTAAATTTGGCGCATCAGACTATCATGAAACACACGGAATTCGAGATGTGTGTAAGTATACGAAACTTTATCGGTTGAGATCTTTCCACTTCCGAGAGGGATATAAAATCGGATCAGATTACCGGAGTATGCCCGAGTTGATCATTTTCACCGCCACCTAGTGTGCGGACACTCATATTTGAGTTTGAGCAGTTGCAAGCGGTTTTACACGATTTCAACTAGGCCATTCCAATTGATTTGATGGGTCAATGCAACCGTGTTTACTCGATTAATTTCGCTGAAGCCAGCTACTAGTGTAACGGTGGATACTACTGATGAGGCATGTGAGTAGCACGTCTTCTCGTAAATCCGCTTGGCGTCTCTTGAAAAGTGAAATCTCTTATGGAATTTGTGGAGTCTCTTTGTAGCATTTGCTTGCAGTTGAGTAGCAGTCAATGAATATCCAGAAAAGTTCAGGAAGACGCGTTCAAGGAGAAGGTGGATATTCAGTTTTGTAAACGAGATGCAAATGAGAGTTTTGCTTCCATGTTCAATAGTCTGTAACTGTTCAGTTGGCGTTCTCAAATAGATGTGGTAAAGTCCAGGCACGACCAACTTCACCTATAATGGAAGTTAGCGTCAGAATTTGTTGAGCCAGACATGATGTTGCCGAATGCCCACAACGGTTTGGTTGAATAACACATCAGCCTTGAGAAGGAGGTTATCTGAGTATCAAGGGCTTTTAAAAGTTCATCAAATTCAGTGCTTTGTTACATGGGTATCTGGAGCGACGACGTTTGTATTGGCAGTTATATATACGTTGGCCAAAGTTCCCTTCCGAAGGAGTATTACATTGCAAAGTATATCATAAGTGGCGTGAGTTCTGGGAGAGCACTGCGGGTAAGATTGTAAAACCTACAAAAACCGTGTAGTACTTCCGAATCTATTGCTTCTTTCCAAAAAAGAACGGGAGGATAAATAAGAAAACTTGGGACATACTACTTCCCAAGAGAGACCACGCTTCTTCAGAAATCGTTAAAAACGAACATTATTTGGTATAGTGATTTGTTTCTCTTTAAATACGGCGAGATAAAACGCTTAAAAACCAAACACAGCTCTGCCACTCACTTTCGGTACATGTTCTTGACACTGGCTAGTGAGCTTGACAACCGAATGTTCCGTACAAAGTGTGGTCCCATGTGGCTTTTGTGTGATCAAGCAAATTACTTGATGTGCTAAGTGATTTACCATGGAGTTTGACGTTCACAGTACTTGATCCGATTTTTTCGTAGAGGCCATGAACATTTTAAATCAAGCACTTTCAAGCACTCGATGAAAGGCTGTTCACGTGTCTGGCAATTTAGACGAATAGACTAGATCCCTAGAGGATCATGTCATGAGAAATACGAAGATCCTGTTCTTCAAACAAAAATCGCTCAGTTGGTCGAAAAGACTTTTTGGGACACGGTTGAAGTAATATAAGGCTGTTAGCTGTTAGCAGTTGGGGATTCCATTATAGTCCAAAAATAATGAGGCCAAAGTACGTTGTGTTTTTTGTCTACTGAAATTTCTTTCGTGAATCACATTCGCCTCAGTTCATGTAAACATGAAGCGCGCTGGCCTACGTGCCCACGAATGTCTCCTCGAGCCTCAGGGTACGGAATTTCACTGAAAGCAAATCCTATTCAGACAGCACCAGCTTCAGACCTGTTGTCAAGTAGATTTATCACAGGTGCAAATCTATTATTCTGGTGGCCACAGTGGGCACAAAATACCAAGATGTGCACAATTGAAGCTATTTTCATCTAGTTGGCAAACGCTTCGAACCGACTGAGTAGTCATCGTTTTCGGGAAAGTTACCAAACCTTTCCGGAAACGATGTTTTCATCTACTTTGGAATATTGCTGTGAAGTTTGGTGGCATACAGGACTACCAGGTGAAACTTATTCGTGTTACTTTCGAAATGATTTTAACCACCAAACTGTGACAGTTGACAACCACACCAGTATTGATTTATCAAACGATATTTACTAATTCATCATTTTATTGAGATAAAGTACACAAACTAGGCGTTTAAATGCCTAGTGGTATCTCATGTTTACTGCCTTTCGTGAAAGAATGATATTCCAACCGAGACTACACACGCAATAACGCAGAACACGAAGAGGCGACAGATCCCTCGAAAAATTAGTAGTTTACTAGGTAGTAGTAGGTAGTAGGTACTAGTTGGCGAGCTGAACCACCTCCTCGTGGTGCCGACTGGGTAGCCTGGACGCCAGTCTGGGTGAGCTAAGAGTTCAGCAACTCCAGACAGGGCTAACCACCCTGTTTGGTTTCAATGTGCTGGTTACTTTCGACAATGTACACTACAAAACATCTGGCGCCTCCGCACCAGTTCCAACCAGTACACAGGAGAGACTCGTGGGGCTCACGTGTGAGGAATGTGGCAAGTGGTGTAAATCAAAAGCTGGCTTGGTAGCCCACCATCGAGTTCACGACAATGATAGTGTTGGTACGAACATGGTCGCCCAATTGGCCTGTGCTGATTGTTCCCGCCTTTTTCCGACGAAGATTGGCCTGAGTCAACATCGCCGGCACGCACACCCCACCCAGCATAATGCAGATAAGCTCAGCCGAGTGAAGCATTCCGGTGCCCCCTGGTCCCAACAAGAGTCACAATCGCTCTTGCGCCTGGCTAAAAATTTATATCCGTCTTGTGAAACGCAAACCGCGCTGTTCGCGAGACTGGAGCAGTATTTTCCTGGTCGATCGGCTATCAGCATCAAAACCAGGTTACGGGTGCTTAACTGGCAAGCACAACAGGACGAATCATCATCTGGTGGACCTGACCAAACCATCGGTCAAATAGCGGCCTACTCGTCAGAAGCCGATGACTATAGCGTCTGGTTTAAACAAACCGTGGATTGCGCCGTGTCACTCTTAGAATCCCATGCTGACAGTTCACTTGCTAGTGTTGACCTTCTGGCATTTGCCCGAGGGTTGCAGTCTGGCATCATGACACCGGAACAAGTCCTCTCGCTTCTGGACCTCCACGCCTCCAGGACATTTCCACACACCTGGAAAACCGTATCCCGACGCCGTCGTCAGTTAGCCCATCGGATGCCGGTCAACCGAAAGCAGATCCGCCGAGCCAACTACGCCGCCATCCAGACCCTATACCACCAAAGACGGAAAGATGCAGCGTCTGCTGTGCTCGATGGGTCATGGAAAGATCTGTACAAAGGCAACTGCGGCCTACCTCCAGACGCCGAGCAGTACTGGAAACAGGTGCTCTCAGCCCCAAAACACGTGGACAGCCGGCCCAGTCGCGTAGTAGTACCATCCGATTGGAGCTTGATTGAGCCCATCACAGGAGAGGAAGTCGGCCGTACGGTCCGTTCAATGGGCAATTCGTCCCCAGGCCTGGACAAGCTCACACCCAGGATGCTCCGCCGGTTCAATGCGAACGTACTTGCTGGGTACTTCAACTTACTCTTACTAGCTGGGGGTTGTCCCCCACACCTGTGTCGTGCTCGTATTACTCTAGTTCCGAAGGTCCCTAATCCGACTTCACCGGATCAACTGAGACCGATCTCCGTATCATCCATTCTTGTCCGATGCTTTCACAAGGTGCTTGCTGATCGCTGGAGTCGTAGATTGCAACTGCCTTCACTCCAGTTTGCATTTCTACATCGGGACGGCTGTTTGGAAGCTACATCGCTGTTACATGCCCTGCTTCGTCACTCTTCAGCGACTGCTTCTAACCTCAGCTTGGCGTTCGTCGATATCTCGAAAGCATTTGATTCGGTTTCGCATGACACAATCGTCAGATCTGCCGAGGCGTTTGGAGCACCGTCACCTCTAGTTCGATACATCGCACAGTCCTATGAGAATGCTGTAGCAGTTTTCCCCAGTTCCGAGGTTCACTGCCACAGAGGTGTGAGGCAAGGAGATCCACTCTCCCCATTATTGTTCATCATGGCAATGGATGAGGTTCTTGGATTGTCGATGCCGCAACTGGGATACCAGTTCCATGACACCCTAGTAGATGGTTTTGCCTTCGCTGACGACTGGGTCGTGTGTGCAGAAAGTCAAGCTCGCCTCAAAGAGAAGCTTGAAGCTGCCGCGGTTGAGTTGGGAAGAGCTGGTATGAAGATAAACGCCCGGAAGACGAAAGCGATGGTGATCTGTGGGGACAGGAAACATCGGGCGACAGCAGTCTCAGTCGAACCATTTTGCTTCGCCGAGGAACTCATCACTCCTCTGGGTCCGACAGACACAGTAACATATTTGGGCATCCCCTTTACTTTCAAGGGGAAAGGAGTCTTCAACCATCGACAGCATCTGCTCAAACTGCTCGACGAGGTGACGCGTGCCCCGTTGAAGCCGCATCAAAGAATGGAGATCACAAGGAACTACCTGATACCGAGGCTGACATATTCGCTCGTGCTTGGCCAAGTCCACCGAAACACGCTCAAAAGGTTGGACAACTACATCAGGCAATCTATTCGCGGCTGGCTACGTCTACCGAAGGATACCCCGATCAGCTACATCCATGCCGGTAAACAACATGGGGGACTTGGTATCCCAAGTCTGAGTGCAACAATCCCGATGCAGCGGAGAGTGCGTATGGAAAAGCTGCTTTCTACTCAGTGCCGTGTACTACGCAATGTGGTCAACGATTCCGCATTTGGCAAGGTTGTTCGGGATCTCAGCCTTCCGATCCGTGTCCATGGTTCATGCGTAAACACCAAGGAAGAACTGGTGGCTGCTTGGGGTGATAGCCTGCACAACAGCGTTGACGGTCGCGGTTTACGAGAGTTGGTCGCTTCGCCTCTTTCTAATCGATGGCTTGTATTTCCAGAAAGAGTGTTTCCTCGGATATTTATCCGCGGTATCCAGCTCCGATGCAACCTGCTCAGGACGAGAGTTAGAAGCGCTCGACATGGTCACGGTGGCCAGACGATCTTATGTCGTGGAAACTGTGGCCAACCAGAGAGTTTGGTGCATATTTTGCAGTCCTGCTGGATCACGCATGACGCCAGATGTGCTCGTCATAATCGGGTTGCAAGGGAACTCGCAAAACGCCTCCGTCGCCTGGGATACACCGTCTTTGAGGAGTTGAGAGCACCAACTTCGACGTCCTTCATCAAGCCTGACCTGATCGCCGTTCGGGAGCGCCGAGCGACTGTAATAGACGTCAGCATAGTCTCGGATGGGCGCGGAATGACTGTGTGGAATGAGAAAAAGCAGAAGTATGGTGCTGATGAATTTTCCCTCGCCATAATCTCAGCCCTACGTGCTATTGGTTGTGATGTGGACTTTTTGGTCCACCAACCGATGATCATCTCTTATCGAGGGATCTGCTTTCCTCAATCCGCCAAAGCTGTTATCGGACTGGGACTTTCTAAAGTCACAGTCAGTGACTTGTGTTTGCTCGCCATTGTGGGTTCTCTGCGTACGTACGACACTTTTATGCGTGGCACATGGCGTTGAGTGTACATTCTTGCCATTGAATCTCACACCAGACCCAGTATGACGGACACTTTGTGCCTGATGTGCGAGTCTTGACTGTGCTAGCGCTTACCGCGCCTTGAAGAGCATTCAGCATTGTTTGTCCTTTCTTCGGTTGTTAGACTTTACACGCATGTTTCCTTACCAAAATTCTTACGTACGTTGGGATTCATCCTATCTGACTGGAACTGTCGGTGGCATGACTTCGATTGAGACATTTCTTTCTTTTATTTCATTCTCCTGTAACCCTTTCGCATTCATCGCTTGCATTCATTTTTTATGTCTGTGACCATGCTCTTCAAAAATAAACGACAGTAGATACTAGTAGTTCACTAGGTATCAACGTGAAACTATGGATTTGGTCAAGCTTCTCATGAAAAATGACCCTCCCTCCAAGAAGAGAACACTCTGATTGGGTCTTATGAGGTGTCCCTGTGAAGAACATTAAGTGTATCACCAGAATTCATCATAATAATTCAAACACTTTTACCTAAGTTGGCGTACCACAAACCTTCGCAGCATGTTGCATGGTACTTCGGTCGGTTCGTCTAATTTGACCGAAAACGTAAAATATGAGCTGGTGAAAATTGTGTCGAACTTGACCACTCAAGGTCGGTTAGACGCTAAGGTGAACAAAAGTCATAGATGGGTTTCGGCGCGTGAAACCGACTGTAAAACGGGTTTGCTTATGTCAAGATAATACTGAATTTATGGGCTAACCAGAACTATCTATCGGGATGTATTCGGTTGGGGGTAACTGCAATTCTCCTTCTCAATGAAATTTGGTTGTACCTCAACAGACGGATGAAGAACAAAGATAGACTAAATTATACGGGGCATGACTGATATCGTAAATCACTAGTCCAGGTGTCACTGGCTCACCTCGCCGAGCGTCCCCAAAAATCGCAGGCCACCAACCAGTGCCATCAGACCTGAGATAAGGCGCACTTGCTCGCGCATCAACGGCGGGTTGTTCACCAGTGTGAAGATCTGCAAGTGAAAGAGTTCCGAATCATTTTGTAGGGACGTTCTTGTGTTTTCTACAAGGCATTTGGCATAATCAAGACTACAGATGACGTCTGCGTTTGATTGAGGGAGTTGCTGACTCCACTCACCCCCTCGGCTTATTTAACCATGAATAGGTCTACGAGAACTCGAACGGAACTTGTAGTATGAGGAATATGAGGATTCTCAATTTTGGAGATTTATATTCAGTGCACACATTTTTTCGTTAAAATCCACTAAAGCAAAGCGGTTCGTTTTGCCCTATTTTTTGGGGGGATGGGGAATGAAGTTAACATAGGAACCAGGCACCAAGTCAATCTACCAATGGGTGCATCTGTTGCGAAACTTTAACCGCAGATTATTTCTCGGAGATATGGGAACCACACTTGCTTTCCCGTATCTTGGGGTCCACAAAGTTTCCACTTGAACCATCCGAAAAATTGGAAGGATAATGCTGGCTGCAAACTAGTCAAAATTCCTACCCGTAATTTAACAACCAGGTTTCGAACTGAGCATCTTTCAAAATATCAGATCGAATATTTCATTAGTCGTCCCGGAAAAGCGTGGGCCAGATTTTTTAATAGAAACTTGATTGGAATCATGCATGTGTCCGGATGTACATACTGGTGAGCAACAGCTAGTTCCCATAACTAAGATGAAGAGCATAAAATTCCGTTGTTAACGCATCTTTTTCTTGGCAGATTGCAGCATCGAGTTGTCTTCTCAGCTGACATAAAAATGTCAGTTGTCCTCCTAGGGTGAGGATTTATACATCCACAACGTAATGACAGTTGATGTCTTTACTTAATGCTTCTGGAGATCTCTGGATACAATTAACCTGCCATCGGTGTTTTTCCTTGTACGATATAACAACACCCCAGTTAGATTCGGCTGTTTTAGAATCATACAAGGGCGTCACAGAAGGTATAGCTTTGATCGAAGGAAAGATGTTAGATATATGTGACACGTATATCACTATGATGTGATGACTCCAGAGCATAACTAGCTCACCACGGAAGAAACTAGTAATTTCTTGTCCCCGGCACAGCTCGAAGAAGGAAACTAGATTTTCATAAAGGAAACTACTCACAAGGTTGCCAAATACTCTTTGACACCCCATGGCCGGTTTCGCCCTTCTTGGGGCTCAACAGGTAGGCGCAGACCCGAATCTGCGTCAACCTTATGTTCTGTTTGAACCAAAATTGGACTGATCTCGACAAATACACTGATTGGAGAATAGCATTAACGAGGGATTCAATTAATCCCCCCGGAAAAACCAAATTTATATGCAAATGAGTGTGCTTATCGAAAGGAAACTAGATACTTGTATATACGTAATGCACTACTCATAAGGTTGCTGAAAAGTCTTCGACAGCCCTTCAGTTGCCTGGAAACATCATAAACAGGAGATTCAGCTGGGTTCCAGGTGAGTCTCTCGCAAAAACCAAATTGATTTGCAAATGAGTGTATTTATCGAAACTAGATACTGTTTACTGAAAATAAAAATTTCAACTTGACAATAAACTATTAAGAACGAAATAAGTTCCGAAAATTCGTAAGCTACTGCTTTTTATGACTCATTACCTTCAGCCCGCATTGCAAGTGCAACAATTCCAGAACAGCGGTATGTAAGTATGTTCTTAGCCAATCGAATTGAAGTACATTCAAGGTGATTTTGATAATATGGCGGAATAGTGCATCGGAAGGTCCGTGACGTCGACCACGTCACTTGAAAGTCAACCAGTGATGCACTATCGGTAAAGGCATTTTTAATGCAGTTTTCTTCCTGGAGGGCAGCAAGTGTCTTATCTTTTGCTCGTTTGCAAACTAAGTGGGCTTTAACGGAAAACTCAGCCGAATTGCAGCTGAGTCTCTCCTTCCGTCATGAAAATATAGCGCGATACCTTGAATACCATACCAACGAAAATATGGGGCAGTCTCTGTGTGGCACATTCAGTTGAAGAGTGACATGGCTGAGATTCATGTGAGTTTTCCATTAACACTAAATTAGTTTGTGATGGAGTGCGTTTCGAAGACTGCGCGCAATTTGGATTCGGGAATCGGGATCACGCCTACCCGATGTGCTCTAAGGAGGGCGAAACCGCTTGTGGTATATCAGAGATCTTCCAGCAATCTTATGAGTGACGTTCCGTTTATTTGCTCCTTCATTATTATATGGTTTGTTTTCTCGGGTAAGTGTTTGCCTTCCAGCTTTTTTAGAGCGCGATAGGCAATCTGAAGAAACGTTCGAAGGTTTCCTCAATGGCTGTTTAAGGTAAGAATGCGGGCCCTGCAATTTGTAAGGCAGACACAAAAGAGTTGGGATTCAACCAGAACTAACATATGGTGACCTACTGTCCACAATGTGCTGTTGACAACGTCGTAGACACCACAATGCGTCAGTATTAACTAGATCAAGGTTGGATACTTTCATGTTAATCCTGATTCATCTACCTGCGCAGTACGCTCGCTCCTTTATACGGTTTGCCGCAACAGTTGATTCCAGGTGATTTTGTTATGGAGATGACTATCTCACTGAATGAATAGCCAACAAGTTTGAGGGATGACAGAATTTGTTTTACAAGCGCTTAAACAACTGACAATAATGGTAATGTGAAACAACCAGCAGTATTTTGTTGTATAATAGTTGTGTGCGAACTCACTTCAAAAAGCTGCGAATACAGTATCGCGAAAACCGGTTGTGTTGCACCAGAAACGGCCGAGCATAAACATCCAAGTACAATGAATGCGAGTTCTGGTCTATTCATCCGTAGCATACGCGCCAAGGGTGATCGTTTTATTTGTTTCAGCTGCAAACAACAAAAAACATACCAGAGTGAAAAAAATCGCCAAGATCGCTGGAAGTGATTCCAGCATTTTGTCAAACGAATAACTTCCTAATTCAGATGAGAATTCTGCCAGTAATCAGAGACCGGTTTAGACTGATATGGCACCAAAAACTCGCTTTTCTCAACCAAAAAATAACAAGAGTAACAAGAAGCTCTTCTTACTTTGTTTGATATGACGGAGGAAATGGAGCCGGACTGCAACGAAAACTTCGACAGCGCATCCACTGAAACCTGATCGAGGGCGAGAAAAATTTTATTGGCATTTGAAGCAAAGGCCAACACCAAACCAAGGGAAGTATTTCGACAGTGTTAAAAAAACTATGGGAGATAACTCACTTCTCCCTGAAGTGTGGATTAATTTAGTCGCCAATTAGCTTATTCAAGTTCACATCACTTTCGTTTGAACAGTCGTCCCCCTGTCTGGGCAAAATTATTCTGGCGCGTCCACACCAAAGAGGGAAACACTGGACTCCAGTTCCTAACTTATCGGAGCATTGCATATCTTTGACCGTGCCGGGCTTTGAACTCCGGATATTTGAGATGCGAGGTGAGCTTGTTACCACTACTCCAGCAGCATACGGTGTACACATCTGAATTTTCATGTCTTAGCAGGCGGGCGCGCTCACGTTTGAGCAATGTGACTGGTTTGTCCGACGCCTCGAACGACGACCCAGTAACTGTCCTGTTTGTGTCGGCTGACTGGCCCGGCTATCACGACTTTCCAGTCAGGTAGTGCCACGGACGTTTGAAACCAACTGAACAAATTTTTCAGTAGGTTTAGGCCTTTGGGGTGTGCATAATTCACGTTACATCAGTCTTGTTTGAAAGGTCATCCTTCTGGCCTGTCACCAGAATAATTTGGCCAGGAGAGGAGGACAACTATTCAAGTGGTGGTGATTTGATTCTACAAGCCCAACAACCATCTACAATTGGGTAATTATACAACTACTACCCAAATTCCAGTAGTAAGAGGACAACGAGAGGACGTGGTGTTCTCCTACCCTTACTGAGCTAACAGTGACTCTAGCGTTTCAAGGGAATTCCACGTCTTTCACTTGGTCAGCCAATTGAGGACGTTGATATGCACTGTCACGTAGATTGGGGAAAACTTACACTTATTTGGCTTGCCTAGGTCGTTCTGGGAAGAAAAGTGTCTATGGACTGAAAATATAACCATCGCATTTTGTCATCACCCTCATCTTTTCAAACAATAACGCACACTTCCAACCATATTTTTAGCAACACACTAGACTAAATTTTGGTAGCTACTTATAACACTCACCTCATCTTCTACTTTCCACACTTCGGGTTCCATGTGCTTTAGATCAGCATCAGCATCTTCGTCTGTGGAATCTTGGTGTCGACTGCGCTTCTGATGGTGAAAAGTATAGAACAACGATCAGCGACGTCCAACGATAGACCAGTATGAATAGATACTTTGTCAGTTAGGGAGGACACAAGAAATAAGTGTTTATTGAAGCCAAGTGTGGGTTGCCAGTTCAAGCGATCAACGTCGCACTCTACTACATGAAATAGGCGAAATGAAGAAAACCTGCAAGAAATAGTACGTTCGAGTAGGCGCATGATCAGAAGAATAAATTTCGCCCAGTCCACTTTTAGAACTGAATAACCGTTCTCCATTAGTCAATATTTATGACGCAGAACGAGTAACTAAGTGTCTATTCAGCATACATTGAGAGGAGGCGAAATCAGATCGAAATCGAAGACGAAATCTCGATTGAAAAATACCTTATAACTTATCTAAGTTTGCTTATATTTGGAAGCTCACACAGTCTTTGTTGATGCAGAGGGGCAATGATGTTTTTCATGGGGCGATTTGCTGCTCATTTTCAACTACGGGCTCCATTTATCTTAGCAACTCTACCCTTCCTAGTCTGCATGCCCTAGTGCAAATATAAATTACCAAGTTGAAATGTAAAGTTTATCGATACGCATTTTCATTTGGTTTAAATTTAGTTTAATGAACTTTACACGAGACTTCAAACAGGCGGGTGCATACAGCCATCATCCTGACAAAAATCCTCCAAAATTATAAAACATCCTATTACTTCTTGGGTGTTATTGCAGATTGGGATGATATACGAAGTAGTTACTACTTGGTATAGACGTAATACACTACTTATAAGGTTGCTGAAAACTCTTCGACAGCCCATGACCGATTTCGTCCTTCTTGGAGCTCATCAGGTAGGCACATTCCCCGAATTTCCGTCAACCTTTATGTCCTGCTTGAACCCAAATTGCACGAAATCAGCGAAATACACTCATTTGCATACCAACTGGATTTGGACGAAGGGCTCACCTGGAACCCAGCTGAATCTCTTCCGCCAAAACCAAACTGGCATGTATTTCGCTAGCTATTATTTTTTCATTCATACGCTAACTGTTTTACAGAGTAATGACTAAAAATAGCCGTGAAAAAGTCCCAAGTAATGTCCACAGCATTTATAAACGCCACCCACAAAGTTGGCTTCTATATGAATGATATTCATAGAAGCTGTTGATGTTTCCGTTTCTCGAACATGATTGTTGCGTTAGGAAGTAAATGCGCCAGTTTCCCTTAACCACTGGTTCCTTGTTCCTTGGACATGTTTGCTAGACGGTGGGTTGGAAGAGCAAGCTGTACAACGAACTTGCCACACAGCAGAGTGCTTAGCCCGTCTCATTTGATAAGTCAAGGTGACTGCACTTTGAAGTGTGCTAAACTTTACCCTAGGTGACAGCAGTTAACCTAGCAAAAACAGAAGCAGTAACCGTAGTTTTCGAAGGGTGTGTATGACCTCCTATCTTTGATTCTGTTTGACTGCGGCCAATAAAATAAAAGCTTTAGCATCCAAGCGGTGAAAGCTTTCTTTCTCTATTCCACTTTAGAATGAGTAAAAATGAAGGTAATCTCAAAAATCTCTATCATTTCAAGATGTTAAAATTTCTAGCTAATCGATTTGAAAATAACGCGGCGGCTAAGCCGTCTCTTGGCTTTACACTCGTAGTGGAAAGCTTTGAAGGATAGAACCACAATATTCCGTATATAGTCTGGTCCAATTCATTTGGTATATAAAAAGTGGATATGCCATTGGCTACTTAGTCAGCTGATAAAAGAATCTGGTGCAGATACACGTGGTGGTTCGGATAACCCCTTGAGTCCTGAGAAGCTTGTCGAAGTGCCATTTAGTTCATCAATGACCATCAAATATTTGCGACCGATATGATCACCAAACTGTGCCATGTGAGCCATATGCCACTGTGAATCGATTCGATGTTGGGTCTGTGATTACATTACACAGTAAATTCCGTGTTTGATTTCCTTGTTCAGAAAACCTGTTCGTGAAGATATTATCAGATGATGCACCGTCATTGCTGCAAACCCGAACAAAATCAAATGATTTGGTTTGAATTAAGACATCAATGGGATGTCTCAAAGTGCATGTGTTCACACGTATAAATCGTGCCTTGAAGACATGAAATTAAGGTACACTCAGTGAGAGAACAAGTACAGCAACAGTGAAATATATACGATAAGCAATATACAGGATAAATTCATCCTTTCTTGGCATCTGATCCGCCATGAACTTATCATCGATTCTGTGACGTAGACTAGCGCCTCTAAGTGGACAACATCTTTCATCTTGTAGGCTCAACGGATGTATAGGTGGCATAAACGTCACGAAACACAATAAGTCAAGCTGAGCGAATCGTGGTTTGAACACAACCTTGAAGACAATAACGGAAATTGCTATAGATCATTTCCTTTCAATAGAGGGATTCATCGATCTTCCAAAGAATATGAGGAAGGCTGAAAAAAATAGATGTGATTGTATTCGTGATGTTTAAGAAAACGTGAATGTAACATGCTAGATAACATCAGGCGATTTGAATGCAAAACAAAAATAAAAATCTGCATAAAGTTATTGACCATAGGATACTGCTTCTCTGGAAAATCATAAGCTTTGCTGACGATTTAGACCGCGTTTTATTCGCCGACAATTCATTGAGAACTCTTACTTCATATTCTGTTAAAACTTGAATTATTTACAAAGTCATTCATATCTACAGTCACTTCTAAATTCTTGTCGTTTACAAAGCATCTATACAACTCCTCTCATGTGAGTGCATGTGCGTCCACTATATCTGGTGGTGTCAAATTAGCTTGTCGTCTGTCGTTTTTCCTCTTTAATGTCGTAATTGATGTGCTGTTTGAGTCCTCTTTACATACCTCTACCGCTTCGGGGAAGGAATCACTCTAGCAGCGTTCGCTCATGAGCATTCACTGTGCCCACACTATTGCTCTTCTTGGATGAGACTCTTTAAAAATGAGAGGAGATGAGAAATGACTCCGTATGCGCTTAGCACTCGTAAGGTGGAAAGTGCTGCTAGAAGACTGAGTGGGATCGAATCCAAACCTAATGCTTGCAGCTGAACCGATCAATCGCTCCGATAAATTTGGCTATTCAGAAAACTACATAAGTCCCGACATACCGGCGAAAGACGACACCATTCCCCCATTTTTTTTCTAGGAAGGGAGGGGTAAGGTGACGCACCTACCAACCTGCGACATTTGGAGTGCCGACGCGACATCAGTTTGGCTGTCCAGCGCACATTGTACAATGCTACGGTCCGATCAGTTCTACTTTATCGATCAGTGATGTGGCCGCTTTGTTGGCTCTCTGCTTTTTACCATCGGTGCCAGCGAAACGTTAGTTAGTCGCTCGTGACTGAATGGTTTAGTCTTCAACTACAGGCCAAGATATTGTGATTTAGAAGCTACGCGATTTTCGAGTGATGCGCACTGATGACGAGTCCCCATGGGCATAAAAAACCTGCACAGTGCCTCTCAGCTTTTGAGCATGGATTGGGTTCACTTACAATACGAAATCTGCACCGAATGACTGAGCAAGTAGTGACTCCGGATCAAAGTTACCGCCTTCATTGCTTAGCTGCTTCACACTCCGCTATTCCGGACAATTAGAACCGTTTAGCATTAATGAGCCAATTTGGCCACCGCTTCCAAAATTTGGCTCTGATTCCCTTATTCTCATTATTGTCAGTGAACAAAGCCGTGGCACCTGGAACCATGGTTTGTCCCTGAAAAAGTGAACCCAGCGGAACTGATGTCTAAACTAAACAGTATACAGTGTCATACCGAAGAGGAACTAGCTTCGTCCGAACTTCCGGAAACTACTTTCGGAAACGCACGGTGGAAGGTTGCACATGGCTTAGCGACAAATCTAGCTGCAAATTACAGTTTTACCGACTCATCGTCTGACAGAAAATTTCGATTTTCGACGCATACCGTTTGGCCATCATGACGTAAGTGACTGAAGCACAGCCCACACAACGACGCATTACTTAACTACGAAGCCCTCCTAGCAAACTACGCACTGATGATTTCACTTCCTATCAATCCAGTACACCCGTGATCTGTGCACGAAAACGTTTTGTGTGCAAATGGAATGCGTTGAATGAACAACACAGCTGTGATGAATGAGAAACCAGTACTCCTGACGATGCTTGTTAATTTTTTCATCACGTTTTCGTGCGATGCGAAGGCTACTGGACTACAAATATGGTCTCCAAACAAGGGAAGAGTTGAAGGAACACTGGACAAAGGCATGCGGACAAAATAATTGTGTCGGAAGTGAAGGCTGCACTGTTATGAGTTGAAAACAAAGGGTGAAGAACTAATCTACGCATTGGATAAGGTAAAAAAACATCTAAGTGTTTTACCACTCATTACCTACGTCATAAATCATGAACAATTAAAAACCACATTTGCAGAATTAAGCAAGAGCAACTATTATAAAAACATGTGCGATCCGCACTAACTTCAGGGCGAGTTTCGATGCCATGGAATATGATAGAAAATAGTCTTCCGATAGTTTACCCAGTCGTAATTTTTCGTTTCGGATGTGAATGAGGCTCATTTGGATTTTTTTAAAAATCGCATGCTAGCTTTTCTCGATGATCAAGCTGACATCCCTGAACTATCCTAATTGCCATAGCGTTCAAGAAACACATATCGCACAGAACTGCAGCTGATGGTCAGAATTCCCCCACCGTCAAACTATTTGGAATAATTCGTGTTGGTTGAATATTTCCCTATGTGTTGTTGCCGTCAAATGTGGTAACGATGTTGATGTTCGAATGAGATGAGCACGGTCTGGAACAATTTTAAGTAAAAGCTTAATCGATAAAGTATGTCAAACAGGCGAAAAGGGACGGCAGGACAAATCACATCACTACCGACAACAACACAGTAGTATTAAATACTGGCTTCAGCTACGATAAAGTTCTGAAAAGAGTAGACTGTGCATCTTGCCCGTCGAATCCAGCTTGATAGTCGGATTCGTGCCCCATAAGCAGTACTGCAGAGGTGGTTTTCAATGTGAAGGTTGTACCAATATGGTTAAACCGGTCCTTTCTACACATTTATTGAATGAGGCCCTGGCTCCCTTTTTCTCAAGTGATCCAAAACAACCAAGGAAAGGTACGACACACGAACCCATCGGTGTCTTTTGAAAAAACGCTGACATAAAATCATTTGTTCCAACAGACAGCCCCCTCCCGAACCTACTGAGCTAAAACAATACGCTAGATTATTACTTCGAGTACTAAGAAGGAATAAGGGATAGAGACTCACAGGACACAGTGAGTTCAGGGAGATGAATTAGAAACAACAGTGCAACGGCAGATGAGCATCTATTGAAGCATAAATTATAAGCAATTAAGCGTCTGTAGAAATAAACTGGTTTCGTATGTGAAGTATGTAGGTTAAAACAGAGCCGATGATTTATGTCTGTTTGTGTTGAACGACCTCTGGGTCAAGGAATGGCATGCCAAGGAGAAACTGTCAACGGTGCTAGAATATTGGTAGTCCTTTAACGGTACTCAGGTAGAGTAAATTCGCTAAGAATGAAGTTTCGTGACTGGGTGTAAGACGATGGAACGGTGGGTGTTCGAAGTAAAAACCAACAGATCCAGGAGAATATGCATCGAGAAAATGGCTGAAACAAACACTGCTGAAGTTGGCGTCAGACCACCCCCATTAGTGATTCTGTTTTTTCTCACTTCTCAACTCGGAATACAACTTACAAAATGAAAATAACAGATAAAACTAAGCCGGACAACCTATTGTGGATAACTGTAGCTTGCTACACAATGCAGGCCGCAAAGTGTCCTTCACGTTTCTCAGGACCGCCACCGCCACCACATGCGGAAGATAGCAGATAAATATCTACGAGGAAGGGGAAGAGACTTCACAACCATGCGGTTCAAACGAAGCACCTTTGTCTACCATCTGCACAACAATCACCAAACTTCATCAGTTCCGAAGAATTGCGTTACCTTTGGAAGACAATGTACATTCCAAAGTAGTGGGTTCATTTAATGATCTGCAGACACCGAACTGTCAAAAAACTACTTTCTTCATGGTATGGGGAGATTTGGATATTTTAGTTGAGGTTTCGTTCACCAAGGGAAGCCAATTTCCTTATACTATCCGCAAACTATAAGTCGTTCAGAAGGAAGGATAATTCACACGAAAAGCGAGCCTTTCGGCCGAGAACCCATCACTCGAGGGGGCAATCGACCGTGACCACGAGATGCGGATTTCGTGATTGGAGGATGACGGGAGCTATATACTATTTGACTGCGAGTTTAGCACTCTGCTGATCAGCCGCGCGTGGCCGAACGGTTCAGACTTGAACCACTAACCAGGAGGTCGTGAGTTCGAATCTCCCCGGGCAATTCTTAAGGAGGGTACTGCAGATGATCCCTAATGATGAGACAGCTATACAGTGCTTCTTGGCTTTCGTGCATGGAATGATTCACTTAAAGGACGCGAGATCGACTGAAATGTTTCGTCTACACTCGAATAACAGCTGCTGCTGCTAATATCCACACTGATTCCACCGAGCTGGTATCAAAAATCCAAAAAAACCTTCAAGATTTGGGTGACCGGTTCTCAACGTCAAGAAACAGGGTGCACTCACTGGTAGACGTAGCGTTCTACTTTTAGTGAACTGAAATTTCCCCACACAGAACATAAGGTACTAAATGTTCTTTTCATCTGCCGAGTGTGTGCACTTGCTTTATCAGTCACCGTAAGGTTATTGCCCATGCAGCTAGCAAGGAAACGCGAGTTCATCTATCTAGATTTTCACTGAGTTGTAAGGAGCTCAGAAGCTCACACAAGGACCATGTTGTTGATGTCCGTGACATCTTTATCTATTGTTTTCATGGGCGATTGCACCTTTGGTCCAAATATGTTGTCCTTCACTATCTTCGGCGGACTTCGATCAAATTATGCATTAAAAATGCTTCTTACGATAAAATAGAAAAAAGAGAACAAGCAATTTTAAGGAACTCCTCAAAACCAAAGGAATGGGCTGTAAGCTTTACCTCCGAATAACGAGACCAAAAGTGCAGAGATGAACAGTTCGACGCAGACCAGCCATCAATACCATAAACGACTTGCATCTTTATACCCTGTTTGTTTTCACTTTGTACAGAGGCCTACTAATACTACTACTTGTTTTTGCGAACAACAAAACCTCGAGAACGATCGAAAGGTTGAAATAAGTTACACGGAAAATGTGTTTGAGCCATTTTGAACTGCTGACTGAATGAATGTATGGAGGTTGTTTGGTGGTTTTCACCACCCTCTTAGCTACCTTCAGAGGAACCCAGAACCATCAACAGATAACCTTCCAAAAAGAGCGGATTCATGAGGATATGTCAAAAATACACCTTCTTGGAAAAATAAATCACAAAAAATAAACAGTATTTACGATTTAGGGCGATTCTAATAGAGACCTAATAGAGGTCTAAATGGATTTTCCCTGCACTGACTTGTCTTTGGCAATTATCGCACATAAAAAATACCAACTACTGTGATGGGAACATTTGTTCAGTAAACATTGGAATAGAGATATTATAAAAAATTAAAAGACCTCCAGTTGGAAATGTGGAGTCCTTTTCGAATGAGACGAGTTAACTGCATCAAATCTTTATTTCGACGGGTACGAATTTGAAAACGCAACTCGGGATGGTATTCACCTATTTAGATTCCAAACATAAGTTTCAGTTGGTCTTCCTTAAAATTGGTCTGACCTCAATCGTTTTCTAACGATATCTTGTCGCAAAATCATTTCAGACTCGGTTGTTTCTACTCTTGAGGGACACAGTGCAACTGTCAAGAACTTAGAAAATGGACGTCAAGCTTTACTTGCGCATCTGAATTGACATTGTATATGCCTGCACAATCCTTGGTGTATTTCCATAACAATACGGACTCGATAGCAGGACATAATTCTGATTTGCTTACACATACTGGCAGACTGCAATCCACATATTCAGTGCATTAGGCGAATATCTATTTGGACGTTGTCTTGTGTGATAAGGTAGCGACAGCTCTGTGACTTGTGATAATCGATAAAACCGCACTAAATAGCGACAAATACTAAACGCACCTCGTGACCCTATCCCCTTCATCACTCTCCCATCACGTCCACGAGAAAACTAGTTTAAGCGATTTTCGGAAAAGTTTATTGCTGGGCAAGATTTCGCTTTTGACACAAAGGCTTCGTCAGGCCAAGTGACTGGGTTACGAGGTTGGTCGAGATTTAAGGCGGAAGGAGAACCAATCAGCTAAGTCAAGCTAAATTTCCGTTGGGTATCGGTCGAGGGTTTTTTGTGTTGGGGTGGGTGACCAAGTGTTAGGCCGATTGGGAACCTACATGGATTTGGGTTCAGCCTAGGATCTAGTTCTTCCGGTTCGGTTCACGTGAAGATCCCTCTTGAACTTTGGTCGGGTTGGGATTTCCACCCCGCCTGATTTGCTAATGATTCTACGTGCATTGACACCCGTACACAGTTACGTGTCAACTCCGCTTATCTAAGACCGCTTTCCGTATACTCGCCAGCTCTACACTCTCGATTCTGTTCACGCTGTGAAGCTTGGTGATTTCCACCGCCTCGGCTATCAGCCGCTGTGGTGTGCATCGCAATCCCCGTCTTAAAACTTCCACATTATCTAGATCTATTGTATGTCCCGTGTCTAAGGCATGCACCGCCATCGCTGAGTCTTTGACCAGCATTTGGTATTCCACCGCGATGTTTCCCAAGGAGGTGATATTGCCCACAGCATTGCGTAGATGCACACCAGAAGTTTCGTTAATCTGAGTTTACATGAAACTTAAACTCTTCAAGTACTCAACTATTTCTAACGATTTGCGTGAGGAGCGTCCTACAGAATACAAGGTGAGTCCAGTGAACTGATTCCACTTACATTGTGATTCACCGTGTAAAGACATGGGTGTCTTCATTAGGATGGCTTCATAGGACTCAGCTGGTTCACGAAAAATAACGCTGAGTAACGATTTGAAATTTAGGCTTTTCTAGAAATTTCCAGGTTACAAGGGATGAAGTTTGGTCGGTCTGTGGGTACGGGTTTTTAGTGTCTAATACTTTGACTTGAAACCAACTGGCATTTCCCGCTGTCGATTGTGTAAATTCAAAATTTTTGACTTGAACGTTTGATAAAGCTTGAATTTGGGTCCAACAGCAGAAAATCTGGGCCCAACTGTAATTATCACGATTTTCATTGGCTTATCTACGTCTGTGAGGATATTTACGTCACTTCGCCTTTAAACAAGTGGTCCATGCAGCCGCTAAGATGCAGTTTTTACAGATATTGTGCAGGTTCCTGGGCGAACGTTTTTAACTCCGATGTCATTCCTGGAGAGCCTGGCAAAAAGACAATATTCTTTGGGTATTTTGTCACTTCCCATCTAGTCGATCAGTCTCGCCTCATTTATTTGGAAAATTCGCAACCGAACCATTCACAGGAAATTCTTCGGGGCTATAAATAATTTGTCGTATATTCTAATGACCAGAGGTTCATAGTACTTTTTAGTGTAGTTTGCTCTCAATTCAAGCGTCGGCCGAAACGAGTAGAATAGACAAATATCAAGTTGGTTTTAGGAATATGTACGGACATACGAAACAACTAATGATAACGACAGTGCCAAACACCAAGTGGAACAAAATGAAACTAGCAGACGCTGGAAAGGCATTGGTGCAGCCTAAAGTGCGTTAAAATGCTGCGTGACACCGGAACATTTCCAGGTGTGCAGACATTCGAAATCGATTTGGGGCAGTCGTTCGACTGAACCAGACAGATTATCAGAATCTGCAACAGTGACAAATTCAAAATGGAAATCATTGTAGCAGACCGATCAAAACCCATTTCACAAAACTTTAAGAATGCCGTGTACTTGATCCAGACATTTCGTCCGTTATACTGGCACATGTTAGGGGCTAAGTAGGACCCACTAAATTTGAAGCAATAATGACTAAGTGTGCGCAGCCGAATTTATGCACCAAAAAGCCGCTGACGTGAGTGACAGATTTACCCTGGACATAATTTCATCGGGCTTTCATAGAGTCCATTCAACAAGAGCACCCCCAACCAGGCCCTAAAGGACTCTGCATATCTTACTACTCCCTAGCGAATGAGGTATGCAATATACCTACCAATGTATATATACACATGTAATAATAATGCAAAGTAATTTGAGTATCACCTGGTTGAATAGGGGAAATGGTGCCATTAGAATAGAATCTCCTTTTTCTCGTTCCGGGTGCAAGAAACACATGACTGGTGGCCTAACTTAAAGTGAATGAAAATATATCTGTTTTGGTGGATAACTTGGACCAAAATCATGATTAACAAAAAACAGTAATACATATTTCTTGATAGGCAGGAAAATGGAAGTTTGCATAAACGGTGGAAGGGAAAAAGGAGTCCGGGGAAGTTAGTGTGAATGTCCTAGGTCCTTAAGAAAAAAAACGGTCAGTGATAAGGTGCCTAACCTTTGGACAGTATCAAAATAAACACATCTGAGAATCATGCTGAAGTGAGGTGCTACCAGTGGGATTAAACGGGCGTCCTCTGCAGACCTTAGCCGAGATAAGCTCTGCACGCAAAGACAGGTGAACTTTAGCTTGGCAGTCCGGCTAGGAAATGATAGCATTCACAACATTGGGATCGGTTGCTTCTACTACAAGGCTTCCACCCAGATGTGAGCAGAATCATGTGGGCCCCAGTCAGGAAGATCCCACGGCATTTAGTTTGAATTTGCCAAGTCTTACGCTGTCACATGCCAACGATCATATGGAGCGGGAAATATTGCTTTCCTTGGTTGACGGTGGTTGAGCGTACGTAACACACGACACAACCACCATAAATTGGTAAATTTTATTCACTGCTCTAAAGATTCTGGTTCCTTAAAAAGAACGCGCTTACACAACAGTTCGTTGCGTACTCACTGCAGCCAGGTAACTGGTGTTGTAGCAAGGAGACAGCAGTGGTCAAAAGTTTGAAGGAGCCTGAGATGATGAGGGCGGAGAGGCCAGGTCTCATAACTAATAAATAACAAGGCCGTTATAGTTATATTGTACACACAGCCCCTTAGCTTCGTTGCTGACACGAGCTGGTAGATGCTGCACCGTTCTTCGTTATCCGCTCATTTACTTCATCAGTTACAATGGAATCATTGCTTCCGCAGCTGCCAAGCAACATGAACCAACCACCGAACCCAAGCACTCCATTCTGAAATTTCAGAGGCATGGGAAGAGTTTACATTTCGAAGGTATCAAACGCGGGCCGAAATACGGGACCATCTCGGATATTCTGTTTAAATAACTTTACGCGGACATATAATCGTCAAGCGGCACATCCATGACTCCGATGCCTAGGCTCATGTTTTCTCAGAATATGCACTCCATGATAATGTCGGTGACAAAATTGGACAGAGAAGGAGAAACGAGACGGCCCATCTACCGGTTGTGAGGAAGCTTTTGGATAGTTTACTGTACACCCTAGCTCAACCTTTATTGTGGAAGTGCAAGGCACAAGGAAGGTTCAAGAACAACAAGGACACTCCCTTCTGGTCAACAATAGCTAGGAGAGCCAATGTATTCACAGAGACGAAGGCTCATTTGAAGCCGAGAAAAACCATGACTATTGGTGGGCACTACACGTGGCACCACTCACTTAATTGAAGTAAGGTAAATATACGACTAGTGCACCAAGTCGAAATCTTGCCTAGTGTCCTCCAGTAGTCGTATCACAACAGGCGTGAGAATTGTGCCCCTATGGTCGGAATATGCGGTTCGGATTTTTTTGAACGCGAGTACGACCAGCGAGTGGTGTCAATTCTCTTGAACATGTTTTTATCCCCAGATACGTATGAACAGTCCAGTTAAGGCGAGACACAGATTCCTTCCCATCTATGAATGACGCTGAGGGTAAATCAACTGATCTAGCGGCTCGATGGCGCTTTAAGCCAGAAGGGCGTACAGGCAGCCAATTAACTGAAGGGGTCTAAACTCACAGATAACTGCTCAAAATGAGCGGGTAGAATGAAAGGCAGACAAGAGGCAGAGAGCCAACTAAACTGCTGCTGAAAATATTCCATCCAGCGGTCTAAATGCTGGTCTTGGTTATATATTAAGTTCCTGAAATTTTCTTTGATTAATTCATTCGCGGGAAGCCTTCTAGGTCCTGTATTGCACACTGGCTGGAAACGCTTCCGCAAATTCGCAGCCACACTGGTCCCTCTTATTACTTAAATTTTCCGGTTCCACCGCGCCCATTTCCTCAGACGTTGGATACGTCTGCGGGGTCATCCAGTCGGACTTCTACCCGCATAGAAAATTACAAAGTAAGCGGGGCGACTGAGTGAGAGTATTGTCCGAGTTCAAACGTGCAAGCGTACGGATACGATAAAAGCCAGTGAAATCAGCAGTTATGTGCCGAATCACCACAAAATCTAAACGACCAATGCCAGATTATGTTTCCTTTCGTCAGTCTGCTGGAATCGTATTTTTTCCGATAGTATTTTCTACTGGCCGAGGTTATAATCCAATTCGCCACCGGAAGGTCATCGTACACGTTCATCTTTCGGTGTACACGTTGACAAACACTGCATCCGCCTTTATACCATTCCATGGATTGAGCATCGAATCAACTGACCATCTGCTTGACAGATACGCACGACAAGTCTGTTCTGCTTACCCAGGAAGGATTGGACGCGCAAATTCCTGGAGACACTGGAACATCCATTTCCATCTCTGTGATCATTTGCTTATTGGTGAGTGGAACTTTGGAGATGAGTTCCACTGGTGAGTGTGCGAATGAGTGTGTGAATTTCCACATGCAACTTTAACACCATCAAACCTTTAGTGTGTAATCCCACACGATTGATAAAATCATGAGCACCTGAGCTGTTTCCTAACTGCTAAACGTTACAGCTGATAATGACTGTAGTTTGTTCCCTTAAGTAAACATACATGGCGCGACTAGTTGTTGGAATTAAGGATTTCAGTGAATGATGCTTAACCATCAGCCGACGAGGTCGAGTTACACATCGGCTAGCTATGTTAAAGTTATCGAATCATCGGTGAAAGCTGCCTATGAGTGGCAGGACATTATTTTCAAACTTTTCGAGTCACAGTGATTAGCGTTGTTATCAGTTGCTGCTGTCAATATTCAAGAAATACAGTCAGTAATCATCCTCAGTTTAGATGCAGAATAAATTTGTTGTCACAAATTTTCATCTGCTGTTAGACAGACCGCGAGTGGAACTATCAGCTCACGAAGCCCTAATGGGGTAACAACTAACGCCACTCACGTAGATATCACCTAGTTCAGACCCTCAAATGGATATTTTACTGGAATCTTTCTGGCCCATTTTAATCGGAATTTCTTGACGGCATGCTTGTGAATCTTGGGTTTAATACGGCTGTGCATCAGCCTACTGCGCAGCGGAACAATCACGCGCTGAAACAGTGCCGTACGAGTACGCCCACGCGCCTGAATCACGTCCGACCTCATCGTGTGCCGGAGCAAGGTAAAAAAGTACACATGCACTTCACGCCCACCTGATGGCCAAGGCAACATGTGCACTCCGTACTCACGCAAGAAAACCTCAGCTTATTTCAAAGTGCTCTGGGCGAACCCAGACTTATCGCACTTTTTGCTAGTGTTTTGTGGTCCTGACACAGCGACTCGTGGTATCTACGGCATGGGGGTTGTGATCACGATTTGGAAATACAGCTACAACCCTGTAAAAAGTAGACAGACAGTAGACAAAAGGAAACCCTTCCATGAGTCCCGTCCTCATACTTACTCTGCACGTGTTTTCTCACATTACCCATCAAATTCTTTCTTCCTGTCTGTGGTCCAACTGCGAAGCAGATGAGGTCACCATGTGCAAAAGAGGTTGTTTTGCAAAATCTACATCCATGGGAACTCAACTGCAGCTGAGTCATGCCACTTGATCGTTGCTATGGTCCCGACTTCATCAGTATGATTTGACTGATTACACTTCTTTAAATGGTGCAAATGTCACACAGAAGTAGGTTGGTTCTAGCTGGGTTCTCAGATTGCCTCACCCATCAAATCATACCCAAAGCTGGTGGGTTTCGTAAACTAATGAGCTACGAACTCCCCAACAAATCGTTAAAAATTCAAACCTACTGCATCAAGTTGACCGTGTTCTGGAACTTTCATGGATATGATTTTCTTGACATACATACAGTTCAACAATTGGAAAACGCCTACGTTCTGAAACCTGGGTGGCTTGGCACGCAGATTTTGTCCGGAACGGTCTCAGAAACAACAAGTCAAGTGGTTAAAAAACATTAGTAGACTGATGTCTGAGAATAGGTATTTTCTCACTTGATTCAGCAGCATAGCCGAATAAAGACCATCTAAAGCGGTTAGTTGGTCATGTGTTCCTGCTTCACGGATTCGGCCGTTTTCCAGCACCAAGATCAGGTCGGCATTGCGCACCGTTGTCAGCCTATGTGCGACCATTACAACAGTGCGTCCTGTACTGGCTTTGTCCAAAGCCGCCTGAACAATACGCTCGGAGTTTGTGTCCAATGCTGAGGTTGCTTCATCTAAGAGCAGAAGTCTTGGCTTTCGGATCAATGCTCTTGCAATGGCAATGCGCTGTTTTTGACCGCCGGACATCCCAGTACCACGTTCACCAACCACTGTATTGTAACCCTGAAAACGAGGAATACAAGAGATGTTTCACAAAGTTAAAGATTTAAGCTGAGGTATCGGGAGCACTGCATTTTTTGCCTCAAAAGTCTGACCGGATAAAACAACCGAAGTTCAGATCGCCAAGACTACTGATAGTGTTCTGGCCACTCGCAGCATACTTACATGATTTCTTTCTAGAACAGGTAGTATCTTTGAGCACATATGCGCCTCATTTGACTTACGGATTAAGTGCATACTAAACAGTGGTGATCGCCACAAAGCTTAGCCTCAATCTCTTCCAGAAACTAGCAGCGTTATTGTGACGCTTCTTCATGCCACTTCTTCAGTAAGTATCTTCTAACAAACCGATAGACAGTATCCCAGTGTTGGGCGGAAAGCATATCAAACGTAAGAACTTGATCAGGTGTAATAATAAATAAATCACTCATAGGTAACAACTTTTCTATGTTTAGCTGTCATCTCACCCGAAGGAAACACGAGGGCTGAAATACTTCCAGGTCCACTAAGCCTAGACAGGAGCAGCTGAGATGCCGAGGTTGGGTTTGAACCACGACCTTTCAGTCAGTAAGTTCCCGCCTTAATCACCAAGCTATCTTGAGCTGATAGATCAGGCATAGGAAACCAGGAAAGAAGGGTTTCACTAAAAGTGGAGAAGGGGGGTTGAAACTGGGTTTGTGTACGGTGTTCTTCAACTTAACGTGCAGATCAAAAGTAGTCCCAGAGTCACGTTGGGGGTGTTTAAAAAATATCGAGGCAGTGCTGAAAAACATCTCAGATTCTTTCGCAGCCTGTTTGCATCTTCAGCTCACATCTCGTTACCGTGAAGTAGAGTCGTAAATAAGATGCCATAGAACTGTTTTTGAAGAGACAGAAAAATATTGAGCGGAATCCAAATACTAAGCCCACCCGATCACCCTCAAACTCGGGGAAATCTCCCGTCCCCGTTTCATGGAATTTACCACTGGAGTGCTGCAGAGTAAATATGTCAAACAAAGTTCAGCGAACTATTCCATAGCCTAATGATTGCTTAGCAGCGCATCTGATTTTTTTAGGAAAACTGGAAAAAGATTCATAGTCAACACAAAGTGGGCCTACCTCTGGAAGACTGAGTATAAAGTCGTGGGCATTTGCCAATCTGGCGGCCTCTTCAATTTCCGCTTGGTCAGCATCCAGTTTACCCAATCGGATATTTTCAGCCACCGTACCCTCGAAGAGTATGGGCTCCTGTTGAACGAACCCTTGTTGAGAGCGAAATGCTTTCAGATCCAGCTCACGGATATCGGTTCCTTCAACAAGAATCTATGGACATGAGAAAACACACGAGCATTTTTCCCTGACCAAACAAGGGAACAGAATGATTAACAAATGAACTCACAAAGGCAATCCTTATATTTGTTCTCTTCCATAGCTCACATTCACCGCTGAATAATAGTTCCAGTCAACTGAAGTCACAAAAACGAAGTCAGCTGTGACCAGTGAGGTAAAACTTGTTCTACTGAGAAATACACAAACTTGAAGAATTCCAATATTCATCGGTCTCGTGCTCAAGAACAAGAAAGATGACCATACTAAGCACGAGTTCACCATCACATTACACGCATTTCTGAGTAATAGCGGCTTTGTTTCATATGTATGTATATATGTATGTGTGTATGTATACGTATGTACACAAGTAAAGGACGAGGGAAAAGAGACATTATACAGTTCCTTCTCAATCTAATGAACCACAAAACAACAATACCGCTGTAGCATAGCTACTACTTTGCACACTCATCCAGATGAAGTAGGCTTCTCGTTCCTGTGCAATTCAAGCAACTCTAAAAATGCTGGAGATTCTTCTGTTGTTTGTAATCACAGTGGAGATGGATGCCGTATAGATACCGCGCACAAATATTTAATATTTAATAACACCTAAGACAATTACAACCAACTTTTGAGGAATTGTATTTTTCTCATCCCAGTTTGTGCACCAGATGACTTCAAGCACAAATGCACGGAATTTTAAAACTGAGTTCACTAACTGAGCAAACTGACCGATGCATTCGTGATTAACCGACTTATTCACATTTGTTAGTTTGTACCTGTGGGAAAATTTAGCTTGATGCTGGTTCAAAGTACAACGCCACACTCGCTACCGCGCTTCTAATAATGTAACAGCCACTAACATTCACTACCTACGTATGGTCGTTGTTTTGAAGATATCAAACTTACAATCGAACTAGGAAGGAACAACCGACTACCTTTCTTAGACGTTTTAGGGGACAGAAAAGTGGATGGGACTTTGGAAACATGCGTATACCGCAAAGAGACACATACGGATCAAATACTGAACCAAAATAGCAAGCATCCAGTAAACCACAAGAAGAGCTACGTCCGGACCCTGTCTAAGAGGACGGAGGCACACTGTAGCACCACGGAACTGCGGAAGAAGGAAGAAAACCATCTATTCAGAGTATTCCGGAACAATGGATATCCAAGAAGTTTTATCAAGACAAGCTTGAAGAAGATATCTCAACAAGAAGGAGAAGCCACCAGACGGGTGGTTCTACCTTACATCAAGAATATATCGGAACTCGCAACCAGATTATTAGCTCAAAACGTAATTCTCGTGGTCCAAAAACCGAATGCAACTCTAAGGAACCTAATCTCAAGACCGTACGACAACCAAGACAAGACCAAGAGAAACAACTTGATATACGAAATCAACTGCAACAACTTCTACTTTGGAAGGAAATTATGCACACGAATAAAGGAACACTACGCAGCCGTCAGGAGACATGATCCCTTATCCTTGAAATCCATACACGAAGGCCACAAATTCAACCTGGAAAATTCAAAAATTTTTGCACACAGAGACACGAGATATGGAAGGGAATTTTCGGGAGTATGGTACTCCACGAAGGATTCGATCAACCGATGCATTGAACTGAATCCAATATACTCACCACTACGTGCAAAGGACCAACATCCCAACCGGATTACTCAAACAGAACCGAATATCATATTCACAAACAAAGAAACTCCTTGGAGTCAGATCAACAAAAGTTACCAGCCGGAACTCGAAAGGACGAAGGGAAGAGGTCACTCCAACATTGACCAGGGTACGAGGACAGGAGATGCCAGGCTCAAATGTCATGTGGGCGTCAACGAATAGGGACACAGGATAACATAGCAACCAATGGAACCGCCCGACCGAACAACGAATCGTGATTGAAGGTCAGCCCCGGCTAGCAGCACGCACATTGATCCACATGCAACACTACTCAACGTACAACCACCAACCCATCACTACGCACCACTATGCTCCCTAACAACGCACTGATGATGTTACCTCGATTGGTGATGAAACGTCTGCAATCAAATTGTCCAGCTAACAGGATAAACCGACGACCATCTACGCTACCTGAGCTACAAACATTTTCTTCTATCGAAAATTGCCTAAATATATTCTTTTGTTCCGACGAGTTCAACGAAAAATCCCGTGGTGTTTTTACCCATCAACTGGGTCCCACCTAAGGAATTCACCATATCCGTATTTTTGTAATAAGCTCTCTGAGACGGAATCTAAACGTGGCTGCACCGGCGTATTCTGACAGGAAAAAAATTGACCAAGCATTTGTAGGCAGTAACGTCTGTAACTGCATAGTGTCCGACGACCTCCAAAATAAATCAGGAGATAGTTTCACGTTGCCGCAGAAAATTCATCGGTTTTTGTCAGTGCGGAATCCAACAGTGACGCTTCAATAGTCTCGCTTGGCTTCCGCGGCCATCATGCGAGAACACCAGCAAGGTGCCACGGTGATGAGGCCGTTAGGTGCCCAATAAATATCCGAAAAACCAGATGACTGACACCGACGCATCAAAAACGCGATAGTTTTTTAGCACAGACTGACATCCTAACAGTGGGCTACGGCCAGACATCACCAAATTCACCTATGAGTTTGAGTAGCTCGATTCGGTAGTCAAATTGGGTCACGGAGTGGTAATATGTCAACGTGGTATTCGACTAGGCTGCATCGTTTATGTGGCGATGAAACTGTACTTCCACTGTGCCGAACGGCGACAAAAAAGGCTATGAATGCGGTCTGCGCGGATAGAACAAGTATCCTGTGGAAAATAAACAGAAAGCCAATGCACAGATTTTCCGACGTATAACGGGGTTAGTGAACTACCGGGCTGGTTCACAATACTACTGAACTCACAGAGAACGGAAAAATAGGTTAGAATGGTTCATTCCCTCCAGATGAAACATTACCTCATCTAGGAAGGAATGCACCTGCTTGATGGATGAAAGCAGTTGACGCATCCATCATTGCATTGTTTGACCAGGCACTAGCCTCATAATCGTCACCAGTATTACATCAGCATTAGACACTGGTGCTTAACGACAACCAGGAGCACACAATAACCAAGTAAAGAGTTGAAGGGGATAGAAAGGTAGGAAACAAGAGGAAATGCCCCAATAAAGCACAGAAGCCAGATAAGCACACCCAAACACCATATCCATCCTTCGCCATTCACGGAATCGCTCCAACGTCATTTATGGTTCTCATCTAGCAGGGAACTAGCGCACAACAAGAGACAAACGCTGGTTGGATATCCGGCTAGAAGATGCAGCAAGAATGCCACAGGACGCATCTCCTATCTGGTCGAAATCCTGATCGATGCTCTTGAATTTGCTTCTGACGTGCAGGAGTTAGGTGTCGAAATAGTAGTAACCTTGCTATGAAGCCCACAACACTCTAGCTGTCTGTCCCTTCCGGTAACCTCTTTTCCGAAAAAGGACCATGAGGACTAACCGGCCTTAGTTCTTTTTCCAAACAGTTCCAAACAATTTAATTATAACTGATGGAAGATACGCTAAAATATGTCAACCATTCTTTCACTCCCTTCAGTCGCGGATGTAAAATATGTAAGTCAGACAAAGTGGACATTAGAAAGAATGTTGAACAGACAATGATTAATGGGTTCGTGCTGATGGTTTCGAGTAAATCCACAGCCTTGGGCCAACCGAATTCAGTGTACGCTTCAAATAATCCATATAAAAGGCTAACGAGTTCAAAACTGGTCAAACGGATTCTCCGGGACCGGTCTAACGATGATCGAATTTTTAATGGTGATTTTGTACAGCTGTTTCATTCTTATTGGGGATCACCGGCGGTGCGCAGCTCACGAAACTCGAGCGAGTTTCAACCCGCAACTTACCGGCTAATAGTTGAGCACCTAACCGTTGGGTCACGAGCGGTTGATTAGCAGTGTGGTTAAATAAGCAAATTAATCGAATTTCTCCCTCAAGTATCCATGAGTCGTTTGTGCGTAATGTGGCGATGCACCATACTGCTGCCACCACTAGATTCCCCATCAGTTTACAATCCTGGGGGTACGCAGGTATGAAACAGGTATTTGTGCTAGGGTGGTAAAATACATTCGAACAAATATGGTAACAGAACTACTTCCCTGAAGAAAGAAAAAATGGTCAGACGATTGGCTGAACAATGAGTCCGGTCTGAATTGTGGGTTTCGGATTGTGTTCTATTGGCGACACGCTGTACTGGGTCTGATTAGACTTGGCCCAACTACACAATTTCTCTTTCGCTTGCAGATGGAAAACGGTTTCATCAATGAAGCTCAAAGAATAATACTCGTCTAGTTTAAACACCACCAGCAACATTCACATCCCTACTGCAGATCTTTCGGGTTAGAAAATCGAATTTAAAGGGCTCTAAATGTCCCAAACGTTTTTAAATTCTGTGCACAGCGCATAGTGTGATATCACGGCGGTTGATGACTCTGCGTACGCTTCAATCGCCCCCTCGAGTAACCTCACAAAAACAGTAAGCTGAAAGGTATTCAGTTTTTGTTCGAGGCTGTCCGGCTTTTTAGGCGTTGCACAACCTCACAGTCTTCCCGAACTTCTTCGCCAGCATCCGAAGGAAGTTGACAGGCCGCACTTCAGCACAGAGTGTGTTATACCGTCGCGCAGTTTCTGAACCGTTCAGACCACATTCGTCATAAACCGAAAGACAATCAGGCTCTGAATATCAGCCACGTAAAGTCATTTTAGATTGATGTATACAGCCGACGGACTTGACTGCTCTAATGTTGGGCAAACGGTCAAATAAAAAGGTGAGCAAAACTGAACCAGAATTACATTTGAATAACGGCTCGACTTCCAAACATCCGAGTCAAGTACACAACAAATGCTTCCTGGTGCTTGCACCATATTTCCACCGAATCTCCCGACAATATCTGTAGCCGTCCATCTATACAAGCGCGTGTGACAACTTTGGGCGACAATCCAGATTAGGATTCACCCCTGGCCCATCCTAATTTTGTAAGTTACCACCTGAAGAGGATAGGACTTTATCGTTAACCTTGGCTCTCCTTAGTTTCAGTGTCCAGTCCTGTTTGTTAAGGTCAGTTTGACTGTGGAAAACAAATATGCTGACAGGTTTTATTTTCGTATGACAGTTAGCTGACAGTTTTAATCAGATATCGCATGTCTCATCCATAAACCAAAAACGGTCGAGGGGTCGCAACCTATCCTAGAATGCCTCACTGCGACTTCGTTTGTTCCAATGGTGTTGGTGGTACCCATTGCCAATGCCGGGTACAGCAACAAACGGAAATGTTGACGGACTAAGAGTGAAGATTTTCACCACAAAGTCGGACCAGTGGCAACTTCTTTTATTCTCATTTGTAGCTCATGCTGTGGGTATGCTGTTCTCACTGGTATTTCGCATTACTTAATAAAAGACACTACAATGATTCTATGATTACTGAGTAGAAAGAATGAAAAATTCGAAAAGACTTGGTTTTGATCGTGATAACCACTCTTCGAAGATAGGAAACCGCATTTTCGGGGAGCCTAAAACTGCTTTACGGAAAAACCCGTAGTACCGGTCGTGAATTCCATAAGTTGTCTGTGTTGGTAGGTAAAATGGGTTGCCGTCCACCGGATGGTCGAGTGGAAAACCGCAAACGATGGGGATTGGTTGACCTATGCTGTCGGAATCACTTGAAGCTTGAGCTGGAATCCCTGTTCCTTGCTGCCCTTGGCTATCTGGACAACAGGCTGTCCGCCTTCGGCTCCGAACTGCGCGTGCGGCCCACCAGGAATTAGCGATCGCTCAGCTGGTGTGGTTGGATAGGTTTCGTCTAGTGTACCTGTTTGTTCACACTCGCTAGGTTAGGCGATCTGTGACTGTCACATTCTGGACCAGTCAATGTGTGGTGCACCTGGAATAGCCTCAGCCGTGCCTGTACATCCTACCTTTGGGTAATTCCATGTCTGTCACCTACCCACATAGCCGAGGTCACACCAGTCAATACAGGTGATTCGTGCGTGCCCAACGCGTAGGTGTGTGATTGTAGGGCTAGCAATTTACAGAAAATCCTAGGAATGATGCACAAGATCATGTTGATAAATACATGAAACCCATTTCGTCAAGACTAATTTAAACCAGGCAAATTTAAGCCTGAATCCAACAGCGATATCCTGGTCACCAACTTATGGACAGAACAAACTGCGGACTAGACCAACTGGATCACAACTTAAGACCCAACCTGACAGCCAGATAACCAAACAAGCTTTCTTGCCGAGTAAAAGAAATCGAAATACGTCAGCTGATGAGTTGCACTGGTACTATGCGCAATCGGTGTAACCTACAGCTCCAGTTTGTTTGCTTCTGTGGAATGTGCGCCAAACGAACTTTTTCGCTCACTTCATGGGGACAACAAATGTCTGACGGAGTACCACTGACCGTTTAAAATAATCCTTTTTGTATCCAATCGCGCAGTCAAAACATCCTCTATCCATGCCTGGCCAAGTAAATTTTTTGAAAGTCGAACCAGAATCAAATGTGCAAAAAGATCTATTGCTCAACAAACAAACAGCGTTAGTTTTATATAAAAAACGTGACTGTGCAGACTGTATAGACGTACAGACGTACTGATGTACAGATGCATTGCCAAAGCTTATTGGATTTTTCTTCAGATCTCACAGTCAACTTTGTTCAGTCGTGATCAGCTGAAGCTGGCAAGGTCCTAATTTGGGTTCACTCACCAAAAACACCTTCTCAACTCAGTAAAACACATCTGTAGTTGAAGACTCCGTACAGGGACCTCATATGACGACAGATTTCATTATTGACGATGAACGTACAAAACAACAGCAATACTCTTGAAAATCCGGCAAGGTTGCCGAATGACTGTGCACCTAACGGACAATTTACCCGTCACTTACGGCCAAAAACGATTATTTTGTTACTGCATTGGAAAATATCAATATGGATTTCATCTTTCGCTCTGTTTGTCCACAAAAAGGGATGCTACTACGGAACTTGAAGAAAACGTCAGGCTTGATCAGCAGCATGAATCTGGATGGTGCAACCATACGACTCAAAGTATAAAGGTTGAGTTGGGCCACAAAATACACCTATCTTGGTACTTATGTTCTGCTGGACAGAAAATGCCCCAACGACGAAATATAGTTTTGAAGCTGAAAGTAATTCACAGTTAGAGCGTCTTGGACTATTCAAAGAAACCAAAATCACTGTCGGCGGTTACAAGCAACTGCTTCGAGGGGACATATCATCAGTGACACAGTAGCAAGACTTAGCCATTGTATCAATTCAACTTACAAAGTTTCATGCCTCCGTTTTTTTAGTTCCATAACTTGTTGACCATTTCCAGATGAATGATTCAGTGTTAACAGTCTCCGCTTGGTGTGATCATGTTGGGAAACGCATGCTGCTAGTTAAGCATTTGTTAAGAATTTGTCGGACGGAATAAGGGAAAATAAAAATATGTTTGTGTACGACCTCAGCAAGCCTATTCCCTTGCTAAAATCTGCTAAGAGATTGCACTGGTATACCAGTTACTGATTTAACCTAGCCAGTCACTCACCTAGTCCAAGTGAAGGGCTGATCTAAGGGTAATTTTGAGCTAAATGCAGCTATCACCATATGAAATCTACCGTCCACCCATTTTGCTGTACTCATTCCAGTTAAACCATTTATTTCCCTCCGACTAATAAAAGAAAAATAAAAAGAACCCAGTGGCCCTTTTAGAGCCTTTCAGACTGAAGAACTTTTCAATTTTCAATCAATTCTTTATCTCGTTCAAACACCGAGATGTGCGTTAATTGCAACCACCATTTGTTGTGAACACTGGGACATTCTCTCTCTTGTGATTTTGAAAACATCACATGAGTTATGCATGCACAACTTGTTGTTATTGTGCACGATACTTACGGCCCACGTCCGATTGTATAGATCCCACATAAGGACATTGTAGAAAGGAGCTGAACAAGCTTCGAATTCCCGGTTTGCATGGACAGGAATAGCTGTTGAACTTGAATCGGAATGCGCTAGTTGAATAACTTAGCAAAATGTTTTACAATAGACTAGGTAAGTATCTTATGCTCAGTAGAACCACTATGTGCTCTGGAACTTCTCAAGTAAGTTTGTTCGACGCCCATCACCATGTGCGTATGGTGGCAGATCAACTCCTATACACCAGTCATGTATGATCAACCATTTCTGTGGTGAAAATAAACTCAAAATTTTTTTTAAAGCTCGGTACTAATGTTGCGCAGTGACGGACCGGCAGTCAAGTCACGCACTGCCTTCACATAAGACCAGTTTTGAGACGAGACTCAGTAACCAATGATCCGTTTAAAGGCAAGAACATACAGGCAAATTAAACCATGATCGACCTAAGCGAATCTCTTGATTACAATAGGCATAAACTGCTACATGGTTCAGCTGGCCCGATATTTCAGATATCGCAGTATATTTTCTTGACACAACGGAAACTCGAGGATTACGCCAATCGGATCAGTCCCAAGCGGAGGGAGACCGGTATTGGGCTGTCGAAGATTTTCCAACAGTATAGAATAAGCTGAAGGTGTCTCATTAGACTTTTGTTAGCCAAACAGCATACAAGGCTGCCCTTCAGTGTATCCTCTTTGATCGTCAGATCAAAGTATGGTTCTCTGCCAATTTTGCGAACAACAATTTACCAATTTGTCATCGATTTTACTGGGCAAACACAACAAACCGTTAATCGGTGTTCTTCCAGTCTGGATTCATTCCGGTAAGCAGCATATCATCCTGAGATGCCTCTGTCATAGTACAAAGCTCCAGGTTTGTAACACTTATGCTGCCTTTTCAGCGTTTACATAAGTTGTTTAATTTCGAGAGGTAGCAGCATACTGAGAGAGGTTCACCAGCCATGTGAAGACTTGATTGAAGGGAATATAAACATCCAGCTTCACAACATTTTTAAGACTGTCGAGATGCTGAGAGTGCTGAAATATAGATAAATAACTGTTGGCTACTGACTCTAACCTTCTTTCAGATTGGTAGGTCGCAATTCCATGTCGTGATGCAGCAAATGGAACCATCACTTGGCATTTCAACCATCAGATTTGCAGTTTCAAAGGAGCACCCCTGTACGAAAACGCAAATTAGGTTTCTGGCCAAACGCAAAGGTGACACACTAATCACGAAGAGCGCCATGGGGATCGATAAAAGAAACGAACACCTTGAACTCAAAGGTAGCGACTGAAGACCATAAGACCGTATGGCATCCATGGTGAAATCAACGGAATCGTATTCGAACGTGACTGAAGAAAATGACTATCCGAAGTGAGCACAGGATTTAGCATGTTATCTAGACTATTAAACAAAGTTTTTCTGAGCTACTTGATATGCAACCGGATCATTTGGATTTTCAAACAGCTCGGTATGCGGTGTAGTGCACTTATGTTCGATCGAATTCATTTGGTTGTTCTTTTGCAACTAACAGAGAATGCCCCAAAGTTTCTTGGAAGTTTAGACCAGAAATCAACGCATTCCTGTAAACAGAGCGTACAGTAACAATTTTGCTTATACTTACCAAACTGCAGGAATTATTCAGGTCGCTCATTCTATGAATTTTACTTTAGATTAATTAAGTAGTCTCGTCGCGTCTTATGCCATGGTAAACTTGGTGCATATTGCAGTTTCCATGACATCAATACAAAACCCGAACGTGATGCGAATTCAAAGCTATATAACTCAAACGAAGCGGAGAACTTCAACACGTCAGAAATCCCACCAGTTTTCGTGCCAAATATCTAGTGACCATAGTAGACTAGTGTCCACTAGATAGTGTTCGTCATAAATCTGCAAGATATCCAGTGAGAACTCAAAACTAGTAATTTATAGCACAATGTTTACTCACCCGTCCCTCTATTGGCTCGTAAAAACGTTGCAGCATATGTACAACCGTGCTCTTCCCGGAGCCACTTGGACCAACAAGAGCCACCGTTTGACCTTTCCGAAGATTCATATTGAACTCCTGTAAGACCTGGAGATCGTATAGAAAACAAGTGGTTAGAAGAACGAATAAGAATACTTTTGATTGGCGTTGAAAATCTAAAATTATGGATTGCTGATGCAATGATGGGACACGAATTCGGAGTAAACAAAAATCTCTAGAGGTTAACGAACCTCGAAACAACGTTGCAGGCGATGAGACCATGGTCATTCATCCACAAAAAGATTTGTATTACAACTAGAATGTCAGTGAGGTTAAGCACGGCTGAGATTTTAAAACACTGGGTCCCTTTGGCCCAGCTCATCCGAACAGTCAGAAGATACAAGCTGTGACATAATTTCATATCCAGTTACCTTCATCAGCCACAGACGTAAGACATTTACCAATTATAAGTAACGGTAGCGTCGAGTTAGAGTCACCGCACTACAAACCGGTTTAAGGGAACTTTGTTATGAATTTAATTCTATGACATTCGGACAGTGACTCAGTTTTTGTATATGTGAATTAGGTTGCTGTGTTTTTAACAATATTGTTTCACACATG
Organism: Clonorchis sinensis; assembly: GCA_003604175.2. NCBI lineage: Eukaryota > Metazoa > Platyhelminthes > Trematoda > Opisthorchiida > Opisthorchiidae > Clonorchis > Clonorchis sinensis. Next base: position 93,293,408 of record CM030369.1, on the reverse strand, counting down.
GCCTGAAGTTTCAGATTCCATTTGTGAATGCGTGTGATAAAAGCCCAAATGGTGTCAACCGGGGCGGGATGTCTCTGAGATGTTTTACAGTTGACAACCCTCGGTATGGTCTCGTCGTTGATGTTAATCCGTTGTACTTGTAACGTGTTCCGATGTCCGCTTGAAGGAACACCCTAATCAGAAGGTTGCTGAAAACCATTAGAACGGTTTGGCCACTCTTCAGACATATCAGGTAGGCAGAGTCCTCGAGTTTTCATCAATCTCATTTCACACCTGAACACCCAGTTGTCCTCAGTTAACAAAACACAGCCACTTACAAATCAAGCTGGTGTTAACGGGAGAATCAGCTGAATCTGGAATCCGGAATACTGAGCAGCAGCACATTTATTTAAAGGATATCATCAACGAGTGTTTGAACTGGGACTCAATTGTGTACCCGGTTAACTTAATTTGCAGGTGAATGTATTTCACCAGCGTTCCGATATCCTTTGAGAAAAAGGTCGGCCAGTTCTGTCAATAGGGATATCACCCCAACTGCTAGTGAATTTACCAATGATTTATTAACTCGCTGTTACTATGGCCGTTACCTAGAAGATTCAATGTATGCAACTGATTAAAATAATATGAAAAGTTAGCATCTGGTTGCTTACAACACCTGATTGAAATGCATTCAAGGAATAAGGCGCCATACAATCCAGTGGATTAAAGGCTGATTATTTTTTCTAGTTGGATCCCCATAGTTATGGAAGAAATTAGCAAACTTGAATAATACAACAGCATGCAGTAGTGTTGAACCGTTGAACTGAGAATTCTCCATGCAAAAATGCATTCATTACATTCAACCTCAAATAGATTATTAGATGTAGGATTTATTGCTGATGTGAATGCGCGTTCGTTAGTTGGTAGGTTCATCCGGTGGGGATTTTCCTACATGGACTGAAGGTACTGCGATTATTAACTTTCTTCCAAGGCTCTAGGCTTTTGTCAACAAAGTGACAACAGGTTGTCTGTACTCAAAAAAGCGTCCACTATAGGGTATCTACTCATTTCGGTTAACGAAACTTGGCCGATCCAACCGAACAGATGAAGTAAACAGTCGAAATGAATTTCATGTTTACTAGTGACAGAGAATGTTTTTGGATCATTCAACCTGCGCGGACCCAACGGTCATTGATCCCCGGAAATTTTGAACAATAAATTTTCATGTTCTGATTTTTATTGAAATGACTCATATTTCAGCCATACTACTTACTTTTTTTGACTGACTGAATCATTCAACCTGCACGGACCCAACGGTCACTGATCTCCGGAAATTTTGAACATTAAATATTCATGTTCTGATTTTCATTAAAATGACTCATATTTCGGCCATACTACTTACTTTTTTTGACTGACTGACTGGGAAGTATTTACGGTTATAGTCCTTGAATGAATACCTCTTAGTTCGCGCTTCTGAGCAATGTGTACACCCCTTGATATGCGCAACAAGCGTCCTGGTGATAAATGCAAGGATGGATCGCACCACCCCCTTTGTGACAGAACACGATTAGCCTTTGTGCAATGAAAATTATGCGCTAAAGTGCAGGTAAGAAAACACCCGTGTAACATAGCTTCCGTAGCAGAACCACTTTGTATGTGTGAATACCTGCTCGTCTTATGCGGGCACAATCAAATACTTTGCGTTCAAGACCGGAAACTGCGTATTTCCAACACAGAAACGAACAGGTGAGCGGTTGGCGATAAGGCAACCTTATTCTGCCAATAGTCAGAATGTGATATACTAGAGTTTTTGAAAGTGGTTTGCTCACGACTATTCGCCACCCTTATTAGCGAGCGCTACTATCAACCATAGCCTAATCGCTGGACAAGCCATAATAATTGGAGAGGATAAGCAATTAATATCATAGAGCAAATCACAGCCATGTAATTGAATTCCATTTATTGGGCGCTAATGAACTTGCACATACTACCAGATTCAAATTTAGTTTGCGCAATGAACTTCTGGCAGTTTACCTCGGTTGTAGACATTGTCAGGCCTGATATAACACTAGGGCAGTAAGAATTTAGGAAACACCAAGACGATTGTCAAATATGTGGGTTGAAATGCTATCTTCATATTTTAAACACTTGGGTGGTGACCCAAATTCTCAGAGTTACATGTCTCATTATGATATGCACACAAATTGAGTTTTTCTCCGCAGTTATACAAAAACCGATACCCTTAATAGTGACCCACGACTTCACCGTACTGATAATCGTGATGGCGATGCGGAACTGTTGGATCGCTAACTCCGGTATGGTGTTTAATTGGATAGGACATGGCGAACGCCCTGATAGTTTTTTTTATTTTCAAACTGCTGTTTTTGTAGAATTATCAGTTCATGTCTATGGGTATACATAAACCCGTATGTATTACCCAGCCTTTTGTGCGCCAGTAGATAATGGATGTGTTTATAGAAACTTAGAAAATACGGAAAGTTCATCGAATGAAAACCACAGCAGGTTAAGGTCAAGCTGTCGGAATGTTGTCTGGGTTTTGCCAAGAATGTCCAGACCTTTCAGTTAATCCGGAGGTATCCACTACCAGCTGATGAACGGCTTAGATTATCGATTGGCTTTTGATCAGGATTCACTCTAGTCGAACCTGTTTACAGGGGAAGCAAGCAAGCAGTCGATTTCAGATAGCAATGGCACTTCACAAACTACTGTCAGGTGCTCTTGGGAGACATGAAGTGAATGGAATAATGGGCAGTGGTCAGAACCATTGTGATTAATACTCAACCAGTACTCCTGGCCGACATGGAAATAATCAATATCCGCATGACCAAGTGTCAACAACTTTCACTTTCCATTCATCGCCCAAATTCACATTTTCAAATTTTCAAGAAAAATCTGAGAAACTGACAACAGGAAGGTCGAAGGCTAGTCAATCATGTTAGGTCATTGTCAGGCAGGGACAACACGAAAGAACATCTGGGCATGCTGGACCATGCATTCAAGTGAATATCAATAGCCGTGTGCATGTAGTTCTTGTCAGGAAATTGAGGCAACGCTCTCCAATTGACTGACGAGGGCGTGCTCTCTCTTGTGCAACAAAAACATTGATATCCGAGTGTGTAACACCTGGGTAGGTACCGAAAAAATAACCCACATTGAATCACGTTATTCTTACTGTAGTATCAGGACGTGTTGGATAGACAAATTTGATATCTTGAAAGTTGATATTTCCGTGAAAATCCTCATGAACAGTTCCAGCGTAGTTTTTATCAATCGACGGGGTCTGGAGTTTCCGAAATCAAAGAATGAGAAAAAGAAATGTAGCGACGGGCAAATCCTTAAATTAGGTAATAAAATGAAAATGTTTCGAACTATTAGGCTTTATCCTCCTGGCTTAAGAATACAACACTCATATGTTATTACACCTCGGAGATATTTCTAAATTACAAATACGTGGAGCCTAGAGTAGACATCTAAACAAGAGTACTCAAACAGAGATGTGCCGAGAAGTGCCCTAGGTAGGGGAAGTTGAGTGATTCAAATATTTTCAACAGCAAAGCATGGACCCAAGCATGACCCCCAAGCATGGATGGACTAACATCATAAAACCAACTTCGCGCTGCAGTGCTGATCGTAGACTAATTTGTTCAGCTCACATTCCACCTAATATTTGACTGCTGGAGATGTGTTCGAATATTTACAGCCTGGGTGCTTCACGAAGTGACAGGCAATTTGCTAGCTGCGATGTTGAATTGCAAACATGTCACCATTCGGAAAGACATCATCCACGACAACATCAGTGTGTGTGTGTTTTGTCACCGATTCAATGTAGGAACCTAGAACTAAAAACGAAAAAAAGAAAGCGATTTTCTCAAGGACCATGTATTCGTTCTTGTGGCACCGATTAACTGCATTCAGCTTGGCACTACTCCCCCATTTAACAGCTCTGTGTCATGACGTTTTCTCGGGTGCGGCCGTACAGCTACTCACAACCGAGAGAACGTCATCACAATAAAAATAACTTGCCTTTTTGAGTCCGTAATCCGGTTAACTGCAGCGTCTAAATGATGCCCGTCACGAAATGATCAACAGAATCATTATTTAAAGCTTTTTAAGCTTGGTAACATCATAAACGATAGATTCAGCTGGGTTCCAGATGAGTCTCTCACAAAACCAAATTGGTTTGAAGATGATTGTATTTCGCTACTTTCGTGCAATTTGGGTTCAAGTAGAACATAAGTGTGACGGAAACTCAGGAACTGCACCCTCCTGATGAGCCCCGAGGAGAGCGAAACCGGTCGTCGGCTGTCAGAGTTTTCAGCAACATTATGAGTAGTGTAAGAGCTCAGCCTATTAACTAATAACGATACGAAAGTAACAAAAGGTACTACTCTCTGCACCATCATGGTATTCAGTGTGAATCATCTGATAAAATAGTAGGCCTTGTTTTCCCCATAGTCCTAAACAAAATAATTTACTCACTTCGTTTTACTTGAACACATCGTTAGCCATCAAAATGGCACTCCTTACCGATTCAACGCGATTCAACTTGAGTTGCATAAAGCTTTGACATCCTTATGGACTGTAGACCCCTTGGGAAGTCTTACAAATTGTAAGTGGTGGCTGTATCAATAACAGGCGACAGATGGTCAGCTAAAAGTTCTCTATGGTGCAGTCAGCGCATGTTTTCGTTCACTAATGATGGTGTGCGTCACGGGGACACCTGGTATTATCACCGAAACGAGATTTGGCGTGAAAATGATACACATGGAGAGGCTGTGACACGAATCAACAGGGAATGGGATGGATGTGACCTCATGAGTTCGGACATCACACTGTTCAAGCCGTAACTTGTTCGCTGTTCTATGCGGCCAAGCCCGCCAGGGGCCCAGCGTACAATGTTGCACGCCGTATGAAGGCGATGGGATTGAACTTTATACGACGTGTGGTAGTCCACAGGTAGCTTAATGTATACAAGTGCGCGGCAGACAGGCTGCGTCATCACTAATTGGCTCCATCAACATGAACCGGTTTCATCACTGCGGAAGTGTGGAAGCAGGTTCACTGGGTGACTACGTGGTCAAGTGATGTGAATCCCTGTGACAGGGAGCCTGACTGTGCTCTGGCTTGCGAAATCTCCATGAGGACACAATGGGGCCACAACGGGGTTTCAATGCGTAGTGTACATGGACCAGTTGGAGACTGATATTCTGGAACAGTAGCCAGGGTTTTTAATCATTACAGGGTGACATCGCTGTCGTGAATCGAGTCCAACTAAGCGCTGGATTTTAAACACAGGAGCGTCATACTATCGACACTCGTCACCCGTCTCTCAATCTGCCAGTTCATACTTTCTCATTGTCTATTTTAGTCTCCATCAGCAGAAAGCGAACCCACGCTGGACAGTCGCGACCCACCCACATAAAGCCCATACGTCCACATATCCAAAGCTTAGCTATCACATCTGACCCTAGCACATATGCGGATTGATTCCTTTTTAACGGAGGGAATAGAGGGCAGTAGAAACAAACATGATCCCACACCTGACCATCGCAGGCACACAACTTCAAGATCTTGTATCGGTGAATGTTTGCTTCCTGTCATTCTGATTGCGTTATCTTCGCCGTCGACATTTCTGTCCACTAATCATTGTTCACGACGACCTGGCCATGCCTTCAGCTTCTGCCTTTTCCACTGGATCAGTCTGTACAGTACCGCTTCATCCCACGGGTATTGCAATCATAACACAGGAGTACTGGTCAACAGCTATAGTTCAATTGCAGTCAACTTGTAGGGTTTTAGTCGGTGGTGGCAAAGCTACAGGCTACGTTGAATGGGATCCACTTGCTAGTTATGCACAGGCATGTTGTAAGCAAAAAGTTATTTGGACGATTGAGGTTGAACGATGATTTGAATCCCGTCCGACCGGATAGTTTTCGCTGAACACCGCAAAGGTTGTCCGTTTTCATGCCGGTCTCTTCCATTTCGGGTGTTTCTGATGCGGTATTTGGCACCGGTATCTCAACCACTTCATCCACATTTCCACAGAATATGTGCTTGCGATTCAGCCCTTCAAAACTAACAGGGCGCTGGGCCTGCGCGCGTTAGACACAGTAAATGACAGTCGATTGGGCTGGAGATGCTCCCACGATATTGGTTGGTTGCATTGGTTTTAGGTAGAGGGAACAGCATTCAGTGTCCATAGAGTTCACGTATGGCTAGTACGCGTCTGGTTTATCATAGGTTCCTTGACGTTTGCAGGTGTCACGTGCGAGAATTCCCACAGGAGGACTGAAAGCAAATCGCCTCATTTGGAAAAAAGGAATGAGGTCTAATATGTCGGTGTTCGCCTGTAATCTAGAGATTTGAAGGCAAGGCGGCGTGAAGATTGGTTGTCTGCGCAGCAGCTTAGTATCTAGTTAAATAGACAGTCAACAAACCGATAAGGCTATTGAGGGAACCCAAGTAATAATCACCTGTGCAATGCGTGTAGCGTGCACCTGCAGTCAGCCGGGCAGAGCATTTCTATTGGTCGCTGGGTGTGTCCCTGTGTCCCGCTACCGATCGGAACATGAGACTGCGGTGTATGCTTATTTGTTTGATTCTAGTCCTCATCTGCTGAAGTGTAGTGCAGAGTTGTGTCACAATACGCTTTTATAGCAGATGATCAGATTTGTAAGTTCATCCAATGATACTACCGGCTGTGCTAAGTCACTCCAGGTAGGCGGACCGTCAGTAACTATCAGCGTCCGTCTGTTTCTTTTACGAAGAATTAGTCAAGTCGATGTCACCCTATGACACAGCGACGATCAAGAAAATGTCACAAGAATCTATAGGTTACGTCCAGTTAGATTTCTTTCCATTAGCACATAATGTTGGCAGGAGGACATCATCTATCACTGGCTGGTCTACCCTACTTCATGCCTGTCCACCACTTTTTGCATAAAATTACGCTAGAAATCTGCAGAACTTATTTAGGTTGCTTTTTCAGCAAACTCCCGTGATATTCGATTCCCATACGACAAGCCGAAACACGGATCCCCAGAAGGAATTCAAGTATCGGGGATACTAAAAACACAAGTAGTTAGAATGCTCGGTAGTGGTAGCCATGAGATCGCTGGGTATTCCCAATGTGTGTCTGCAGTGGCCCAAATGGTACAGCACTCACGTAGCAGGCAAAAGGTCCGGGATTCGGGACCCATACACGACCGACTGCTTGCATTTCGTGTTCTCGAGGTCCGATTCCGAATGACATAAATGTCTAGTCACTTCTGTTTCCTGTAGGCTTTCGGGTATTTCAACATGTACTCATCCCTCCTCATGTTAAAGTGGGCACCCAATTTTCACTGAGCACTTGTCACGAGATTCTATTGCTGCAGCATCTTCAGTACGAGGTCACCCGCCCAAAACATGGTAACCAATTAATTGTGTTCTGTCTGCATAGTGAAACTGATTTTAGGTTTGGAAGTATTCTCACCCTCATCCAACGGCGAAATTGTGTCAGCCTCGAATATGGAGAGCTTTCCCATTCAAGACAGAATTGAATGACGGCTCGCACTTTTTCACAGAAAGTGTAGCAAAGATATGAAATACAACTAATAGCTGGCTTACAAAGAAAGGTCAATAGCTGAGATTTTTTACTCGGAACCTCGCCTCTGATAGACAAGAGTAGATACCAATAGAAAACAAATCCAGCCCACAAAAGCATGGACAGTCTGTTGTCCAACCCTTTCCAAAGTGCGAAGATTAGGCGTTGTGAGACGAACTGAATGCCAGAATTTGATGATATGGCGATGTGCTACACATTTCGAGTGAAAATCTAGCGAGAACAGTCCTGTTTTCCTGCATACCTCAGAGTGGCGAAAACTGATTCTACGAAGGAGAATGAGGGATGTTGTGAAAACTTCAGACAGTGCTGATACTGTCTGCCTTCTAGGATTTAACGCGCGCAATTCTCCCTGTGTTTAGCTGAAGGCATCGGGAAATCTGGCGGCTAGCCGATTCACGCTACCAGATTAACTGACTAAGCGTCGCAGGTGTAAGCAGCTCGGATGTTCCTGGTGAGCTAACATAAAGCTGTAGCACAGCTTTGCTTCAGACGCTGTTTTGAGTCATTATGATGATGGCAAGAGCAAGTGGAAAGGCTCATGGTAGTTATTCTGGTGCCTACGGTATGACAGATCACCATAAATGACCGAAGACGGATCGCTTGTCGATGTTGGAGGTGGTGGGCAGTTCTTTCGAATATACTTCAACATTGGTTAGGCTGCTCCTGTACGCACTCCATGGTAGTTGATGTGAGAAATACATGCTTTTTTCATCCTCACATTTCCGTAATGCTTCTGGTACAATTTTCCATTGATCAACAACATTCGTTTTGGACCTTCTATACTTCTTCAGGATTCCGAAACCATAGTGTAAACAGCAGTAAGTACTCCTTCTCGTTCTGAGTTCGCTTGTTAGGACGAGTAAGCATTTGGCGGTTGGACTAGCTGGTGCCTTTTTTTACCGAAGCCCCGCTTAGTTCTCTTCGCATACAAAACACATCATATTGTTGAGGTAAAATCGAGTTATTGTTCTGATAATGATCGCAAAATGTTGCTGTTTGCCGTCGAACACTTACGCGTTCTATAGTATCATACACGTCTCTCGCAACTGTCGTTGCCGTTAGGAAGTACTGAAGTGGGTCATACCGTTTTTGTTTTGTGATCACCAAGCAGTCAACAAACTCCCGTTGCTCCGACTGACTGGTCACTGATTATTTGCTATCCCGTTAACCTGTCTTCCGATAAACGTCGTCTTTGTTTTAGGCCCTGATGCAAAAAGAACCGTCTTTTAAGTTTACGAGCCAAAATATCTGTCGTGGTAGCATAACTTCAAGTCATGCGTAGAAACTTTTGCAAAAAGAGCTTTAATCCAATTATAAAATGGATCTCAGTTGGTCTTCAGGCCACCAGATGTGCACTAGAATAACTCACGTAAATACAGTCCTGAATAGTCTAGGCAACTTGATGTAACCGCTGAATACTGTACACTTCCTATAGGTATTTAAAGTACAACGGGCCTACAGTTGACGCGAATACAACAGCAAACCCAAAAAAGAGAAGTATGTTGATGCTAGGAAAAAAGTTATCGTGGACCGCCTAAGAGTCTTCAGCAGCCTTGCGAGTAGTGTATTACTCTCATAGCATTGTATTCACTACACGAAAATCCCGCAAACCAAATGATATTTTAGGGCTCAGTCATGGCGACACTCTGAATTTCCTGTGGACATTGAGCCGGAGTAATTGAGTTTCAGTGGTTATGTCTGAAAATTTCAGCCGTGCTCGATACACGGGTCAATCGACCGTGGTAGAGATTGCTTGACCTCGCGCGTTTTCACAGAACCGACAAAGATTACCCCAAGACGAATCTAGATAGAAGCAGTAAAAATCTCAAAGATCCACCCATCTGTCCAGATCGTTCATTCATTGATTCATTCTGAGCCGTCCCGAGTGCCTTTTCAAAATCCCCAACGGACTCAACAGAAATGGTGCATGCGTACTGTATTCGAACTAGCAAGTGGGCAATAGTCAAATAAAAGCGTGAACGCACGAAAAGAAACTGGCATTATTATTTTGTTGTTAGTCAGGTGGCGCTCAACTTTGATGCTTGTTCTGTTTTCCCTGTGCACGAGTAAATGCACGTAGACTGGATTCGTTTTTTGGAGACACCATTCAGCCGTAGCATCATTTTGATGCCTAACTGTTATTCCACCCGAAGGAAGCACGAGGGCTGGGATACTACCAGGTTGCCCAAGCCTAAACAGGGGAAGTCGAAAGACAGAGGTTGGGTTCGAACCATGGACCTTCTGGTCAGTAAATTCGCGCTCTAACTACTGAGCCATCTCGCCCCTGAAAAAGACAAAATTTGGGAGTTTGGAGGTAAATTTTGGACTTTCAGCAGGAACTAATATTTTAAAGTTCGTGTCCAATTTCATCTGACGCACTTATACAGTGTTCATTGTCTTTTCAAACGGAGTTAGCCATCAAAAATATTCGTTGAAACGTCTAATTTTATCAGGTCATTCGCGAGACTTTGGAATTGGTAACCAGTTGTTCAAATATGATAAAGCGGTGATGCCTTAAAATCGCAAAGCGAGGTTAATCGGGAGTTGGTGAACTATGTGCAAAGCCAATTATCTCCGACTGACGGCTTGAATTTTTTTATCGATGGGTAATCGCATCATATGTTGCATTATCAGCCCGTTCAAGACTTCATAGCATTCCAAACGGTATAGCCTGCTATCCGGTTAAATCATCAGTCTTGTGAACCCGTCGCATGTCGAGGTATCGTTTGACAGGTTCACAATACAGTGTAGATCATAAACCATCAGTAAGCGTACGCTGACTCAGCTCTTTGTTATGAGCTTGCGGGCTAGCATTGCTTCCAAAGCACTCTGCTTAAGCTCTAGCCTGTTACCATCTTTTTTTACTCAGCGGTCGAGTACTTCCTATTCTGCAAGTCACTAGCCAATCCAGACACAAATGTTGCCAGATGCATGGGTGGAACAGGTTCCGTTCGAACAGGAGCTGTTTACGCCCATCCAATGGGTTTCGACAAAACGCTAAAACCAATATTACCTAATGGTAAACGATGACGGTGGATATCTGAGAGATAAAAAGTTTGAGAATACTCCAAATATCTTGCTTATTGTCACATTCCACAGTATGTCAAGTACGTGAATAGGGTCACATTATTCGGAGGAAAGGAATGCCACCATATAGAACAATGGGTCAAAACGTAACAAAGTCTTTGTTGAAGGTTATCAAATTTGACAGCCATTCTCAGCACTTTAAGAAATGCAACTGGAAAAATGGGACACCATAAAGACATATTTGACAAGCGATCGTCCGATCCCATTGCATGTATTCAATGCTAGCGGTTGAAGGACTACTGATTGCTAGACAGTACGAGGCTGAATACGGTATTGATTTGAAGGCAAAGGTTTTGCGGTAACATCGTGACTCGTCAGATGGTTTATCCCATCGCGATGAACCTGTAAGCCACGACCAGTTGTTTGGAGTGGGGTTGGAAGAACTGGATTAAAGTATTTCCGGTGGGACGATCAACCGGTTACTGAAAACTACGGTTTATAGTTGTCTAACCTGTTATTTCGTGGCAGTCTAAAAGGCCAGTATAACTGAGCTTCGGAAGTCTAAATGGTGGTTTCTTGGGTATATATATATATATATATACAGCACCACGACTGAATATCAAGAAATAATCAAGACTGAGTGAAAAGTGAAAACAACCACTGTCTGGCCGGCGATTTCTGTATCCGTTGACAGTATTTGTGGTGCAAAATAAATGGGTACTTTGCACTTCAAACCGTAGCTTGGAACAAGCTTGTGACTCATCACTCTAAAAATAATCTCCAACATGGCTTTCCTCAGCCACGCGCAAGCGTACTCGATGACTGAGATCGTGAAAAGGCAGTGATAAGGGAATCTAGTGTCCTCTCTCGGCTACAGACAAATGTTTTCCTCAGTTCACAAGCTGGGGACATTTGATCGGTTGGAATGAGAGTTAAATTAGGTGTGCAAAAGCTTACAACAGAAAAATTGCGGCGCAACAAGAATGTTCAGTTAGATCGACACCATAACTAACGTGCACTTCCAACCGACATGGGCGTTCATTTGTTTAGATTTGGGAAAATACCATCCACCGGATGATGCTTTTTTCATACCTGAATACCTGCTACAAAATCAATAGAATGGGAAATCCCAACCAAAAATGTGTTGAGATTTGGGCTCATTCTCGAGAACCCTTGGGTTTCACATGCATGCACACAAGCCGCCTATTGCTCCCGGTTACGTAGCTCTCGTTTCAATCGTTTTGCCGTTCAAATTAAATAAGTCTGAATTTTTGTGACCATAAAATACTGCATAAAACAACTTTTGGAATTCAAGGACAGTTGACTGAACGCCTTGGTGGCACGTGACTCAGCGGACAAGTTAGTTCCAAAGTCCATTGTGGTTGATTAAGTGGTTGGTCTGTTGTATGGTCACTCAAAGTTTGATGCTTTTGCGGTCCTCTTTACATATACATATGTATGTATATAAACCACTGTTTAATTTATGATGGTAATTGTCACTGATAGACCAAATATCGGTTCTTTCCTGACTATAATCACGGGGAGAAAAATGATCAGTCGTGTGATTTTTCTGTGGAATATTACCATTAGTTTACAAGATACGTTTAGCAATGATCACTAAAAAACACTGGTTCCGTCGAATTATTCATAGCTTTAAATGGTGTCCGAACCTGGCTGTTAGCTGGCTCATTAAGCGTAGACCGGTAGCGCAGCAAAGTCTGACTTTCACGGTTTCAAGCGGTGGTTGCTGCATTGTTTCACTTTAACCCCCAAAATGACTTAGTGAATGTTCAATCTGTTGTTCAGTGTCTCTTGCCCGGAGTGTTGCACCAGTCGAGTTAAGATGTCTTCATAGACGTGGCGCATGTTGGTAGATTTTCCTTCTCAAACCAATAAACATACAAAAAATAGGGTCAGATCTATAAATTCGATAATCGCAAGATATGAATAATGGATTGAACTGGTCATGGAGAAGCTCCATGAGGTCTGTTGCGACGAAGAACGTTCCACTTTTCTGCTAGATCTTACAATAGTTATCATTGTGAAGATAGGGATCCGATGCCATTCCTCTAAACAGAGGGGATTTTTTGTCCAAAATCAGGACAAGTTTGGCCGATTTGTCCCGATTAGGAAACTATTCGTGGCGAGATGACTTATTCACGAGTCACACATTCTTTTGTTACACGGTTGTATGTTCCCTAACGAATTTACTATGCGTGAACCCATCGATTCTATTACATGTCAGCACAGTGGACTAGTAAGGACTCAGAAACCCAAAAAGGGCGAAACCGGTCGTGGGCTGTCGAAGAATTTTCAGCTACCTTATCAGTAGTGTATTACGACTCGGAAACTTGTTCACCTAATTTCACCCTATCATGCGTTGGCTAAACGAATGATAGGTATTTTTAATTTTCGTCGTTGTGGTAGTTGTTCATTGCTGTTTGAAAGTTCTTTGTGAAATTTTTTTCTACGTAGAACACTAAAAAACTATATATTCTTCTAACGTGCAGTCGCGGCTACTACTGCCCTTTTCATCATTCCTGAAGGCACCATTTGATGGAGTATTAAGACTGTCTCCTACTATTTCCTGGGTATCCGATATGAGCTAATTGATAGTGCTGATGTGAAGAGCGTTTGGGTTAAAACAGTTCCCAATATTTTATGGCCAAACTTGAGAAATCGGATGAGACTGACTTATGACGAGTGATTTCATTGGAGTTATTTAGGTTGTTGTTCACACAAGAGTGGGGCAAAAACTGAACATCTGATTTCCAATTATAACACTGCACTAAGGTATTTTCCACTTGTGCGTATGAACAACGTATCAGAGTACCGCTTCTCGGTATTTAAATATGACTATACCATGGATCGTTCTGTGTATAGGCAACCGAATTGGACCAGACGATACCTGATACGCATTAGTTCCAGACAAGCATAACATAAACGTGCTTTTGTCCATACAGGTAGACTGATCTTCGCGGGTAACAGCATGTTTCTCCAAAAACATGTACTGCGATCAAAGGAATGCCCTTACTGCCTTATCAAGAAGTACGTCAGTTCTAGTGATTAGCAGTGTGTGCAAACCGCGGTACCAAACTGCAACCTTCACACTGAAGTTCCTCGCAATAGTGATCATTCTTTCAGACTATTTAGACGAACACTACAGGTGTCCCTTTAGTACAGCAAAGCTGTACGAGAAGGTCACTGCCGCCAGTTAAATACCAACGTCATTTTCGTATGTTCAAGTACAGATTCGCCTGCGATCGCGTGGTGAATCGGCGGATTTGATGAAAGGATTGAAACTTAACCAATACAGCATATGTCCAAAACCTTCCGTACGGTGTCAGCTGACTGTAACTCAACTCTGAGCGAATCCAGAGAGAAGTTATTGCTAGCAATGTACCTACTTTACAAAGACAGAGGGCTCAACTTTACTAGAGGTTTCGGGTTATGACACGAAACAATCAGCTACAGAGAATAAGGCCACTGCCTGAATGCAGTAACTTGGAGTTCCAGTGTTAACCCTTTCTATATATGGACCACTACTGCCCAGTTCACGTGTCACTTAAGTTGTTCTAATTGCTTGTCACTAAGAAATACTCCAGAAGAAGACAGCGTTACGCAAAGCCGCAGACTAATTTATGATCTCAGTACTCATCCTACTATATCCGCACACTTCTCTTCTCTTAGTTATAAATGAACTGAAGTCGCGCTTTAGCACCACCAATGGCAGGTGTGTTCAACTCTTGCGATGGCCCTATGTAGGCGAAACCAAGAAATACACTTGTAATGCGAAGAATTCACTTTAGGATTCTACAAGTTCAGAATACCCTAAGAATCTCCTTAGAGTAGCAAAACCAGCATTGTAGCCTTTTGCTGAAACATTATAAGCAGAACCACCGCCGACCCCCTGTTTTCGTGTACTGTGAACAAGGGCATAAACTCACCGCAACAACTGTTCCGGCCGTGTATTCCGCTATTAACATCAGCTCCACTCCATACCAAAAAACGACTGCAGCTGAGGTGAACAAGGTCAGACCGATCAAGCCCATCACTGAAAGCACAGAGAAGGAAAGTTTTTCCTTTAGATAATGTGAGTTCGGATGACTATTTAGTAGACATGGAACTGCTCTACAGAGTACCGAAAAACCGAGCAACAAAAAACCAGAAGCAGTTGGATTCTGTGGGCATTTTGGAAGTCTACATCGGATCAGCAATGGTATATACATATAACGCTCCCTTTCTGTCTACTTTTGAAGTTACTTACTTTGAACCGAAGGTTTTACTTGAAACGTAACAGCTGCGGTTTTTGGAGAGAATTCTCCAGCAGTTCTAACTGTACTATCACTGCAAAATATTGTTCAACCATTCGCACGAAAATGTCACGTCCTCCCCATCGAACAGGTGTCAATGGGATAAAGGTTTTACCTTCAGGTTTTACTCTTCAGCGACTGACTACGTGAATTCCTTCCGCAATTACCGCTGATTAGACCGTTTGAAGATGGTTGCTCCGAAGCGATGGACACAGTTGCAGTTCGGTGTGTAAGGGTCTAATAAAATCGACTGGTATGTTTGACCTTTGACTTTAAACGAAAAAAAATACGGTCAGTTGCGTTGATACAGACTGGTCCTGGCTGGTTACAGACAGGCACTTCAGAACTCGCTGCGTAGGAATTTGTAGGGAAATCTGACTGGACTGTTGAAGTGATCACGCTACAAGGTATCCACTTAAGAAACAAATGCTGCAAAGATGATATTTAACCGTAGGTTAACGAAATTAATCAGTAATTTAATCTCCGAGATACAAGCTGTGATTGACGCCTTCTTTTATCCACGGGGGCTTTTTTACTCTGTTTATTGCTAGAAAAGCTAAGTTGGGAGAGGGATCATTTATATGGTGGACAGCTGGCAAGTTCAGGATTGTGTATCAGGGGTTCAGTCAGCATAAATCACTAACTAATGTGTGTGACTATTACATTCCTGTAACAAAACAGCCGGCATTGAATTATTTGACATCACTGTATCTACTTGAATTCGCGTGAGACAATGTGGCTAGTGTCTTTGAATTTCCTACGCCGACTCATCATTCTTCCCATTGGAGGGAGCTGCATTGGTTTACTTTGTTAAGCTTCTGAGACACACAGGACTCTGGAAAGCCGAAATCCACAGCCACATTAGTCAGACACAACTGTTAGTAGAAACTAGAAATATGTACAAGTCGAGAATTTTGAAGCCCCTTTATCCGTTAGTTTAAATGGTGCTGGAGAGGTTTCCAAAAGCAGAAATTTGTTAAGCACTGGAACATCAAAAGAGTGGCAGAAACGAGGGGATGAGTTAAAGCTGTCTTAGTCTGGTTTAAAGATGAACCTATGCAACTGCTTGCTTCGAAAACGTTGACATATGCTGTGAAGGGTGAATCAATACAGCAGTTGGTCCGCTGACTACAACGCCAATTACCAATGGATAATCAATGGTCAAGTAACATTAGACCAAGAGATATAGACCTGATCACGCACCACTCTTGCCGCCGTCCGGCTCGGGTCGAGTGCGTGATCTGATACGACCACGTGTTTAGCGTCCGCTTAGTAAAGCTTTCTTACGGACGGTTTTGACAACACACACCCATGCTTCATCTGGTTCAGATAAAGGAGCACGGTTTACGCTAACCGGCTTTTCTTGACGCACGAAGTACTTCTTGGTTTTGTACTGGCAACGAGTGCTCACAAGCCTCTCTCGTTAGCACACAGCGCAACGTACGCACTCGTGAATGTACCAGGCTGTCAAAACTAGTCTGAATCATTCTGTTTATAATTCGCATCCCTCCAATGGGTCTGTTCGACCACGAACATCTATCGGTTTTCAGAGATTCATGGTTATTTCTCCTATCCTAACTGACCTTTGATTTGCCTCTCCTGCTCACGTTTGCCTGGACATCGTGATATATAAGTTGAAATTTGTCACAGTTCCAGACCAATGACGTATAGCGCGCCCTAGTCACTATACACAGAGTCAATTCTGGCGATAATAGGGACTCATAACTTGAACTGCAATCAAGAATATTGGAAATGCAAAAAACAGGAGAAAGCATGCAATCAGATTCAAGCCATGAGGTTGGAAGGCTGTCAACTAGCGTAAAAATTACATTTTGAGGTTTTGAAAAAAATTTTCTTCTAGCCTTTTAATATTTACGATCTACGAACTAATACAGCTCGTCAATGGAAACGAGATACATTTCATTCAAGTTGAATTCCTTTCCTTGCTATCACTAGATAGGTCTGAAGAAAGAATGAGGCCAAGTCTGTCTCACACAAAGCGACTGGCAAATGAACATCATTCCTGTCATTCAAGTGACATTGTGGGCCCGTTCATTCTTCATTTGGTGTGCTGGCAAGGAAGCCTGGTAGAATATGCTTGCACAGTCTGAATTGCGACCAGACTTAGTAAGCCTGGTTTTAGGATGTGCTGACTGGTGCAGGTTAGCGGTGGTGCTCCAGTGTTACAGCATTTGCAGTGCTTTGAACGGGCACTGCCGATCCACCACATTCACAGACATCTCTATCACGTAACTGGTATGTAGCGTTGACGTGTACACTAAGCACACTAAACACGGATCTTTCCGTGTACGTCTACGTGCTCAATGTTGTCACGCGACGAGTGACTGGTTGAACTGGAACAAAATTAAAAAGTAAATTAGTTAAAATAACCACAATACGTGGTAAACGGAAGTTCGGTTTTAGAAGCACCAGTGAAGAATGAAGTTTGGTTCGAAAAGTGGATGACGGAGCTTCTGGATTTCTCATCTCTTGAGGAACGGACGGTTTAACGTTGAGAACAAAACTACAGCGACAATAAACAGAAGCATTCACACTTTGGTTCCAAAGACAAACAGTTGATGAGCTGGCGAATGCATGCGCTAACTTCTGCTCCCAAAACGATCCGTTGCCATAAGCAGGGTGAACGATGAACATAACAATTTGGTGTTTTCGGGATCGCTCAGTAGTTACTTACTTGAAGGTCTCCAGCTGGCGTTCCCTGCAAATAAATCTGATTAGCATAAACATTTCTTTATTTACTGCAGCTGATACTGTGTTTGTTCTAGTCTGCCACCTGTAATCAAATAGCAAGTAATCACTGAAAGCATATGTTTCCGCCCAGTGTCATACAATGTTCCCCAGGGAAGCCAGAAATGATTAATAAATAATCCTATCGTAATTATTCACTGTTTGGAGAACTACCAACATAAACAAAGTTCGTTTTCATAAAGCCCCGAGTTCAGGAATACCGTGCATTTCTATGCTCCGTGAACAGGAACAATCTACGAGGACTATCACTTTCCCGTTAAGCTAGATAGGTGGAGATCACTGATGCCCAGTGACGGGTTTATTTTTGGATGACCCTAAAAGCAATCCAGAACTACGGGCAAACACACACAGAACGTCATGATTTAGCATTTATACAGGTCACGCAGTACCTTTGTTTCATTTGCTGCAGTGCAAACATTGACTAACTGCGGTGTATGCACATGTCTGTAACTAAGGGAATTTCAAGTACGAGCAGCCCGGTGATTAACATAGCGGACTTTTGTTTCGATTGCCATGGTTCGAAGGCGACTGAAGGCGCCGTCAAAGTAGCCGCCATCCCCTCCAAAAAATTGTGCGCACAGATCGTTTCAACTATAAACTCAAATGCTTACTCTGCAGAATCCCACCTTACAACACTTCATATTTCATCACACAACTAGTTTTAGTAGTTGCATTCACCTGTCAGAAGTGTTTTAACTTCTTTTTGCTGAGGACGGCGCCGTATTAATGTGCAATAAGCAATAAAAAAAAGCCACAATGAGTCTTAACGTAACAAACTACTAACAAAGTTGAAGACTCTTAGACAACTCACGACCGGTTTTGCTCTTCTTGGAGCTCACCAGATAGGCACAGTCTCCAAGTTTCCGTCAACCTTACATTCTACTTGAATCCGAATTGGATGGAATTCGCCAGATACTTCCATTTTCACAGTGATCTTCGTTGATGGACCACCACACATATCCACAATACCGGTACATTTGGTCGCGCGTTTTCCGTGCCAATTTTCCAACCTCACTTTATTTGAGGACAGGATGAATCGATTTGAACAATGCTTAACATAGTTTCTCCGAATTTCCAAGATCAACGACGGGATCTATACAAATCGCGACTCATTGCAACTTCCGGCGACGAGTTGTGTAAACCACTTGGGTGGACTATGGTTCGTGTGGACTCTAACTATATGGACTTCTTTTTGTATGTATGGAACATGAATTTTCACCAATGAAAACCAGGTTTCAGTTGTATGCAAGGGCTCAAGGAAATAGTATCGGAAAAGAAGATTCTAGTTTCTAGTTTGATCGAGTCAAATATGGCGCAAGCGTAGTCCAGATACGTTGTAGAATGCTACTGAAACCTTGATCTACACTGATCTTGCTCGTGGATTGAATGTTGGGTCATTAAACTCCCTTCTAGTTGATAAGCACTACTGTGGAGGGCACAAACGGCCTCCTAAATAGAAATGTGGTTTGCCCGTAGGTTTGGTCCGAGACTAAACGAGAATCAGATACGGTCCAGAGAATTTTACTTCCTAACCAACTTCCCAACTTTGAACTCGTTATGACCAACAAATATAATTATATTGGTATTCTGCAAAGAACACTGACGCATACACGGTTGCCAAAGATTTCCTATCAGTTTGAGAAGATGCAAAAAATGGTTTTTCACTAGTTTTGGGAGACGGATTTTCATTAGGCCATCCTGCGCTGGGCGCTTGGTTGTATATTGATATCTTGCTTCCACCTACACGGTATTGCGGACAATGGGAAGTAGCTTTTATCTACAGTAATCTGGCTGAACTGTTCCGTATTGTGAACCTGGTCTTCCTCGTAAGGATGATTAATCAGAAAACTACCCCACTTGTCATAGCATGCTTTGTGGAAATGCGTTCAAATCTAAACTGACGATCACTTGTGATACCTTGAAATCAGCCTAGTTTGGTGAGTTTCGTTTCACACAGTAGGCGAATTCAGGTCAAAGACACACTGGAAACTTTTCAGTTCTCATAGGCTAGTTGTTTGGCTTCTGTCGCAATGTTGCCCCAGGGAGACAATGCGCTTCTCGCTAGAGTGCTGAACTAATTCTCCAGGAAGAAAGATTCGCAATACTCGAATCTGAACCATAAACATAGTTCACTTTAGAGCGTTTCTTAGGAGGTTTCATATACATGTATTCACAATGGAAAGAAATATTCGCAACTGTTTTGTATGCTAGCTGCTGAAGAGAGAATACCGGAGTTGTGATTGGACTGTGTAGTACTATCTTCCGACAGCGAGACACAGTTGTCCGACACAAACAAATTCCTAACAGTTTCGATTATGCAACCGGCATGTAGCTTTCACGCGTACACTAAACTATATCAACGATCTTTGAATGTTTTATGGCGTCTGCGCTGTAACCGCTGTTATGTAACCGAAGAAAGTATTAGAAATTCGAATGAGTGAATAAAACACGAAATAGCTATATTACTTCGTAAGATAATTAGAATGGTGGTTGGCGGACAGTAGGGTTTCCAATGACACTCAACATAATCAGAATTGAACATCTAAAGATTGGCCACTCATGGAAAAGACCAAAATATCTTTGGATGCGGAAATTCTGCATAGGCCACACTTTTTATTGAAAACGTCGAAGTTTCGCTTTCCATTACGTTTATCAGAACATTGTTCTGATTTCACGGGCAGAGATACCAGTGTCTCCGAGCTCTGTGGAACAGTACAGACTGCCGTCTGACTGTAGCCGTGTGAGATGTTCGAAAACGGTCAGCTGACTTTGGTAGATCTGAGTAGAACCACTCAACCTGTGAATGTTGTTGGCTAGTATGAACGTAGAATGCAAAACGCTGTTGATCCCAAAAGACTCTTCCACTTTCTCCACATTCAGCAAACTTCACCATTTCCAGAAACATTGTCTGATGCATGCTATCAATGAACTTAGGACACACCGCGTATCATTCGAAAAACCTTCTCAAGACAACATTTTGCGTGCCGTGAGGGTAAAATCTTCATTTGGACTTGGGTACCAGCTTTGCGAAGCGAGTGGTGCGGAGCGGTCAGAATACGAAATCCATGTGTTGGGCATTTCGTCCGACTTCTGTACTGATTCGGCAGAAATATGATGGGAAAGGATTGGATCTTCTTAAATCTTGGGAAGAAGTAGGTGATTTTTAGTGATTTCCATCCATATCGTTAGATGTTACTTTCCGCAAAGGGGGAGGGAATTCTGGTAGGGAACCGTTACATAAGTTTCGCTGTGAGTTAGGGTGTCCTTAGAGTAAAATTTGTTTGACTGTGCTGAAAGGAATCACGACAGCGGGTCATCTACTTGTCGACTACCTCTTCTATATTTCTGGAAGAACAGATCAGAAGGATGATATCTCGATATATAGTTGCTGTAGTGACACATTCGACTCCAGACTGCCTCGTAAATAGTAATAACATGGTGGCAAGGCATCCATGCAAACAAAACAGGATCCTTATAGCATTAGATGTTCTGAGCAGTTATTTCGGATTGCTGAGGAGTTCCGAAGTGAAAATCGACCTGGACACCAGTTCGCAATATGTTGGAATATTGCTTGAGTTGATTAAGATTGAAGATTAAGGCCTCACTGCTGTGTTTCCAGAGCTTGGTCAAACAAGAGACTCGATTTACTTAGGGAAATATCAGTTTATTGGCATGTGGATTGAAAACAGCAATTTGCGACGTTGTTCGCGCATCTGTGAGAGGCTGTGCAGCACTCAGAGCCGAGTGATTTTTGTTAGTTCAAAGTCACCGACTGTTGTAAGCTGTAGTGCTGACGAAAACTAATGAACATTAGCAGTTGGTTAACCGAATCCAGAGTCCCTCCGTAGTGAACAGCTGTGATACTTAGCCGAAGAGCAGTTCCCCCAATTCGCATTGATACTGACTGATAGCGTCGTCAGCTCGTAGTGCATTGGTCTTATGTCAGTTCTTGTGTCGCCGGATAACCTCGTAATAATTTGAAACCTGTTTGCATTATGCTTTATTGGTGCGGGCGAAGTAATATTTTCTCTCTATGCGGATAAGCTGAGATTGGACGTAAATTAAGTGACCAAATGCGTCAGTTGACGTATATGAAGAACTAGGATGTCCGAAGTTGAGCAAAGGCGGATAACGCTGAAAAACCTGGTGGCCATGTTAACGAGTGCGGCGCTGAAGTGGACCCCTCTCCGGAAACGAAACATTATATGCAGAGGAGCTTTTCTGCTTCCACAAGAGCCTAGCTTAAAAGTATTCCGCAGCGCCTTGATGGGGGGAAAACGTTGTTGTGGTCATCCAGGACAGCATTCTTTCATCGTAAGTACCTTACTTCGGAGGGCTGTTTAAAAAACACATCCCAACGATTTTACTGATACGTCCGACGAATGCCTTCAGAAAATATAGTGCACGCAATGCTATCACGGCCATTCATCAGTTTCACATATCCTCACTCCTTAAGATTCTCAAACTTAAGTCCAGAAGGTTGACAAATAAATATGACGTTTTGCGGTCGTTTGCAAAAGCCCGAAACATGATGGGGTTCTAAGCGATGTCGTCCAATGATTTTGGCTCATTAACAAGTCCGTTCCTTCCAAGCTGCCTAACGAATCATGAATGACGTACGTTGCAGAGGAATGTTCTCGATCGACACGTCATCTAACCAAGTTAATTAATGGTTTGCGTTTAGTTACTGTCTGAGATTCCAATGAGATGGGAATGTGTTTCGGACAGATGGTGACAGAGTGAGCAGATATAAAATAGTTATTTCCAATCGGGAGAATATTATCTGCGAAACTGAAGAGAAGAACAGTGAGAGTGAGGTAAGGGATGCGTGGAAGTTAAAGGCTTCCGCCAATGTTGGAATAAGAACCCGTTGAAGAGAAGGCTTCTTTCTGACCCTTCAAAATAATACATGAGGGTAAAAAATATCCCATATTTAAACGAAATCCAAATGTGAGTTGATCGGAGCTATTAAGAGAATCAAATCCGGTGACGTTTTCTGAAGCGGAAGCACTAATGAAAAAGGACACAGTCAGCGACTGAGAGTAGGGTCCGGATGTACGGGTGCATTGGTGGCAGGACCTTAGACACCTACAAAGGGTTTTAGTCGCCGAGGTCGTACAACACCCAGTGACTGTGTCGGTGGGAATTTTGACAAGGAAAAAATCTCAGTGTCTAAAAATTAGGTGAGAGGGAACGGCAGATTCATAAAAAAGGAGACTGAATAACTATCAACTTCAACCGTATGAATGAAAACCAAAGACGGTTGAACAAAGCCAGGAACTTAGGTTGTGCGCAGACGCACAATTGAACTGCACTTGAAATAAGTGTGACCACAGTAAAAAAGAAGTGGTAGTAAGGCAGGTTTTGCCCCGTTTGGGGAGCTATATCTGAGAAAAATTTTACAATTCTTCGTCTCTAGTGCCAGATATAACTGTGCAAACTAGGATTCTGGAATACTCACCTCCTCCAACCGCCATCGATTTTTTAACTCCTTGCTTTTGAGCGGTCGTTAACTCTGAGGAATAGCGGTTGTATTCTTTTTCTTCGCCCCCAAATGCGACCACGGTACGGATGGCTGATAACACCTCGTTAGCGATTCCCCCGGCCCGACTGTAAGCTGCCACTTCTTTCAGTGTTAGTATTTTCATTAGAAACCCAAACAGAGCGAACGCGATCGCAACCAGCGGAAGCATTGCAAATGCGACCAAAGAAAGCTTCCAACCGACAGCAAATGCAATAATGAGTCCGGTTAAAAATCCACTGATATTTTGAACAAAATCGCCAAATTTCGTCCCGATGCCGTTTTGAATGATGTCAACATTTTCTGACAGCTTGTGAACTAGGCCACCGGAAGTTTGTTTTTCGAACCAAGGAACGTCTTGACGTAAAATCGCCTACAAATGAATGGGAAGGTAGCGGAAAGAGTTACTTTTGGGACAAAATGAGCGGGGTCGAACTTACATATCCCTCATAGGCAACAGCTTATGAGAACTTCATTTTGAAGGTAACTCTAAGTTGGCTGGATAACTGACTGAGTAGCACACGATCTGGAATCCTGTCCAGTTTGGTGCAAACGGGAAAAATATAATCAATACTGTTTTATGATCACAACAACCAAACAAAGCAAACAGAACCTGTTTTTTGTGACGGGTCCTCTTAGCCAGTTCACCATAAGTCTAAAATGATACTAATAAAAAATCACCTGAAGCGTCTATCTTCGGAATGAAAGATGTGTGTTTTTAAAGCGAATTCGAAATGTTGACATGCTGGGTCCTTAAGTGATTTACAATTTCCATTATGTATTCTTTTGAAATTTAGAAAATGTTTCAACTTGAAAGGACTAGTTAACCGGTTCGGTATTCTTCCGGAACTCACTTGGTATTAGCCTCTGATTCGCTTCATAAATGAAGGATGATCTTTCGAACACACTGGCGTGGATATCTGGAAATCCGGACCAGGGAGAAGCTATGATGGCGACTGCTTTCATTTCGGTTTCTCATACGTCGAAATCTTTAAGTTTTAACTGTTCTCATCATAATCCATTCTCAATTTAAACTCTACAAGCGACAAATACGACTCGTTCAGGTGCTCCGTTGTCCGTTTTATTGTTTGTTAATAAGTGGGGAGCTCCAATTCCGGTAGGTAAAATTGAGGCTTACCAAGGTTATCCGCCGGGTGAATTTGGGTATCCATCAACGCAGTCAAGGCAAAGATAGTACTTATCATGATGCCGTATAGCACTTTAGAATTGGACATACTCTTCGAAACCCAGTACTGTAGACTGATGTAAATAGACTGACTCACGCTGCAGCCATATTCAGTAGAAAATACAATACGATTCTGTTGGATAGTGAGCCTGATATATGGCAGCTTCTAAGATGCTTCTTCCTCCGTCCTACGTCCACATTCAGCGTAAAACTTGCTAGAGTGCACCGTTAGAACATTCACACCCTTACTAATGTATTCACGTTACCGGACCTTGGAGAAAGGCTGTCGAGTTTCTGTTTGGTGGCTGTTTCGTACAGAGCTTGGGAATAATCTTCGAGAGCGGATGACGAAACAATGAAAAAAGAGGATATAACGAGAGTTGCAATCTTTTTTGCGGAAGCTTGCGTGTACCGATAAGTAAAGGCGATCTTATAACGATAACGGTGATATAATGTGTGTGTGAAAACTGCTGGGAGGAACGCGGGTGGGTGGATCAGCGAGTGACTTGGTAGGTGTCAACCCCAGGAGAAGATCGATTTTGGTTAGAAGTGCTAAAGCTTCTCCATAAAGTGTGGAGAACCGAGACCAAGCTACTGGCAGGCCCTATGAGTTCGACTTCAAAACAAACCCTTTTCTTGCGTGATTCAGGCTTCCCTGTCAACAGCTAGTTAAGCAATACGTATAGTTCGCGAAGAAGAGATTGCTATACGTGCGGAGTGGCCAACATACTGTACTGTGAGTAGTGCAGTTCGGTTTTCGGATTTGGGATTCACTAGCTCCATGTATGAGTAAGATCGTCATATGGGCTACTCAGGATTATACTAGCTACCGCCTAATTGCTGAATAATTTCCATCTTGTTGGTGTGCTATACTGGCATTACTCAGGTTTCGATCATTAAAAGAACGATGTTCGGGATTCCAATAGATTCAGAACTACGCACACTAGGCGCTCCGCGATCAAAACAGCCCGTCGATGGGAGACTTTCGCCTGTCGACAAGCCTCCGCACGACAACAACTGCGTTTTCCCCATGAGTGCTTGCGAAGCCACATTCTTCCACGTAGCGCAACCTACCGACCACCGATTAATCACCCACGTGCCTGGGCCCTTGTGAGAAGCAACGGTAGACGGATGGTTAGACTCATGATAACGGATGCGCATAACCGTATT
Source organism: Clonorchis sinensis (assembly GCA_003604175.2). Taxonomy (NCBI): domain Eukaryota; kingdom Metazoa; phylum Platyhelminthes; class Trematoda; order Opisthorchiida; family Opisthorchiidae; genus Clonorchis; species Clonorchis sinensis. Next base: position 93,267,816 of record CM030369.1, on the reverse strand, counting down.
AGGAAGTATGTACGGACCGCCATGGAAGAAAGAGACACTTGTTTGAGAACGATAGGACCGGCTCTACTACAAGAACTCAGTATAGCTATCGAAATAAGAGTCAGCTCCGCCGCGGAAAAGAAGAGAATTATTCTAGAAACCAAGTTTTCAAGACTGGTCAGAAATAACAAAAATGATATCATCACCACCAACAACGATGCATGGATCAAGAACTTCTCTAGTAAACAACTGACTACCCAAGAACAGGATCTTCTTGTTAAAGGACTAAACGTTAATTTCAAAGATGCCACCAATCTGGAGTTTTTGGCTAGCTTGGAGGCAGCAGTGAAATCCGCCGAACTGGACTGGAATGCTCAACAACATCTCCGTCAAACTGTTGTACCGGCCATCACACGAAACAGAACTGTCAACCTTCTCTCAAACAAGGAAAGGGGAGCATCAAAGAATTCGAAGAAAGATGGAACCATCATCATTCTACCTGCGGACAAAGGACGTATGACCGTTATTATGGACAAATCGGACTACGTAGACAAAGCAAAAGCGCTGCTCAACGACACTACCACGTATCGCCGTCTGGAGGATGACCAAACCAAAAAACTTGCGAACAAAATCAATAAAAGCCTGAAGCGACTGAAGGACCTCCAGAAGATCACAACCGAAGAATATTGGCGAATGAGAGCCAAAGAATCTAATACCCCACGCTTCTACGGACTTCCGAAAGTACATAAGGAGACCACACCACTACGGCCAATCGTGTCACTTCCAGGCACACCAACCTACAACCTTGCAAAGGAACTATGAAGGAGGGTCAAGTATCTCATCAAAGGATCGCCACACTCAATCAAAAACGCACAACAGTTCTCAGATAAACTAAAGAACGTGAAAACAGAAGAGGACGAAATAATGGTTTCATTTGGTGTCAGGTCACTGTTCACATCAGTGGACCTTCATTCCGCAAAGACAACAGTCGCTGAACTACTGGACAGTCGTCGACCTCCCAGCGGATCTCTAAGAAAAGAAGACATCTGTGAACTGCTCAACCTCTGTTTGACCACGTACTTCGAATTCAACGAATAACTGAAAGGAGCACCAATGTATTCCAAAATTTCAGGGTTCATCACCGAAATTGCAAAGCAAAAACTGTAGAGGATCATGTAACTAGCTATCAAACCAAAACTGTGGATACGTTATGTAGACGATACCTTTGTCATCATCAAAAAGAGCGAACTACAACGAGCAATCCAACTGATAAACAGTGTCTCCGATGACATCAAATTCACGATGGAAGAGGAAAACAACAACAAGCTGGCGGTTTTAGATGTCCTCGTCACAAGGTTGCCAAATGGACAGATGCAAACGGACGTCTACAGAAAGGCTACGGACACGGATCAAATTCTGAACTACCACAGCAACCATCCAAACTGTCACAAAAAGAGCTGCATTAGAGCACTATGCAAACCAATTAAAACACACTGCAACACAGTAGAATCCAGAGCAAAAGAAGAAAAACGCCTATACAAAATCTTTGAAAGGAACGGTTACCTAAGGAATTTCGTCTATGGATCTCTGAGAAAATGCAATTCAACCAACTCGACGACTGGAAGCACAAGCAAAACAATCACACTACCATACATCAAAAAAATTTCGGAGATGACCGCAAGAATACTACGACAGCATGCCATAAAAGTTGCCCACAGACCGAATGACACGCTGCGAAGAGCACTATCAAAACCAAAGGGGATACGCAATGCGATGGAGAGGACAAATGTAATCTACAAAATTCAATGCAACGATTATGAAAAATATTACGTGGGACAAACAGGGAAGAAACTGTCAACCACAGTCAACGAACACAAGCTCGCTACTAGAAGACACGATCAACTCTCGCTCATCTCTGCACACGAAGATGGAGAAGGACACAAATTCGATTGGAATGGCGTCCGCATACTGGGACAGGCAAGAACAAAGAAAGAACGCGAGTTCATGGAGGCATGGTACTCTACTGATGGAGCACTAAACAGACGCATCGAGATCGATCCTGTCTACCAAACTCTGGGGACAAAGGAAATCCAGGACCACAAAACTCGGATCCGGACAAGGATTCAAGGAAGAAATCAATAGGAGTATGAACTACTAAAAATAGGAGGTACACCACTAACCAATCAAACAAACGAGAAGCCGACCACGACACAACACTGATCACGAACGGACCAACCGGAAGAGACAACAATGGACGGCAATTGCAACAGTAGCTTGGCCCTAGAAAGCAAGAAATACAGACTACAAAGCAACACAAATTGTGATCGGACCAACCAGAATCAAGGTACGATTATTGTCAATGGCCAATCTGGTTACAGTGCAAAAGCTGCTCTTTACAAACTATATAAACGTAAGCACAAAGAAAGGGACTAACCATCCAACAGCGCACTGAAGATGTCTCCTCGAATGGTGACGAAACGTTTGTAAATCAATTGCTAAGCTCGGCGAACAGATCAACAGCCACCTGGTCAAATACCAACACTACGAACAAGCTCTATAGCCCTGGAAGCGGGACTCTGTCGTGAATCTGAAACGCCAACTCTAGTGAACATTGGTGATGTTATTCACATGAGACAAAACTACCTACGGTAATTTTCACCACAAAGGCAAAAATGAATGTCCATATATTTGTGACGGAATACCAATCATAGGGTTGCTGAAAACTGGCAACTCTTCAGCAACTTTATGAGTAGTGTTCAGTCAAGAAAATACACTGCCATTTTTCGAATATCGTACTGAAGCGACCTTTGTGTAACACCTTCAGCTGAAGAATATCCTAAACGAGAGATCCTTCTACGATTCAGCTGAGCCTCCCATTAAAATCAAATTAGTGTGCAGGTGAGTGCATTTTCGAATTTTTTCGTATATTTATATCGCGTTAACTGGGAGACTACAGTGGCATTTCGGTACATTTGTCCTAGATTTCGTTGGAACTTGCTAAAATTATGAGTTAGATTTTCTAATTTAATGAGTTGGTGCAACTCTTATCCACTGCAGTAAAGGAAGCAAATCTCTGATGGATAGCCAGGTCAGATACTACCTAATACTAACGACCTTACTCTCTAAAATCGACGGAACGCAGCCACGCTTTTTACATGTTGCAATCACACAAATATCACTCACACACTTTTGCCGGTGGTTGTTTAAACAGAAACAATAGAACTAGACCAGAAGGCGGTGTCAAAATAAGGTCAACATAGCTGCACGTGAAAATTTTTTTGTAAGAGACCCCTGGCTGGCAAAAAGTTGCAGGTTCCCGTAGGAATGCATGATGGCTTCTCAAAAAGCGACACACTGCAATGATCTAAAGACCTCTTTAGCTAAGCGCCCTCAAATCGGAACGGTGTCGTTTTGACAAAACTTGGATATCAATCTAGAGGCTTGAGTAAGGGTCCAACCACATATACACACGCACAGAAGATGAACAACAAGAATATTCAGTTAGAACAGCTGGACTACATCAATTCCAAAATGGCCAGTTAACAGGTTCTCTTTCAGGACAAAGTATTTTGCCCGGAATGAAGTTAGTTGTAGCCATCGGAAGTCGTACAAACTAGAATGTACGCTTGTCACTCAGCTGGCCGTGAAATATAAAGTAAACTCCAAAATTAACCGATGCTATAAAGTTGCACACACCTTTTCTTAGACGAATCACAACAATCAAGTTGGAAAGCGGTCCTTTCTGGGTTCTTATATATGGAGTCGCAGCTGACGGGTAGTGTCTTCTGTGAGTTATTCATGCAGTAACCTCTACTTAGAGGTCTCTTTTGGAGCATTGCAACATTCAGCACACTGGGATGCCATAGCAATACCAATAACAGATTTTAATGTCTCTAAATGCACGCTTGTATCATTCAGTATAGTCTACAATCTGATAGACGACCTTGAATGACTATCTGGTTGATATCTATTAACTTCGTTTCGGAAACCATCAACTGCTTCAAAATCATACTCCTCAGTAGGCTCCGTTGTGTTCTGCGCTTCTGCTTGTCCGAGTTCTGGTTGTCTTGCTTCCGTAGTGTCATGCACTGTTTACCATATACTTTACCACCACTGATAGTTACTACATCGCATCAGGTCAAAGTATGGTCACCCTACAGCTATTTCTGACGGCATCCGTCATGAACCTCTAGCTCAGTCTGTTCATTTCTAAGCACAACGTACTGCACAAGCATGAGCATTCACTTGCGTTCCTTTGTCCTCCAAAGAAAGCACTCTCAAAATGTGTCCTAAATGAATACGGTGAAGTGCGTTTAATATGAATTAGTTTAGCTGGAAATACCACAATGTGAATCTGGCAATTGATCAGGTGGCTGTTGATCTGTTCGCCGAGCTTGGCTATTGGTTTGCAAACCAATAGCCAAGCTCGGCGAACAGATCAACAGCCACCTGATCAATCACCAATTAATGCACCCGAGCTACCGATATTCCAAAACATTATTGGCAACGTAAATCTGATTAGGACAGAGTGTTAAGAGGTGACAGGCGAGGGTGTGGAAGGAGAGAGCACCATCAAAGTCTAGAATTCTGTTGGTGAACTTGATTCAGACATACATTCATTAAAGTCTCTGATCCTGTTTGTTTCGACTCCACCCAGCAGTTCTGCACGAACGAAGGACAGGCTAACGGTAGGTCCAAGACAGTTTTTCTTCCCAGTTGTATCCTTACATTCATGGGCTAAGCTAGCACGATGCCGAAACGTGATTTGTTTGAATACGATACTCACACTACACGTTCGAACAAACAGTCCCAGTATTCATGTCTATGCCCACAGCACAAAATCTGTGCTTACTGCTATTGTTGTCACGCACAGGTTATCCTCTCATTGCTACGTTTCTTTTGGGAGATTTTCATTTCTTATCCTCCCAAATTAAAGCTATCAGGCTACAATTCTGTGGAAAAACACCCAGCAAACTAATGAACCACCCACCTGAGTAGATCTTCAAGGCCCGATTAACATAACGTTACCATAGTTCCAGCGGTTTTGCCTTTATACAAGCAACGCCAATCTGATTAAAACTTTGAACTGCGTATTTCTATCGTACAATTCCGTCTGCAGAGTATAAATCAATTTGATAACCAAGCCTGCGATGTTTACGCACTAGCTAGTCTCATAATGCTCCATTAAACTATCAATTCAGGAAGTTCTTCGGCACAGTCTAATCCTCTGCGGAATCCGGAAAGCGCTGCAGGATTTCGGTTCACGCAGCTCTTTTACACTTAGCTTTATTACGAAACAACTCGAATCTTGCAAGTTTGGGCTTAATCGTGAGCACTTCTACAAAACAAGGATTGCGCTAGTCTGATTTTCGTGATAAAAACAGTGGTAATTTTCTATGGCGCAGGGAAGCTAAATGCAGTCCGAGACACACTTGCAGTTAAAATGAGGCTAACTGTGCAGTACCTAAATTCCGAGGTGTGTTTAGTGAAAACCCTTGATATCTACGGTCCCTACTTGTGGCATGGCAACTTCGCAGTGAAAAGGGGATACGGGTGAAGGATTGTAATTTACCATTTTACAGTTGAAAATCACGAACCTGTATTAAACAACGGTCCTTAGGTGTGTCCACCCTCAACACCCGCGTGATTACCAGTGTCTTAGTGCGGTTGGAAACACTCTGCAAAGACTTTTCAGATATCGGACCTTCAGAACATTGCAGAAGCGTATTCAAAATCAGGTTCGACTACACAGTTAGTTCTTTCCCGGCAATTGGCTGGAACTGTGAGCCAGTGAAACGGACTCGATGGTATTCAGTAGACAGCTTGAATCGCTACTCAGTTAAGCACAGTCACGTCGCCACCTTTTTTGAAATAGGTTAGTAGTTTGTTTGAACTCAAAAGAAATAAAGGATTGACAAAGTATTTTAGAGTACCTTGAATGACGGTCACGATGAGGATCGAGCTGTTAGAAATTTAGTTGGGACAACTGAAAAACAATAGGTTGTTGCATTCCGATAGACGGGTGCTTTTTCCAGCAATTTTTTTAACAAAACTTGTTTTTGTTTGTGTTTAAGTGTGCTTTCATCCCAAACAACACCGTTCTGCAATGTTTTGAAACAGAACCGGGCAGAAGTGACGGTCCAGTAAGAAGACTCTAGAAGGAGTAGAAGAATGTAGAAAAAGGGATACCGATAGAGCATTTACGTGTACCTCACTAGTTCGGTGGAAACTAAGTCGTCATGACATTGATGTGCATAAATAATCGGACGGCACTGTTAGAAGAAAGAAAACTCATAATAAAGGGGATAGAAAGACCACTTGAACGGAAACTGACGACAGGCGGTCATTGTGGAGTGGAATGTGTACTCTGGAGTGCAAGCTCTAGATGGGTTGTCTTGTAGCCAAGAATTTAATAAAGAGCTGGGTCGAGTTGGTCTATTGACTGTTGATCAGGTTTCGATCTGTTCGTCGAGGTTGGTAATTAAGTTGGAAAAGTTTCGTCATCAAGCAAGGAAACATCATTGGAGACATGATCAACCACACACATATAATGTCTCCTCGTTTGATGACGAAACGTTTTCTAGCTAATTACCAAGCTCGGCCAACAGATTAACAGCCATCTGATCGACAACAAACCAACATTCGATTGTATGTTACCCCGATGTTAGTACATTGCTTTCAGAATGGTGGCTTTCAAGCGCTGAGATAGTCTTTTGTCCTCCAACCAAGGCAGATACACCTACAAAGCCACTGATGAAGCTGTATGCTTAAACAGTCGTCAAACAACACTAAGCTTTTGAATACCGTATGTGCAAAAGATAGTAAATAACATCGTTAATAACGATTTCACTACTCAGACCTTTGGAATGCGATACAAAAAGGCATTTTTTTCATACTTTTTAGCGAAGAGGTAGATAGCTTCAACAAGTGCAGGTGAGGACTCTCCCGTTTTACTCAGAAAATAATAAAATGGGGTCCTTGTAGCAGGACTCCATTTCGTGAATAATTGCAACAGTCCAGCGCATAGTAGCGCTTCACCTAAGTTGAATATAAACCATGTGGTGCACTTGGAATACTCCTGAGATTGTCTTATTTAGTAGGCTTGCAAATAAGGTGGGATGGATACCTGATACTCACCACATAAGCGAAATTGATAGGAAGTACACAACCACGTTTTGGGTTTCGGTCTTTGAAAAGATTCATTCTCTTATTCACTAAAATACTCGGAGAAAACAAGGAGTGCGTTGTTGGATTGTGTAAATCACATTCGAGCGCGCTACGTTGCATCTAGTTAGATATGGATAAATACACTGAAATGCCTAAAACTGTTTTAAGGGCAGGAAAAACAATGAAAAAATTCAGGTCTGTTGTTTTATCATGATTCAGTGGGCTCGAAAATCTCTAAATGCATCCAAAAGAACAGGAACTTTTACCTGTACGTTCCACTATAAATGACAGTTTAAAGGGATAAATCTGAACTCAGATTTGAATTTTAAATCTTCAACAAGAGAGGTATGCAAATCCATGAGGTTAATCTGGAAAGGTTCTATCGTAGTTTGTTGTGCGAAAACTGGGAAGTTTTCATTTTCCCAAGGTGCATTTCTCAGATGAAGTATGAAAAATACCGCTGTAGTTACCTCTCAAATATCAGTAACGATACAAACATGTGAAACCGGAATACGAGCAGTCACCACAACAGATATCTAGCTTCATATGATTTGCGACTGCTAAGTTTACGTTTCTTCAGAACGACTTGGTCTGAAGTAGATTCCTACTGAAAGGTCGGATTGAAGGGCTCTGAACAAATGATTACAGGCGATGACAAAGTGTTTATAAAGGAGAAAACAGGAAGGCACAGCCAACGGAATCCTAGAAAATCATGCCACAACAAAATGCAAACCGAGAACGCACCAATCACGAAAGCGATCAACTCTAAGAGAAAGGAGTCACCCGGCTGACCACCTGAGGGCAATTTGTACAAACAACATAGAGGAAATTACAAATAGATAGAATAACTCACGGAGAGGTTTACGTTCAATCACCCAATCACGTCATAAGCAGAAGTAAAACGTTTTTTTATGTTTCTTCCTCAGAATGGCTTAACTTGCAGAAGAGACCACTGTTGTTTGGTTTACATTTTAAAATTTCCTTAGGGTAATGAGAAAATAGCAACATTTGAAGAGTTCTGTGTATGATAACAGCCTAACGTGTATATACAAAGATAATCTAGTGTGATCTAAAAATCAATAGCCAAACACCAGAACCATATGGGTCTCTTCCAGTGTGGATCTGAAGATAGGTGTCGCAAATAATCATGGCACTTCCAAGCACTAAGACTTAGAACTCAAAGCTTATACACTAAGAATCTAGTGTCTGTACTGCATGTCCCTAAAAGTATAAGACGAAGTATAGCAAGAAAAAGACAACCATCCGAATGAATCTGGACGCCTATGTTTGGAAAACACGTAGGCAGAACTTTGCCTCGATATATAACATAAGGAAACAACATCTAGCACAATCAATCAATAGGTTGGCTGACATCCAAGACAACTTGTATCGTGAAAAAGCCACGTAAAACTGTCAATTTCAATAACTTAATTATGCAGCCGGGTGTGGTTCCTTAGGTGGTTTTCTTTGAACAGAAATAACGTCACACTACTGACCTGCCACAAAACCCTAACTTCAAGATCGTCTGTTCCAGGGATAACAGGCTAAACGCAGTAATTCCAGAAAACTCGAATGCTTTTCTTTCTACGAGGAATACGGCCACTATATAATAAAAAGCAAATCCAAGATAAACAGCATCAAACACATAAGCGTTTACTATGTACTTCGACTGATGAGGGTATTACATTCTACGGATCTATCGTCATCCATAGTAGGAATATCACAGGTTTAAAACACTAAAAACCGATTTCTGTATTTTAAATCCGTGTATCTGTTTCATACCCAACGCCTTTTTGTTGCCCGTATTGTATTTCACATTCTTGGCAAAATGTGAGGCAGTTTTTCAAACGTGAACTAGAGAATGCCGTAACTTAGTCTCCAAGGCTGCGCATAAAATTAACACCATTGTTGCGACTGACCGTAATTCTTGTAGAGACATAAAGCAAATACACAACTTATTGAAGAAGCTAGTCAGCTAGCAGTGGCAGCGATAGTCAACAGAAAATATATTACTTTGTCCGTTGGAGTTGAGGTTTCCCAAATCATACGTACTTCCCGTATTGTTGTGCCTAGGCAGCTGCGCAATTAACCTACGGGTTCGTTTTACGGCACTCAAGGGTCACCGTTTTTGTTAGTGAAAAATCGCATTTGAAACAAGCGGTGCTTCCTGGACTTTGCCTCCATTTAACCTGAGTTTGATCAATTTGAGTCCATTTGGAAAAAGTGCATAGGTCCTCATGCACTTGATTGCACCATCGTTGTTGGATAAATTTTAGTGTATTCTTAGATGTTGCGGCCAAGTGGCGACATCCTTCAGCTATTCGCTCCACGTCATGGCGGAGTATGGAGGCAAAAAATTGTCCGGATTCGAAAGGCGTGTTTTTCAGTTTAGCACAAAAGTATTGTTGCATAAAGGTTGATTCAGCTGACTGGATTCGTACACACTCCAATTTCTAAAAAAGTGACGCCAATGAAGCGCACACTACAAGTTATTGTGGTATGCTTTTAATCTGTCCACTGCGCCATGCGACACCGCCCAAAATCGCTCTCGCGGTAAGTTCGCTACGTCTGAAATATTTTTCCATCTTGATCTTCAAAACGTAAACAGTATGTCGCTGCTTTTGTGCATAGTAGGTGTTTGCTAATGAATTTATTATTTGGGTTACCGCAGCTAAATGGCTGTAATAAGTTAACGTTAATTTACTCACTTCGTCCATAGGAACCGTCGAAAGCTTGCTGCAATCTAATTACGATTTCGAGGAATTCAGTTGACTGTCATATCCTCAGATTGCTAGTAAACAGCAGACGTGTTGAACCAACTTGTCGAGTGAGTCTTTATTGCGCAAATTTTATACTACTTGGCTAATGACCGTACCTCTCGGTGCACATTCTGTAAATATAACGGGTGCTGAGAGATCTCACTTGTTTACACAGAAACATTGGAATCTAGAAACCATTAAACCCTAAATCACAGGAATTTTTAAAAAGCACATTATGGAAAAATTTGAAACAAACGTCTGTGGTTCACCTGGACAGATACTCACGTGAGAATCTCTTTCTACTGCTAGTGAAAGAGCTGATGGAGTAGTGCTAATCACCAAAGCGCAAGCCGTTCTAGGGGTAGGCACATCCCTCATTTACTTCCTCGAGAATCGGTTTATTACTGATGTAGGAATTGTTTGTTAGCCATTTGATAAATCGTCTTTGTTGTCTTTTTCCTTATAGTGGTTTGGATATGGCCATGTTTTCTACGGGGAAGTAGTCTTTTGTGGTTTGATTTGTGAACAATCCAACAAGAAAACTTAGTTTTCTTCACACTGCATTACTTGGAAACGAAATGCAAACGTAAGATGAGTACAACTATCCCCCTAACATTTATCTTATGAATAAGTAAAGTCGCGTTTACACAAGAATTATTTCACTACCGTTAGCACTTCATGTTCCGTCAGCTCATTTGTTTGCTTTACAAAATAATTTCGTATATCATGCCACATTTTCCAAGGTTAGTAATTGCCGTTATCCCTCGTTGGCCAAAAGTAATCAAGATCGCCTTCTGACCCTACGTTGTCGCTGTAGATCATGTCATAACCCCCTGTGCTCTGGAATAAATTTGGTCATGTAGAGCAGGTCGTTCACGAAATGTGTCTGAACAATCTTCGAGAAACCTTCATATGTTACTGGGAGTCACGGCATTCGGAAGATGGAAAAACATGGCGGTGGTTCATTTTGGGAGCCTCTGAAGATCGGTTGGCTGACTATTAGAAAAAAGAGCATTGTCTCTCGAAAGACCAAAAAGTGGCCAAACATGTATCGTGTTCCTTCCAAGTAACTCGGTTTAGTTTGGAAAAAAGCCTCTTTTGTTTGCCTAAAACCTTCCGACAGCAAGGATGTCAAATTCTGATGCCTAATAACACTGAATATATAACGGCACTATCCTAATAACAAAGAATTTGGAAAATGGTGTGCCAACGTATAGAAAAAGGAATAATGGGTAAACTTGGCACAAATGAGCATCAACCTAAGAGTTCAGTGAATTTTGCTGTGGATCATTCTCCCAGTGATCAAGGTGGATGATTTGTGAAATGCGGACGAATTTAGTTTGCCATTCTGGAGTTCATGGATCCATGAAGTTCCTGATTGGACTCCATCATTATGTACAAAGTGAAGATGCAGCAACGCTAACGTCGTTCTACCAATGGCCTAGGATTTTCTTAAAAAATGCTTCAACTGCTTTCTAAAGGGTTTTATAGAGTTTCTCAGGAGTGCAGGATCCGCTTGTTTTGAAAAGTTGTTTGTTTAAGAGCATCTGCTCATGATAGTTGACAGCAAGAGCAAGCATGCCCTGGACAGTGACACTTAGCTACCATCCAGACTGGACACAGCTGAGAAGGACTCCAGAGCTTTCCGCCATTGCCAGCCTGAATAAAGCCTAGCAAAAAGTCTTAGGGGGGGGGCACTGATTATTACTCGGTACCCAGTCGAATGTGGAAATCGCGTTGCCTATGAACCGTACCTAAAGGCCAAATGATGCATAGAGCCGAGTGCGCCTTATTGGCTGGCCGAGTAAAAGGCATCCTCCACTGGGTAATTACTGAGGTTTGGGGTTTCCCTCCTAGTTATTTTATTCAATAATGCTGCTAGTAACTGCACCCGTATAGTTTTTTTCGGGATTTCCATATGTAGATGACTAACACACAACAAGCTGCTGGCTAAAACAAACGTAATACTCCCAGGTAGTCGTACGAAACGAATCTAAAACGACTGATATTCAACCACGAACACGCCATGAGATCGAGCGGGGATTGTGAAGACATTCTATTACCTCGAAGTAAAGGAGACGAATTCTGCGACCCTGGCGACTGGAAGATATTCCAAGTAACATGCATTGGATAAAAGTTATGCAGAATATAACAGCTCCCAAGATGGCAAACCATTTGACGTTGGCATACACATCAGTTGGCGAAAATTCTGTTGACACAAAATTGTCGATGGTTCCACGATAAATGTATATATTTAATGGGAAGCCAGCTCCAGCACCCAATGCACATAGTACCGAGCAGACGATACATGCTTTGTCGGCAGCATCAGCGTATTGAAACTAGATAGAATAAGACACTCCGATCGGGAAGCAACACCACTCACCAGTTGCCAAAATTTTACTGGTTTGGCAGAAGCCTCCTGTAGTTTGGCTGAAAAGGCATATGCAATGTGCCATAGTGAAAATTACCGTTTTTTGTCTTTCTACACATAGTTGTAACTCAAATCCTATTCAAATGTGCACAATAACAATTTTCTGAGCCTTGAATATGAAGTCATTTATGCATTAAAACAAACTTGCGCCCAACTTATGTTGAAAAAGAATGGGTCGGTTAAATGAAGCTTACTGGAAGAACTTGACAACAGTTGTAAAATACTGCAGAGGTGCAAGCACAATAAGGAGGTAAGTGAGCATCTGCTGGTTTTGGCTCGATGTAGGGACTCCTTGGTCGCACAATGCCGCAAATCCACTGAGAGTGGAAAAAAACTTTTTGCGCCAAAATGTTGCATTTCGTTGTGTATGTGCTCAAACCAAAGAACAATGCTAATCAACGTTTATATTTACGCAACCCGCCAAATTTCATTATCCATTGGATCAGTCGTACCTCTAACCCAAAAATTCTGGTGGAATACTCTGTTAGGATCACTGGGACCCGAGATGTCTAGATTTGCTCAAAAGCTTGGACTGGTATTCTGCATTCAACTATCTGTCTGTTTTAGTCCGTCGGGTACACGTCATAGCCTTCGAAAATTCAATTCCAGTCTGCGAATACTGAGCGCTTTCGATGTAGCGAATGTGGCACCGGTTTTGTACAGCTGTACGGCGAGGTGTTCACTTAAGGTGGAGCTGATTTGCAGCGTGATGTGTCATTTTTCGCTGCAGCTCATGGTGTGCCGTGCGGGAGGAACAATTTCAAGAGTCAGGTATTAGAAAGCAGCACAATATAAATGTAGTTACAGCTGCGCGGACGGTTTTCGGAGCTGATTAGCGGCCGCAGAATGAAAACTATCTCAGAAAATACTACACTTTCATGGGTTTCATTTTTTGATATGCATCTCCTGAGACCTCTTGGAATCAGCAATTTGCTTAACTGTTCTTCAAGGTCATAAAAAAGCTAAAAGTTGAGTAAGTGTGTAACAACTCGGGGCGACTCAAATTGGCAAAATAAATGGTTAACTTTGATGGTAAACTTGATGTAGATATTTCATTAACCAGAATAATTTGTTCCGTTTATTGTTGTCCACAATGCGCTATCTGAACAAATTTTGTGGAAAGCCTGCTCCTGTTTATACATTCCTTGATGCTGTCTCTACCTGGGTACACGCATGCGGTGGCATGCACCTCTGGCTCCTCAGAGTAGACACGTACCAACGGCTGCCGGAACGTATGAACGTGTATGGATGTGACATTGATGGGACATTACTTTTGCGGTACTATAATTGTTTCACAGTCCATACCAAGATAATGTGACCAGAATTGATATCATAAATGCCGACTGTGAGACGCTGGTTGCGAACAATACCAGACGTCGCCGTGCATCAAGGACAATCTCAAGCTCCTAGTAAGCAGTGCCGAAAGTCAACTATGGTATTCAGATCAGGTCGACACTTCTGACGGTAGCCGTATATTTTTCAGAACAAGTCAGCTAAAATTTGCGGCAATCCAGACGACGACTTCCAGCACTTATCAAAGCGTCGTAGGTTCCCAACCCCTCTACGCTTGGCTGTCCGTTTGCGGATAAACACATGGTTACAAACAACATGGTAAGAGGTAACTGGATAACTGTCTCCCTGCTCTTTTGCTCAATAATAGCTTGCCAGCCAGTGATTTGCCAAGTGCGCCTCATGTGAGGTCGTTTCGAACTTGCTAGCCTCGAGGGGTTCTCGACTTTTGTTCGGCTTCTTAGGCCGCCCTTTACATCAGGAGTATAAACACTCATAACAAGTTGCCGATTTTTAACAGCTGCGAGCACAAATCCCGCAACCCATACACTTTCATCATGCCTTCTCAAACGTTGGAAAGGCTTTAAATTATGCTAACTTCCCTATAATTGAGGCAACACTGTCTCAAGTCCTGATACCACTCAGTAAAAGTAAACCTAAATTATTTTAGGTGAAACTAGGGGGTCTTCGAAGTTCCAACTTTTACGGATAACTAGTCTCATCCGTCTGCACATCCCTGTGATATGTTTCTCATAACACTTTGTTTGGGTGAGCAAAATTTTAGGGTCATCGACCGCCACCGTTTCGCATTCCATAATCGGCCGATGGGGAAGAACACGAAGTCAAAATGCAGCATGTTGTAGTATTCCGTGTTGTTCTTTACAACTGATATTACATCCACCCATTGTCACTTCCACTTAAAAAATAGTGGATTGACTTTTGCGCTCTGTAAACCCATCGAACAAAACAAACTAGTTGAATTTGTTCGGTGACCTTCGACACAACAGTTTTTCGGGAAGCTTGCCTCCCTTTCAGTATAAGAATAAAGGATAATTTGATGCACTGTGCAGTATCGATGATAGTATGCACCCATTAGGATGATCCCCATCCTCCGACATGCACAAATAATCAGTAGATCGTGCAGCTTTATGAAATAAAAGCATTTTACCTGACAACAAGATCTCCGTTGGAAATAATCGCGTTTCTTAGATAGAATGGGTCATCAAGCCTAACTACATTGGTGGATAATACGACCAGCAATTGCCAGTCACCACGATAAGTGTATGCGGTATCGTCAAACTCGGGCGCTTATCTTACCTGCTGGGCCCGTGTCTATGTGCGACGCTGATGATAAGGCCTCAGCTGTGCACGGTAACCTAATCCAATGACCACCGACGACCCGGCATCCTCATGACTGCACGTGTTGCCGCCTATCTTTACTAATTATAGTAAACAGCAGGCTAGTATCTATGCGGGCCGACATGTTGCCTCAACTATGCGTGACATACTAGCCTAGCGGAAAATGACGGTCCTTCCCAATCATACATGTTGCCCCTCTGTTAAGCCCACGCCTGAAAACTATGAAACCGCCCTTGGATAATTATGCTTTTATTGATTGGTTGCATCAATACAGAGGCAGTGTGTGGTGGATGCAGTTCTCATTCGCCGGGAGCCACTTGGCATGGTTTCGGAAAAGAAGAATGTACTGTGAATCACAACGCGCATACATCATGGGCAGCATCTTTGGAAACACATAACTAAACAAAATTGTAGAGGCTGGAGCAACAAACATTTATTAACTCCCGTTGTCTAGGATGCCCGAACGGTATCCACACTGAAGCTGGAATCTTACTGTCATATGGGTAAATATACCATTTGCTCAATTAGTAATACCGGAGATAATAAGCGATGCGCGTGTACAACGATGATGCGGTAGAGACATGCAGTGATTGTTGGCTGCCGCAAAATTGAAGATAAAGAGGGGTATTACAAGGCAGTCGGAAGATGAAGTATTGTAGGCCTGGGCACTATGATAAAAGGAGCCCGCGCGCCTTTAAAAGTGTATACATCGCTGCACCTTCGTCTTAGTTGGCTTGCACCACCCCAAGTTCACTTAATTATCCAGACATAACATACAAGTTTTTCCCTCTTGTTCTCTGAAGCAATCATATACACATAATACGTAAATCCCTCATTATTTACTAATGGCTATTTTTGCCATGTACCATTCGTTTCTTCGAGCTACTGTTCTCATCTTATTTCCCTCCTCATTCCCCCTCTTACGAAGCCTCAAACTTCGGTCGTAGTTGCGCAAACACCCCGTACAACCGTTATTCACTCAATCTGGCTTTTCCACGGTCTATACTTACATGGTCCCTCTAATGACTGGAAATTTTCCGTCGCTCTGCATCTGTCTGACTCCATCTGCGGCAATCTCCTCGCCTAACCCAGATCCATCTACGATGGAAATGCGTATCCGCTGTCCGATTGCAGCAATCCTGACGACCGTTACGGGGCTGTCCAGAAACCGAAGTATATCAGTGCAATGATGGCATGGCACTGCCATACCCAGTCTGATGGCATTTTCACAACTATTTTCCTCAGAATCTCGACTGCAACCTCTCGCCCACCTGAGCCCCTAATAGCAACTACAAACAAATTTTTCACCTGGCCTTTACCGCCTCGTTCAAAACCGTTGAACTTATCGTTCGGAGTTAACCAACCTAGTCTCCTGCCGTAATTTGGTGTTTCTTCTGCCACGCGTTCAATGTCATTCACCGTGTTCGTTTTGTTATCTGCATTGGCGCTATCTCACCATCAAAACTATCCTTTACACCTGACTTCCCTACAACAGTGACACCGGTGAGTCTACTCAGTTTCAGTTTAAACCATACTCTTGAGGCAAATCTTGCCATTTGTATCCAGGTCGAATTTCTCAACCTCCATCTCCATTTTGGCTTTTTGTGACCCTAGCCATTTACCCGACTGCCCAAGTTCACTCATGACCAGCAACAGTTTTAGTTCATGTCAGCCGGCGTCACCTTTGAAATAGTCGTACCACGTACCCACTGTCCTCGTTTATTTCGGTTCCCGTAACTGCGGTGACTCTTCACGTAATACCCATGCCTCTTTGATTGTAACTTCCTCTCCATTGTGTATTTACCTGCCGCGTTCACGTTGTAACGACCCGATCATATCTCAATCGACATGCTCCCTACAGGTTGGGAAATTGTCCTATTATTATTATTATAAACCCCTGGTAAATGAGTTTCATTTCCCATGCCGGTTTGTGCGTGAACAAGTCCATTCCCCACTGCTTATCACTGTTCCTTTTTAGCGCAATCCCCAGTACCCGCCAAACTCATCCAGTCGTGCTTGTATGATCATGACCGACGGTATGCTACCCACTGGTTTGGAATAAACAGTATTATTATTCTTAATACAATTTGAAAATTTCGAGCAGCAAAATGCTGAGGAGAGACCAAACTGAGACATCCCTCCTAGCATGTGAATACAGAACCGACAAATGCAAAAGTGCGCATCCAGAACAACGGACCTTGCGAGGCAGTTGTGTTGCATTGAACCTGACAGTCGAGTTGAGCTAAAAACTTAAACGTCTGCCAGGGCTCTGTGGCCTAGGACAGAAGGCTTCCTGGCCGGTGATACAAATGGCGTAAGTAGAGATGATGAAGTGGCGAAATTTGAATTAGGATATGTGGTAGCTTGAATATCAGAAGCACGGTGTAAAGTAAAACTGTGTGTTCTCACGAGGGTCGCTATTAAAGCGGAGTCGGGTGTGAAGGTGCCATCGGAGACTGAGTTTGTGCAGGGACAGAACGCGAAGTGTGCAGAAAATGACTGACATTATGGGAAGCATAAAATGAAAGTCCAGCCGGATTCTTAGGTCCAAACGAATGGTGCAGCAGATTATAATTAAGTTTTTCCGGAGGCGACTTGGGCCACGTAAGGAATGTGTTCATGGTTGCGGGTAAATGAACAAGTGTGCGAGAGGGTAAGCTCAAGAGTATGGCGGGAATAGTTGCGGTTGTGCCGTCAGACTGGGCATTTTTATCGTTTTCACCAAGTTCTGAGCTGGCCAACTATTCACTCTACTTTGCGCTTCATCCTGGAAACACAAGGATGAAATTTCCAAGCATTGCGCACAACCATTACCGGGAGTTCGCCCTGCGTTCTCTTCAATTAACGCCCATAGCTGCAGACCGGCAAGTGAAAACGTTAGGCCCACCTTTGAACAGAGTGTGCGTCCAATCAAACCTTCTAGTCTACCGATCATCCTGCGTGATCTAAGGCCTCGAGTTACTGCGACCCAGACGATTAAGCACAATTTAATCTTCTCGTGCAGTGTGATGTAACAAGGCGCCTTTATAGCTTAGGCCGGGTGAATTATACTTTACCTATTATGGAAAGACAGCTGATTGATGCGCGTACCCGCAAGCAAAGGATCTCGAAGTCAATGAATTCAGTACAGCATGTACTGATTACTGTTATGAAAGCAGTCCAACCGTGAAATTACTGAGATTTCTACCTACATTGTTGCGCAGACTGGTGCAGATCTCAGCAGTGTACAAAACGCTGTGGGAACAGCGTATGAAGAGATGTCGTCGAATGACTTTGAGGTAGCTTGAAAGCCGTGCCCAAAACTCCTAGTAACACAAGTGCTCACTAAGCGACATGAAAAGTTTATCAAAACTGGCTTGGCGTATTACTGGCCAGAAGCTCATTAGTTTTTGCGGATGAACGTGGAATCTTTGACAACAACAGTGGTTTCAGGCGGCGGAGGTGTACGATCCTGTGCTACGGACGTAATCTCATTGCAAAGAATTGGTTACTTAGCCTCAACTCACGATCTGGGAGTCCTATCTGACAAATGACGTGTAGTCCAACTCAACGTAGGACGGTTAAGAATAATTGTGGCGAAAATGACTTCTACAAACTTTACCTGCGTTTTTTCGGTAGTCACAAGTAGGCAGCCAAACAGTATACTGAATTTAGATGTAGGCTGACCGTACAGACAAGTAAAACATGGTTTTACAAGAAATGAACAGTAAATTGTGAGCAGGATAAAAGGGAAGCTTACGGCTAGGTTGAACCCCGGGCAGTTAGCAACACAGAATCGTTTCCACGCCTTTGACGCACAATGCATTTTCTGCAACGTCCTTGCGAGCGAAATGAAACTTTCCACGTCAAAATCTTGCGTTTCTTTGCACATGTACTCAGACCAAAAATCACCTTCATCTGCCGTCATTTTTTGCGATTTGTTTTAACTGATGCCTTTTCGAAATTTTTGCCCACAGTCGAATTTGAACTTGCTGTGGTTGGTTCCTTAAGATCTTCACCTGCGGGCGCAGTTTTGTTGGAATTTGGTTAAGCGTACCCGATGTCCACCATGGGCGGGGACTTCATATTTTATTGGCTGCCGATGGCGTCGCGTGATGTCTCCCTGATGACAGTGGAAATTTGTGGAAGAGCCAGTTTCTCTGCGTGTTTTTTATTGCATCTGGAACTAATCGCCAAATGACAAGAACAATAATTGCGCCCTCTATTTTGGCGCAAACTCAAAGTTGAGCAGCCTTTCGCGACCTGTATAGGCAAAAGTCTCCTATTGTTGTGGCAGGTATCCTGTCAAACCAAGCCATGTAATTCGTCACAGCTACTATTTTTTTATTTTCTTTATGACGGTCAGTACACGCTATATCAGGCGCAGGGCTATACTGAGCCTTGGATAGTGATGTTGGGATAACTGGTGTGTTTATGGGCGGAACAAACATACAGCGCAATAAGGTGGCCAGTGCTTTCAAATCCTGGCACAAATTAAGCAGATTGAGGCGGTCTTGCGGTGCACGGAACACCATCATTCAGTAAATGATATGGATATGGTGAACAACACACAAAACGCCGGACTGGGTATGGTGGTCCCGATACCGTCATCTCGACACTGTAGTTGGGTCCATGGACAGCCTCGTACATAAACATCCTGGGTGAGTCGTTTAGGGTTGTTGTTGTAGTTAGGATCCGCAAAGAATTCGTCACAAATTAAGACAAGTAGTGATCAAGGATATTCTTGAGTCCGGGATGGCTAAAGTGGTTGGAGCACGAATTTACTGACCGGAAGGTCCGTGGTTCGAACCCGATCTCTGCCCCTCGAATTCCCTCGTCTAGGCTTGGGCAACTTGGCAGTGTCCCAGCCCTCGTGTTTCCCTCGGGTGGCATGGCAGCTGGGCACTGAAGGGGTGTTACAGCTGAACAGTTTTGGGTCCGCTGAGGGCGCACGGTCATACATTGCTCTCAATCAGAGAAGGCAATAAGACAGCCGTGTCTACATATGGACTCAAAATAGGAAAAGTCCCAGAAAAACTGCTAGAAAGCACTATATTGTGAATTAGACTGCGGCCCGAAATAACAGGCAGCGAAACCTGGTCACAATTCCTAACTAACTAACTAACTAATGTCTCCTGGACGCCTGTTTTCAAATATCTGACGAGAACCTTGTCGTTTAAGGTAATAATGCCTATTCAGAACTGGTGGGTAGCACGATCAGGCAGTCCTGATCATAAGATTACATTCAGGATAAAGCAGGAATATGTTCGTAGTTGCAGGTAATGGACCGAGTTGGCGAGAATGTACAGTCAAGAATAGGAAGGGATTAGTTGCGAGTATGACATGAAACTGGGTATGGCAGTGCCATGCCGTCATTGCACTGACGTGCTTCGGTTTCTGGACAGCCCCGTAACGGACTTCATGTTTGAGATGATTGGGCTGGGACGTGCAATTCTCTGAGCGGCGGGATTTTTGAGTTGGTGAGGAGAATTCGCAGAGGTAGGAAGAAGCCAATGTAAGATCGCAGGAATTTTTCTTGTCCGTTTGGAGATCTCTGGGGATGTAAATCAGCGAACAGAGTATCCAAACCGGGTATTTCCGGAGTTCGAAGCTCGGGAATACGAGGGAATGGGGTGAGGTCAGTAAAGCCCGGTAAGTTTAAGGAGATATCTCATAGGATGTGCTGCATTAATACAGAGAAAAACTGAACGTCCACCACAATCAGGGTGGATACAACAAGTGACTAAGTGGGACAGGATAGAAGTAAATCTGTACTTATTAGATTAGCGACCAAGCACGGGTCGGGTTTGCAATTATAGTACAAGAGATCTAGAGGAAACCGGTGTAGGCACGCAGAGAGGTGGTGTGGTTAGGGAAACCAAACTTGTACTTACTGACGGGATTAGGACCTCCGAGATGACGGACTATTTTATCTGGAATTTATTAGGTGAGCTTGGCGCTGACCACTTACAATCCGAGGAGAGGTGCACGAATTTGTGGAGCGTTATATGTACATTCGAAATTGTACCAATTCTGATTGTAGTGTGACCGATAAGGTCACGGATTCACGGATTGATACACAGGAGCGAGGCTTTTGCCCAAGTTTCCCGGGTCGGTTTTGTTCTTGTCGTTCAGCAGCTGTCGTTCACCTGAAAGGCACAAGTGAAAAAGGGTGTAGCACTGCTCTTTAAGTTCTCAGCGCGGGGCAGTATGTTTGCCAGCGCGAGGACTCGCGTAAATAAGTGTCTAATAGTGTTTTAAACTGAGTTCTAGAGGGAGCGTGGACAACCGTATCAGGAAGGTTATTCCACGAGCAACTACCCGAAATGAGAAAAAAGCTTGCCTAATGAAGGTGTGCCCTCTGAGCTTAAAAATCTTCTTACCATGTACCCGCCGTGTGTTTGCTGGGACAACGGTGAAAAACCTTTTGGCCA